>CM060833.1:119117500-119592500 GCA_030762175.1 Metallyticus violacea
CTGTGTTTAATAAATGTTCTTTTACTCCAGAGTGCATATTTAATGTGGACAAGACTGGGGTAACTAAAGTGCAAAATATAGTTAACATCACCAGAAAAGCAGAAAAACGTGACTTCCATGCAAAAGAAGAACACAATCTTTCTTTGTTGCAAAATAAATGAATTAGAAATAGCTGTCTCATCTTTCTTTATCATTCCAGAGAAAGAAGAAAGATGGAATGCTGGCAGACTATGCACAAATGGTATCCCTAGTTTTTGGTTTTATAAAATAATAGGACCATTTCATTAATCATGGTGCATAGCATCTTAGTTATTGTGGACAACATGAGTCCCACTTAATGCCTCAAATCATTCATATAACAAAGGAAAATGGAATCACATTAATAATGTTGCCAGTGCATACAAGCTATGAACTCCAGCCTTTGGAAAGAAGGTCCTTTTAAGGCAGCATGCAACAGGTTGTAAATAAATATATGGTCACTCATGTTGCAGAAACAGCCACAGTATATGACATATTCAGATGTAGGAGATTTATTTCCTCTCATTTTCACTGCTAAAATCACAATGAATGGTTTCAAAAGCTCAGGAAAGTAAACTTTTCACTCCAATCAGTTTATCTTTGAGGATCACTTCTTGTGCTCATATGTAACAGATTAAATAACCATTGATGTAATAGAAAGCAAAGGAAATAATAAGAGATTTGATGTAGCAGATCAGGGTACACTGGATTCTGACTCCAGCATGCAAACCCTATCTGACTGAACTAAAAAGGGATGAAAATGGATGTAGAAAAGCAGTAAGCATAGTTTTGACAGATAACCATTTAAAGTTGTCATTGAAGATAAGCATGAACAGCAACAAGAAATGAAGAGTTGCTCCCAAAAATGTGCATAAAAGGCTTTCACTTGCATATGAGAATTCTTTCCATGAAGAATTAAATGGAGAGATTAGAGATGAAACTGAGTTATAAATAATGTGATAGATTTTATATTAGTTAGGTTTAGTACCAAATCCAATGTTAATCATGTTGACAAAGTATGAGAAATAAAGGGTGAAGAAGGCTAATTAAACTCAAATGTACTTATGAAGCTGTTGACAATGGAGTGGTATATATATATGAACAATGTAATACAGTTTTTTTCACACTAACTCCATTCACTTACATAAAAATCTGGACATATGTTTCGGGAGTGATCCCTCCCATCTTCAGCCTGTAGATAAACTGTTGTTATACGTGGCGGTTGGGTCTCTTGATGTTCTTGTGGCGGCATCTGTTGGTTCTATTAGGAATTTGCTGAGTTCATCCATTGGAGGGAAATCGATTCCGGATTCCCAAATTCCTCTTCTTTTTTCCAGTGTATTTTTTATCGCACTCTGCACATTTTATTTTGTAAATACCTGACTTTTGTTCTGTTGGCATGTAGTCCTTTACTCTGTAACCTAATAAGTTCTTTATATTAAAATTGTTCTTTGGGGCTAACATAATTCCTTGTTCTTTGAGAATATCTTTTTGAATTTATTGTGGTAAATTGGGTGGTATGTGAAACTTTTGAATTTGTACCTTTCTTTTGCACTTTTAAGTGTGGAAACATCTCTTATTGTTATTTGTTTTTATTGATGAATTTTATTATTGTGTCCATTAGTTTCTGCTATCTTTATGATTTGTTGGTATTCCAATTTGTACTCTGTTTCTGTGAGTGGGATATTAACTAATCTGTGTGCTAAACTATAAAACACTGAATATTTATGTGGAATGGGGTTAAAACTGTCACCAACATACTTGTTAGCAAAAATTTCGAATTTCGATTTCCCTCCAATGGATGAACTCAGCAAATTCCTAATAGAACCAACAGATGCCACCACAAGAGCATCAAGAGACCCAACCCCCACGTATAACAACAGTTTATCTACAGGCTGAAGATGGGAGGGATCACTCTCAAAACATATGTCCAGATATTTATGTAAGTGAATGGAGTTGTGTGAAAAAAACTATATTAAATTGTTTATAAGGCTAATTAAGCTTCTGTAATACTTTCAGTTAGACACACTGTTTTTAATTTTTCCAGATGTTGGTTTTGTCCCATTTGAAAACATTAAATACTCCCTAACACATTCTCTAAAGAGGGAACATTAGAGTGGTATCATAAGTGAAATTCATTAAATTGAACATTTACTAATGTTATGAAGACTATAAGATTTTGAGAATGTTTTATATTCATAGTTTGAGTGTGTAACATTATAATTCAGATTATGTTTTCAAAACATTTCTGCATACGGGTCACATCTTTCACTGCATGTTTCTAGAAACTTTAAAAATGTAATTGTAAGGCCATATACAAACAAAAAGGAAGTAAGATGAATTTAGAAAATTATAAGCCAATCACACTATGTTCAACTTTCTCAAAAATAATGGAAGGTGTTTTTCTAAATCAATTGCAAAATTATTTAACTAAAATTAACATAATTTCAGAATGGCAATTTGGGTTTCAAAAGAATAAATCGACAAGTAGTGTGATTAACAAGGTTAATAATTATATAATTGAAGCATTAAAAAATCAGGGAAAAGTAATAGCAATGTTTTTGAAATTATATAAGGTGTTTGTTTATGTAAATATAGACATATTGATAAATAAATTAGAAAACTATAGGGTTTGTGGATTAGCACTAAACTGGATTAGTTCATATCTTAAAAATAAAATGCATAGAAATAAATCATAGAAACAGTGCAGGTGTTGTAAAAAATTAAATCAAGTTTCCAAATGGTTCAGCAAGGAGTACCGCAAGGCTCAAAATTAGGTCCGTTTCTATTTCCAATATATATTTACAATATTTTTGAGTTAGTACAAAGAAATAGAAATGTAGCAATTGTATATGCACATGACATGACAGTAATAATTAAAGGTAAGTCAGCTGTGGAGGTAAAATTAAAAGCCAAGTTAATGAAAAAAGTTAAACAATATTATATAAATGTTGTACTTATGAAGCTGTTGACAATGTTGGAGTAATATATCCTGAACTTAGGTATTCATTGGTTTACACTAAATTCCACTTACTTACATAAAAGTAAGACACGTTTCGGAGAATCTCTCCAATCTTCAGTTACTCACCAAACCACCATTACTCGAAACGATGACTGGACACCCACATGTTTCTGTGGTGGCCTCTGTTGGTTGAAGTAGGAAATTGCTGAATTCATTCATAGGAGGAAACTCAAAATTCATTACGTTTTCTCTATTTTATAATATAAAAGTGTTTTCCCAAGTGGATAACTCCAATGGTGAAATGTGAAAATGTTTCAGCAGTTTAATTTCCAGTTTTATTTCATGGTTTTTGGTCCAAAAGTCAGCTGCTACTCCTGATTTATCCACCTACTTAAACTGAATATTCCTAAAATGTTCTATCCTCCGAATTTCCAAATTTCTCTTTGTTTTGTCTATGTAGCTCTGCTCACAATCTGCACATTTTATTTCTTAAATTCCTGGTTTCGTATCTGTTGATATGGCATCTTTTACTGTGCAACCTAATAAATTCTTCTTGTTGTATCTGTTCTTTGAAAATTTTCTTGAACTTGTTGTGTAAATTGGATGGTAGGTGAAACTTTTGAATTTGTCTTCTTCTTTTGATTTTTCAGTGTGGAAACTTCCCTTATCCCTTTATATCTTTTAGATTTATCAATAAATCTTAAACACAAAATGGGATAAGGGAAGTTTCCACACTGAAAAACACAAAAGAAGAATACAAATTCAAAAGTTTCACCTACCATCCAATTTACTACAACAAGTTCAAGAAAATTTTCTAAGAACAGATACAACATGAAGAATTTATTAGGTTGCACAGTAAAAAACTCCATATCAACAGAAGAGAAATCAGGAATTTAAGAAATAAAATGTACAGATTGTGAGTAGAGCTACATAGGCAAAACAAAGAGAAATTTGGAAATTCGGAGAAAGAACATTTTAGGAATATTCAGTTTAAGTAGGTAGATAAATCAGCAGTAGCAGCTCACTTTTGGACAAAAACCATGAAATAAAACTGGAAAATAAACTGCTGAAACATCTTCACAATCCATTGGAGTTATACACTTGGAAAAAAATGTTTATATTAAAAAATAGAGAATCCTAATGAATTTTGAGTTTCCTCCTATGGATGAACTCAGCAAATTCCTACTTCAACCAACAGAGGCCACCACAGAAACATTCGGGTGTCCAGCAATCATTTCGAGTAACGGCGGTTTGGTGAGCAACTGAAGATGGGAGAGATTCTCCCGAAACACATCTTACTTTTATGTAAGTAAGTGGAGTTTAGGGTACAAAATGAATACCTAAGTTTAGGAAATATTATATAAACCGGACAGCATTTTAAATATTAAAAAGGCAGCCTGGATAAATTTTGAATTAAAAAAATGTAGTTTAAATAGTATACAACGGGATATAGATGGTGAAAAAATACCAGAGATTCAATATACCAATTTTTAGCAGTTTTGATTGACAAACAGTTAAACTGGAAGCTGTACATAACACATATTAAAAAGAAGGTAAATACTGGTTTATATATAATGAGACAAGCTGGGAAATCTATTGATGATAATGCTCTAAAACAGGTGTATTATGCTTTTATTTACTCACGCATAAAGTATGTAATAATATAGTGGGGAAATATTACAACAACAGTAGTTGAAAAGATTTTTAAATTACAAAAAAAAAATTAGCATAATAGGTAATGAAAATAGAAAACACACATGGGGAATAAAATTTAAACAATTTAGGATATTGATAGTTCCTTGTATATACATTTATGAGATGATAACACATATTTTACAAGAAAACAATCCAAAAATGATATTATACACGTGTATAATCTAAGGAATAAGGATGACTACTTTAGATCTATATTTACAGGTACATTAAGCACATGCTCTGTAAAAAACATAGGAAAAGAAATTTATAACAAGTTACCTGAAAAAATAAAAGGGATCAAAAATGCAGATTTAACTATGAAAGTAATTAAAAGGTACCTAATAGTAAATACATTTTATAGTCTTGAGGAATTCAAGCATGAGGCCTCAAATTAAGAACTGTAAATAATTTGTACTTCTAAAAGTTGTATTTGTAAGTAATTATTGTATTTGATGAATCCACAACTTGTATAAGTGTTCATGGATAAAATAAATTGAAATTAAATTGAAATTTGGGTCATACCTTCCATGCCTGAGGGAGTGTGACTTAGTAGGTAGTTATTTGCTCATGAAAATAAATAAATATTGGTATTCAAAAAAGGAAACTGCTAAACTTGGCGTAAGAACCTGAATTCTTTCCATATACTACTGTATAATTAATATGACCTTCTTTTTCTTCAGCTTCTTCATAGTTTTACTCTTGATCATCAGCAAAGTCAACTATTTTACTGTAGCTAGAAATATGTGTATGTCCTGACATGTGGTTATGTGGCATAAACATTCTTTGGATTGTTGTAGGATTGTTAACTTAGCATTATTGGAGAAGTTTGTTTGTTATTTTGAAATGATGGTTAGCTGAGTCTGGGAAAATTTGATGAGGTAACAGTTATTTTTTGTATCCTAATTGGTGGTTTGATGTATTCCCATCTAAGGGAATCATGGGGAACCATTAGGAAAGAGTCAGTCTCAGAGTAGCCAATAAGCAACACAGACATGTGTCACAACTTCTTTCACCAGGGGGAGCCAGCTTGCATAATTTGAGGAATTGTACAATAGTTATGCATTAATTGTATCTCTTAATTATTAGCCCGTCTGAGTTATGTAATATGGATAACAAGTATTAAATTTGACAAAATTTCATCCAGCCAAGTGATTACAATAGGACATTGTGTTGAAAGTTCCATGCTTTTCCAAACTCATGATAGCTGTGCTCTTCTTTTATCCCATATTTTGTTGCTCATACTTTGAAGCTACCATTTTGGTTCCAGTTATACTTTTCTGCAGAACAAGCCTTGCAATTTAATTGGCTCTTGGAAAACTCTTGGTGGTTTATTCTATTTATTAATATAGTATTCCAGCAATGTTTATTAAAGTAACAGGTCTGTAGTTTGTTAAATATTTTATGATTAAGAAAATTTTACTAAATTTGCAGTTTTCAATAAGTTTATTAAATATGAAAATAATCTTACTTTGATGATAATTTCAAATAATGCATTGTCTTGTCACTTCATATTAATATTTTTGCAGACAGATAATTTGGCCTGATAAGAAAGTTCATTCTTCTGAATATGCAAATATGCTCATTTATTTCGTGGCATTATGAAGCTGGGAGATTATGTTTAACATGACAATTACACGGAAGGATGCCCTTTTGAATGGCATGTAAGTCCATGTCAAATTAATTAATTAATAAAACCCAAAAGTCTGTAATTTGGTTCATTTACTGTGCACTTGTCCCTTTACATAATATATTTTAAGATTTAAAGATTAATTCAATTTGGAATCGAACACAGTGAAACACCCATTAATAATTTCTTCTGAATTGGATATTTAGAACACACTTTTTGGTTTCTCTTACATGAGGTTTACTGAGAACATAAGTTTCGTGGAACTTTTGTCCACATCATCAGCTCTTAAACAACTGTTGGATCATTCGTAGAAGCTGGGTAGGGTATCCAAGTTGACTCTGGTGTTCCTTCAACCTAATGCCTATGTTTCTGTTTGTCTTCCCTATGTAGATTTTTTCACAATCCTTACAATTAGTTAAGTGAATACCAGATTTTTTCTCTTTGGACCTGGAATGTATTTGTTTAATTTCAATAAATTTTTACCACCAACAGCAAATAAGAAATTTCAAAAAATTTTCAAGCAGTACAATATCATCTTAGCATTTCCAAATCGATACAGTGTAAAACATTTATTGAAATTAAACAAAACAGATTCCAGGCCCAAAGAAAAAAAATTTATATTTACTAGATTAATTGTAAGGATAGTGAGAAAATCTACATGAAGAAAAAGAGAAATATAGGCATTAGTTTGAAGGAACATTGGAGAAACATCCATTGTAAACAAATAGATAAATCAGCTATGGCAGCACATTTTTAATGAAAGCCATGAAATAGTAAGACATCAAGTTATTAAAAACTGTTTTAAAAACCAAAAGAACTAAACATATGGGAAAGGATTTATATAAAAAAACATGAGCATAGCCTTGTGAATTTTAACATCGCAGAAGCAGACAGCACTTTACTTAAGTTTATCACTAGACCACCAGAGTCAACTCAGATACCAACCTACCTAGCTTCTATGAATGATCCAACAGTCATTTAACAACTGAATTTGTGGACAAAAGTTTCATGAAAAATATGTCCTGAGTAAATCTCGTATAAGTGAAACCTAAAGGAGTGTTCTAAATATTCAACTCAGAAGACATTTTAAGATTTTTATTTTCAAAATGTTGAAATACTCTTTTTGGACAAGTTGAATGTTTACCTAAAATTCTTAAAATTTACATACCATCATATAATAAAATTTTTATATGTAACTGAATTATGATAGCTATAAACATGATGTCATTTTCAAGCTTGTGAATTAAATTTTCATTGATGTATAGCATGACATCATTGCAAATTTTTTTCCTAATTCACTGATTTTCAAATGTTCTAAATTTTAGTTTACAGAGAAATAGAATTTTTAAATTTATTAAAAACATTTATAAGGTACCCGTCCTCTAGCTACTCAGTCCAGAATTCAAGGCAGCATCTCAAATGATATACAAAACTTAAATTTTCTTGTTGATAATAATAATGAATTTTCTAGACCTATAACTCAAAAATCAAAATGTTTCCACTTATGATACATTTTTTTCTAACATAATAGATGCTTTTGTCATCTCATGTTAGTCTGTATGTTCTCCTTGTAGATGTATAGGGTTAAGTTTGCAAGGAATGAAGTTCCCTAGCAGTGTGAGAACGTATGATTTTCTAGGGTTAAGAAGGATGTAGTTGTTTCAATTGGATATAACTTTACATTCAACAGTATCAGTTGAGAGAATACATCCCATACACCATGCGTGCATGCCATAAGACAATTTATATTGTCAAGATCCATTTTTTAAATTCTGGTAGTGATAACATGACTTAAAACAGTTTCCTCAGAAGCTGCAAATACTTTGGTTGCTAAATCTTCAGTTCATACTGAAAGACTGGCATAACTATTATGAGTTCCAGTAAGAACAACTCTTCATCAAATGGCACTTATAGAAATCTCTCCTCTTCCAGGTATAAATTTTAATATATAAAAAACTTTATAGGAATATTTGCTTTTCCTCATTCAGATTTTGAGGTGAGAAAAGCTGATTTGAAAGAGGATTTTGCCATAAGCCTCTTAACTGTATGCTTCTAGTACCATCACAAATTTCTTTGCCATGTACAGTGGCATAAAAATGTTAACGCTTCAATGCCTTATAAATTCTTCAAGTATTTGCACAGATTTGTGAAGCATTTTCAATTTTTCTTTTGGGCAGCTGAATTAAAATATCTTTTTCAAGATTGTAAAGAGTTTTGTTCTTAAAAGTTCAAGAAGTTTTCTTTGGAAGGCGTGAACAAGTATTCATCCATGTTTCTTACTCTCTGAGATGATTATGTTTCAGTTCATTGTTTTCATTGTAGCACATTACAAATGGATGAAAAAATTGCCATTGAGTTGTTTCAATGGCATGACTGGGCTCTGTCTTGCATAATAAATTAATAACTCTCCACACAATCACATTTCATGAGCATTCTATTAGGGCAAAATTTAATTTTCTTATCTTGAAAATAGGTTTGGAATAACTGAGTCGACTAGTGATGTAAGTGTTACAAAGTCGACTCAGTTATTCAAAACATATTAAACATCACTGTTACAAATGTCCATCATATTTAACTAAACTAAAAGAGGACATTCCTCAAGAGAACAAATCAGGAATATATCAGATGGAATGTATCGATTGTGAAAAAATTTACATAGGAAAGACTAAAAGAAACATAAAAACACGAGCAAAAGAACACATCAGGAACATAAAACAAAGATAGGAAGAAAAATCAGCAGTAGCTTGGCATTTTTGGAATGAAAAACATAATATAAACAGGAATCCCAAACTACTTCAAAACATTACAGGGCAAACAGAACTTGCCGTCTGGGAAAACATTTATATCTGGAAGAACAAATGTAGCATTTTCAACTTTGAAATCCCATCAAGTGACACCTAGTTCATCCAACCGCCACCAGAGACAAACCAAACCACCATGATGAACAAGGCCGGCAGTCGAACTGGAACTGAAGATGGGAGCGATTAGCTCCATAAACTTAGTTTTCCTCTTTTAAAACTATTAGTGATGTAAGTGTTACAAAGTCTACTCAGTTATTCAAAGCTTATATTAAACATCACTGTTACAAACTTCCACCATATTTAACTTGAAAAAAGGTGTTTAATGATGAAATCATGCATTTTCAACATGTTTGACTTTATTGAAAACTCCTGAACAAAATGCTCTATGGACACACAAATAGTTCAAAATGAACAGTGGCCTTCTTCTTCTTCTTCGTCTTCTTCTTCTTCTTCTTCTTCTTCATCTTCTTCTTCTTCCTCTTCCTCTTCCTCTTCCTCTTCCTCTTCTTCCTCTTCTTCTTATTCCCACTCAATGCTAGGACACAGTCATCTAAAATGCATGTTTTTTGTTGCAGGATTGCATATAATTTGGATAAGCAATGTTCAGTTGTTTTTAAAGAGGTATGATTTCTTAGAAACTAAGCTACTTTCTTTAAATTAACATCACGATCTTGAGCTTTACATACTGAGATGTTGCACACATATGAACATGCACATGCATAAAAACACACACTTTGGTTCCTTCCATAATGCATTTCCTAAAATCCAATTTTTTCTGAGGTGTATTTCGACTTGAAAATTCAATAAGTTCTTAGATCATCAAGAATCAGACCTTTGGACATGATATCTACAACCATTCATGTCATTGATGAAAGTATGAAACTTTTTCCTCTGCCATTGCCTGCTGACTTTGTCACTACAGTAAAATTTCGTTATTTTATTGACTATATCGTCAGATAATGCTTTTCCAGGTTGGAGGTCATATGATGATAAAATTCTTTTATCTTGTACAATTTTCATTGTCTTCCTAGCAATTAGTTACTTCCAATTCATTTTCAATTTCTTTGCAGGACTAGCTTTTAGTAAAAATGTAAAAATAATTTGCTTTATACTTTTGTCAGAAGTTCCAAATGGTTCCTTTTTTTTCCCCCAGAATTGCAACAGATTTTTGACCACTTATATTTCAAATCAAGCAATTGTTTTATCATGAGCCTGGTTAATTAAAGTTAACAAAGACTAATAACTCTTCAATTAGGGAAAAAAAATCCCTGAGTTTGACACTAAGTGACCCAGGGTCATAATTCTTTATACTGTAGTGCAATACACAAATATATCATCTACTACCACTTTCTTACATATATTGCCAAGTCCACTGTCCATCAGTAATTTCTCCTTTTCTTTACTCTGCTATGTATGTTAGGAAGAGGTGATACATCAGATCAAAAGAAATGCATTTACAAAAGATTAATATTCAGCTATTAAAGTTTCAATAACAATGATTAATTAATCTAAAACAAATTATCTCGTGTAACAACATGAAGCAAGCAAATTTGTGACATAAGGGACATTATTTTTTACATAATAATATACATAAAATGGCAAAGAAAGTTATCCATGATTTCAAATTCCTAGGAAACTGTTAAAAATATTTGCTTTATAGACCTTACCATAATTAAAAGCATAATGCTTATTAAAAGTTGAGTATATATTACAAAATTTAGTTAAATGCAACATTAATTACATGTCTTAAGTCTTCCAAACTCTCAAGATATTTGCTTTATACAAATACTTATGCTGCAGACCTTACCAGAATTAAGGCACATTGATTATTACGCTCCTGGCTTGGAAAAGTATACAGTATTATAAGATTAAAATGAATTGCAGCAAAATGTCTGCATACGATTTAATATATAACCAAAACTAAGAAAATGGTATAATAAAATAAATAATACCTAATGTAGCCCCTACATACCCTTGGTCACTAAGGTAGGCAAGGAGCTTGCATTTTGACTTGCCAGGATCATAAGGAAAATACCTTTTGCTTCACCACATGGCAGTTCTTTACTCCTTACGTGCCTGTGCACCAACTCAGGAGGAACAGACATAAGTGTTGGTTATCATTACTTGAGCTTTCCATGAATACCAGTGATAGCCAATAACACTTAACTCCAAGTGTCACTATAGTCACTGACATATGCTTGAACATGAGAGCGAAAATGTTGATCAGAAACTTATTAGGTGTGAATGGCACAGAACTTTCTTATTACGCTTCCAAATGTCACAGAAAACTTTAAGAATAAACACATACAGCTTCACTAAATATACAAACATGATGAACTGCACACAAAGAGAAACAGACCTAAACTGAGTTGCAAGAGGAATAGGACATGTAAAAGCTGATAAAAAATGTCCAAGCTTGTTTGACAAACCTAGGACAAGATATCCAGACCTCACCACTGTTATTTTCCTCCACACTCAATCCATAATAGATCCATTTATAAATTTATTAGATTTATTTAAAGTTTGCCACATAATGTTATCTAAAGAAATGATAGAAAAATGAACTTGAATTTAATTCCTTGTCATACAAAGAAGGAAATTTAATTTTTCTACGACATCAGAGATATCAACTTGAAATGTGGGGAATTAAATAGCTACAGACATTAACTTTTATATATAATTTAATAAAAAATTTCAAAATTCTGTTTCTCTGAAAAATTAAAATTGAAAATTTGAGAGCAAGTGCATTTTGAAATTATCCACAAAGAAAGTAGTGTTGTACATCAAATGAAAGCTCTATCCATAAGCTTTAAAATTATATATCTCAGATTTGCATCTATTATAGCATATTAATAACCAACATTTAATTATGGGATTTTTGCCAATTTCAAAAATGTATAATATAAAATGGATGATTGGAATTAAAAATAATGATAATTTTACTTTTCTTATAAATGGCAAAAATTTAGTAAAATCTACGACATATGTTTTGGAATTAATTATTCATTTGATATGGATTTCCTCTGGCATGAATTCTTGTCTAATGGGCCTTTCATGTTTAAGAGGACTGTTCAATAAAGAATTGATCATAATTTATTTACAGTCATGATTTTTCTTTCTAAAATTTAACTTTAAAATATTTTGTTACCTTAATGCATAATGTACACATCATACTACTTTCATTGTTGTCACTTATGGCTCTCACTTAAGAGAGGTGTACAAGTTCAGACATGTTTAGTTCTTTATAGCAAAAATGGAGGTGACAAGCTATGAACGATATGCTGCTCTGAAATTTTGCTTTCATCTCAACACATCTTCAGCTGAAACCTATGCAATATTGCAAGAGGCCTTGTAGAATTAGTACTTCTTTATACACAGTTTGAAAATGAAAATGATGATGAAGAGAAGAAAACATTAAAACTGCTGCTATCAAGAAGACTGTCGAATAACATCAAAACATTTTCAGAAATTCTGAAAATTCCACTGGGTGGCACCCACACATTGGTAAGTGAAAAGTTGCATGTGAGTTGCATTAGTGAATGATAGGTTCGAAGGTTGCTGATTCCCAAACAAAAGGGCACTCATATGCCGGTTTGCATGCAGTTAAAGATGATATTACTGGAATATACATAGTTTCTTTCAAAGGCAAATCTCTTGTGTAAATCTCCATCATCATCAACATAAGAAAAAGCAAAAGTGGTTGCTTTTGCTGGGAAAGTTATGTCATCTCATTTTTTGATATTCAAAAAATGTTTTACTAAAATTTTGTATCTGCACACAATTGTAACTGGGTAGTATATTGGTACTCTTCAGAGTTGTCCTGAAAACTCTGCACAGCCATATCATACACAAAAGGCTACATTTCCATGTAACAAACTGGATGCTGTACTTGATAATTCACATCCATTTCCATTTTTAATATGCAGCAGTATTTTAGTAATTTCTCATACATCACATACATTATTTTTTAAATACAAAGTAAACACAAATAAAAAAATCATTACTTTTAAATTAGGAGCAGTGCCTTTGGCAATTCCAGAAGGCACTGAATCCAATCAAAATTTATTCTAATTTGATTGGATCAGCCCCCCAGTCCTCGGTTCATCAGCAGCTACTTATTGGAATATCCAGGGGACTGGGCTTTGATCCAACCAAAAACAAAACACAACATTAAAGGTAATTTATACATTCAATACACTATTAAGTTATATTTCCTACAATACTAAACCTTCCTTCTTTTTTAATTAAACCAATTCGGCCAAATTTCTATCCTTGAGAGTTGCTTATTCCTTAGGGCCTTATACACACTAACTCCCTGGTTATCAGTGTATAAGGATCCTGTTTAACTAATATTAGATAACTAGCCCCATACCCTCCCCTACTCATTTCATCCTCCTTTTACTATCTGACACTTTTATTCTCAAGCACATTTCCTAGGTATTTTACACCCATAACTATTATTGTCTTGCCTTGCCTATGTATTTTCCTAGTTCCTTAATGTTTTCATCTGATTTTAAATTTAAAATTCTTCTACCTCTTATTTCATCTGGTAGGTTTCCCCATTTTCTTAATAAGAATTGTTCCCTCCAAAACTTAGTTTGCTTACATTCTAGTATACAATGCCAAGTATTATCAGGTTCTGCACACATAGGACGTTTCCCCTTAGTGTGTCCATTTTTTAATCCATTTAAATATTTTACATCTGTTCTAAATTATGCCAACCCTTTCCTTCTTGTCACAAATTTCAATATATCTTTCTCTTCCCCATGCACTTTTTAGTATACTATATACTTTCACAGATTTTTTGGTGTTAAGATTTGCCCATATTTCCTGTTTTTCTATATCCTCAGTTCTTATTGTTATCTCTTTCCAAAATCCTTTATCCAATCTTTCTCCCTCATACCATACTAGTCCCATGCCTGCTTCTTGTAGGATATTTTGGATTTTAGATAACCAAGTTTCTCTCTCCTTAACTTTACTTTGTGCCACTAAACACTGATTAATAATATTCACCCCTCTAGTCTCCCTATTCTATACCAATATTTCAATACTCTTTCTATGACCTTGCTTTTGTAGTCCAATCTTCCTAGTTCCATACCTCGTTAGGTGAAGATCTAGGTAAGCATAGAACAATTCTACAAAATTATTTATCATATTTATCCCTTTCCCTCCTTCATCTGGCCCCCAAATTTCTGTTCCATACATCATTCTGCTCTCATAATTCACATTACAAATTTTGTTGTTGAATATCTCACAAATAATTAATGTGAATTAATTTTTCACCCTTTCACCCTTCCTATAGTCCAGAATTAGCTCATGTGACTTTTTTCTTTTCCCCAAATTGAAAAAATCTTTATGGGAGGCATTTTCCATCATCAGAAGCCTGCACAGCAATTCTGAAGGTCCTATCGAAAAATTATTTCCATCATGTCTTTGATGAATAGCCTAAATACTGGGAAAGGTGCATTATATGGATACTACTTTGAGAAAGATCATCAAAATGTGGATGAGTAAAGGTATAAAAATTCTTTATTGAATAGCTAAATGAGCTATTTATGTCTGCAATCATTTTTAGATGTGTGGATAATGAAATCTAATGTTAAAAATGCTATTTATCCTGTCCCTAATCAAACCATGCATCCATTTTCTTATTAATTAAGGATAAAAAATAGAAATATTCCTTTGGAACATAGTACTTAATAGAGTTTATTCAATAAGCAGTGTTCAATGATTACATTTGTAATCCAGAATTATTTCTAGCTTAGTGAAAATGTGTTAAAAAAACAAAATACACGAAACCCTCAATTTAAGTTTCACTTCTTTTTACAAAGTACTATTTATCGGCAGCAACTATTGTACATTACATAATATCAGAAATCTGCCAATAAATGTAAATAATACTTCCTCTTTTCCTGCTACTTCCCTTTTTTTTTGGTTTGCTATTATATCCAAAGTCAGTTGACTTATGTCTCTAGAATGATGAGGAATTATATGAACAAATTATATGTACTAGTTTTTAACATAGCATGGAACCAAGAGCTTAGGAACAAAGTTACAGAAAAAAAAGAGAACAACTGAAGCCAATAGTGAAAGTTATACCAAACTTATGGTACAAAGACTTAATAGACTCAGCACTTGAACCTTCTAGCTAAATTTATGTTAAACTTGTAAAAAAAGCATAGACTGAACAAATTCATAGGAACAATAGCTCATATAGACTTGCTCACCATATGAGAAATCAATGAGCCTCCCGTTTACGGAGGACCCTTGCCCTTGATGTGACATAAGGGGCTTATATTAAGATCATTGTGTGATTGAGTCAAAGTAATACTCTTTTGCTCCACTTAGTGTTAGCGTTGGTTTGACTCAGTCACATAGTGATCTATATATAATTAGCTTCCCTGTGTAATATTCCAATTAATACTTTTAGTTAATAAGTGACTTAATTAATTCATTCATTCAATAGTTTTAAAGTTATCTTGGATTTTAAACTTAGGTATTAATTTTTTTTACATTAAACTCCACTTATTTTAAAAGTTAGACGTGTTTCAGGAGAATCTCTCCCATCTTCAGTTGCTCACCGAACCGCCATTACTCTAAATGATGGCTGGATACCCAGATGTTTCTGTGGTGGCCTCTGTTGGTTGAAGTAGGAAATTGCTGAGTTCATCCTAGGAGGAAACTCAAAATTCATTAGGTTTTCTCTATTTTTTAATATAAAATTTTTTTCCCAAGAGCATAACTCCAATGGGTTGTGAAGATGTTTCAGCAGTTTAGTTTCCGGTTTTATTTCATGGTTTTTGGTCCAAAAGTGAGCTGCTACTGCTGATTTATCCACCTGCTGAGACCAAATATTCCTAAAATGTTCTTTCCGCCAAATTTCCAAATTTATCTTTGTTTTGCCTATGTAGCTCTGCTCACAATCTGCACATTTTATTTCATAAATTCCTGATTTCTGTTCTGTTGATATGGAGTTTTTTACTGTGCAACCTAATAAATTCTTGGTGCTGTATCAGTTCCTTGGGGTAATATTATCCCATGCTCTTTGAAAATTTTCTTGAGCTTGTTGTAGTAAATTGGATGGTAGGTGAAACTTTTGAATTTGTATTCTTCTTTTGTGTTTTTCAGTGTGGAAACTTTCTTTATCCCTTTTTGTCTTTTAGATTTATTGATAATTTTTATCACTGTGTCTTTGTTGAAACCATTGATTATAGCTGTCTTTATTATTTGTTTGTATTCTATTTTGTACTCTGCTTCTGTGAGTGGAATATTCATCAATCTGTGTGCCAAACTGTGAAATACTGCATACTTATGTGGAATGGGGTTATAACTCGGTGAGCAACTGAAGATGGGAGAAATTTTTCTGAAACGCATCTTACTTTTATATAAGTGGAGTTTAATGTAATAAAATGAATAACAAAGTTTAGGATATATTACCACTCCATTGTCATCAGCTTCGTAAGTACAATATTTATCTTGGATTTATTAGTTCACTTTTTTATAATGAAGCTAAACTCTAGATGAAACCTAACCCAGTGTTTTGTTGCACTCTAGAAGTGAATCCATCCATTCTGACAAGCCAGCACTAAGTTGCTGGCCACAGTGATGCACAAAGTCATTGCTGCCAAATCCATTCTTGGACCTATTTTATTTATATTGTATATGCATGACATCAGCCACAAAATAGAAACTGCTAAGATTCATGTGCACAGTTTGCAGATGATAACACAATTACCATTAGTGACTGAAATTTTGATGATTTGAAAAGAAATGCAAAGACAGTTTTAAACTCAGCTGTTGAATACTTTAATGTATTAAAGTTGAATGCAAATCCTGCGAAGTGTGAAGTAATCAACTTTGGCTTTAAGAATGCTGGTAAATAACTGCAGATAAATGCTAATAAAAATACTGTTGATGCTAAACTATTAGGATTATATATTGACAAGACACTTTACAATATCCATATTGAAAAACTAGCAACAAAACTTAATCAAAATCTATTCATTCTGAGATACTTGAACAAGCATGTTCCTCTACAAACATCCAGGACCAATTACTTTGCTCTTATCCATTTTCTCATTGCATATGGAATTTAAATATGGTCCAATACTTATAAACTTAATCAAAATACAATATTAATTTTGTAAAAAAAGACTGTGCAATATTTGGCTAATTTGAAACAAATTAAATCTTGTAGAAATATGTTTAGGCAACTAAAAATACTTATCTAACCTGTTTGTATATATACTTGTCTTAGAACAACTCCAGAAGTTTGAAATATAGCAAGAGATAATCTGTGCCTATCTAAGTGTTTTATCCTTTTCTGCTGCTTAAGCTATTGTTGTTTATATGTGTGTGTGTATTTTAATCTTCTTTATTTACTGCATGCTCCATTACTATAATAATTAGTAATACTACATGCATTGCTATCATTTCAATGTTACATGTTATCCTTAATACTATTTTTGAACACTGTTTCATTCTTATTCTAACCTAATCGTATTTGGAAGATTGCCGAAATTGGTTATACATATATGTATGCTTTCACATTATTTACATTATCATTCTCAGTCACCACATTTTTCTATCCTATTAGTGAATTTGTGTTAATTTGAGAACTTTCAAAATTTATACTGTTTACAAAAATTTTAACTGCTTATTATATTTTAAACCAAGTTCATTATTGTCCATTGGCCATCGCCTAGTTACTTTTACTACATCTTTCCGCAATATTTCTCACTCTTCAAGATTTTGCAGTCCCACAAGATGTGTACTACTACCGTTTGTATATCTTCCTGACATAAACATGATGGGTTCTCTTATTTTGAAGCGATGAAAGTTGGCTTCAAATTTCCCGTGTCCTGAGAGAATAGCTGTAATATTTTGGCTTAAAAGGATATTGGTTTTTAGCCTTTTAGCTACAGTTGGAAAATACGATTTTTAATCGCCCCGTTCGTTGTCATTTGCCACTCTGTTTCCCATAGTCTCTGACTTTCTTCTCTTAATTCATTCCTCACTTCACATTTTGGAATTTGTTGATAATCCTTTGGCAGGTCCTTGCTTTTCGCTGCTTCTTCCGCGAGTCGGTCTGCTATTTCATTCCCTTCATTGCCGATGTGTGCTTTAATCCAAGTAAAATGTACTTCCCAGTGTTCTTGTTGGAGTAATTTTAGCTTCTTCCTTATTCTTTTACAGAGGTTACTATGTTTTGTATGATTGTTAATTAAATATAATGTAATTCGACTATCCGTGTGGATTGCTGCTGTTCATTTGTGAAAGATTACATTGTCTATATTTTCCAACTGTTCCAGAGTTCTTAATATAGTGAACTGCTTGGCTTAATTATTTGAACATTTTTGTTACAGCTTATACCGTAGTTGATTAACTATTAATATACATTATTATTCCTGCCCCCACACCTGCCTCGCTTTTGCTGCCATCATTGTATATCTTCAGTGTATACTCTTTGTCATTTTGTTTCTCCACTATTTTAGGTATATCAGCAGGGTGATGCCATTCCCTGCACGTGTTTCACTGTCTACCACTTGTCCTCCATTTATGATTGATCATCTTTCGATTCCTCTTGTGAAGTTGTACAATCTGGTGATTTCTTTAAGTGCTATCGTTACTGGAATTATATCTGTAATAGCACAGAGAGCCTCGTGTGATATTGTCCTGAACTCTTTGACTATTTTGATGTTTATAGTTCTTTGTACTCTTTTCAGTTTCCTTGCATTGTAAGTTTGCTGTATAGCGTATAGCATCTATCCAGATAAATGTGCCCGTAAGAAAGAAGAGGCAGAATGGCTCCACTGTATATTATTCTCAGCACATCAGATCATAGACCCCATTTTATTGTGGCAGTTCTGGACAGAGAGTGTATGAGCTTGGTACATTTCTCGGTTACATAGTCTGTGTGCTGATTAAATTTCAGTCTATTGTCAAAGATCACTCCAAGGTATTTTATAGTATTAACTTGTACTGTTTTGCTGTTAGGTGTTTTAACTGGTGGCTTATGTTGGATTTCCTTCTTGATATGTGTATATCCTGCGATTTTTGTTCATTGAATGTTATTTTGTTGTTTTTAACCCATTTTGAGATCTTTAACATTTCTATGTTGGCATAGATTTTAATTTCTAGTTTAGTTCCTCCCCTAATCAAAACAACAACATCGTCTGCAAAAGAAACCATCTTTGTGCATTGTTTATAGCCGAGATTTAATAAAGAATCATAGTTGATATTCCACAACCAAGTCCACAACAAGATCCTTGCTGGCATCCTTTGCTCATGGTTCTTTCTATTCTTATACTGCCCTCCTGATAACATGTTTCTTTTCCAACTAAAATAACTCTTTGTTAACAGATAAAGTTTCTTGGGACATAGAAAATCCTTCATTGACTTAAGAATACTGGGCCATCAAGCCGCATCAAAAGCACCTTGAACATCCAGGCTAATCATAGCTACATGTTGTTTGTTTCTCAAAGCTTCTTCCATAAAGTGTTTCACTGTCATTATTGCATAAGTGGTTCCGGTTTGTGCAGTGAACCCAAATTGGTTCTTATTTAGCAGGTCATTATTGTTCAAATAGTGCATTATTCTGTTTATGAGTTTTTCAAGCACTTTCCCGGCAAAGTTTAAAAGGCTGATGGGTATAAATTTGGTGACATCTGCTTTATTTTCCTATCCTGGTTTCACAATTGGTACGATCTGTGCTCTTTTCCATAGCTTGGGGACGCTTCCAGTCTTTAAGCAGTAATTATATAATGCTATAATGAATTTTGGTGTTTGTTTGAATGTTTGTAATAGTATATTACCTGTAATTCCATCTTCTCCTGGAGCTTTTTGGTAATTAATACCTTCTAGGATACTACATACTTCGTCTTTCGTGAATGGTTTGTCATTAATTGGTTTAGGTGGTTCCTTTATTTCCACTCTGACTTGTTTGTGGTACTCATTATCTTCCTCCTCGTCATCTTCTGGTATGAAGGTATCTGGGCATGTGATTGATTATTTTGGTTATGTCCTTTGTATGTGTGCCATCATTTTTCCTGAGCGTTGTCAGTATGGTATTGTTCTTAAGCTTCCCTAATGCTAGCTTGTATGCTGCAGTCCAAGGATTCATTGTTGTAGTTGAGGTGCAGTACTTCTTACACAATTTAATTTTTTCTCGCCATATTTTTGCTTGATAATGCTTTTTTATTATCTCATATTGCACTTTTCCCTGCTGTCATAGTTCTCCATTGTTTCTAGTCCTCTGAAACCTCCTTCTTAAGGCATTGAGCCTTTTCCTCATAATTGTTAATTCATTTGTCCACCAGGGAATGTTTTGTTACCATATGTTTTCGTAGCTACTTTCCTTAATCCGAATGATTTCCTGCAGGCTGTGGTTACAATAAGCTGAAATTTCTTGATTAGATCACCTGTGTCAGTTTTTTGTGTTATCATCTTATACAGTTCCTCATCTATCTTCTTTGAGTGATTTGCTTGAATGTGGAATTGTTGTTTTATCATTTTTATGTATTTTTCAAAATTTAATTTAATTAAATTATATACCTTATTCCGTGAAAGTTCATCTTCTCTTCCTTGGCAGTTTGTATCCCTATGGAAAAGATAATAGTTCTTTGATCTGAGCTGCTTTCTTCTATGGCAATCTCCCAATTTGCTATATGTGGCAAAATATGTTTATTGCCCAATGTCAAGTCAATATTGCTAGATCCTCTGGTGGTTTCAAAGGTTGGTAGGCCATTGTCTTCACTCAGAGTATATCTGGTTTGTGTGTGTGTGTGTGTGTGTGTGTGTGTGTGTGTGTGTGTGTGTGTGTGTGTGTGTGTGTGTGTGAAGTGTTGCATTTAGTCAAGTTTTCCATGAATGCAAACTCTAATGTTCACAACCACAACACTAGAAGTAAAGATGAGCTTGTACTCTCCAGACATAAATTACAGCTATAGAGAAAGTTCCTTGCTATACAGGAATAAAATTATATAATAAACTTCCTGATATATGTAAAATTACAATGGATACAGTAAATTCCAGAAATGCTTGTTTCAATTCCGAATGAACAAGGTTTACTATGATATTGAAGAATATGTAAATTATAATTATAACTGTTATGCTACACCTATTTATGTATTATACTGTTTAATTTATATTTATATGTGTGCAAAAATTGGGTAGCATATAAGTTGTCAATTTTATTATAAATTTTATTATCTTATACATTGACATGGTTTAATTGTATATAGCACCATATTAAGCTAAAATAAATGAAATGAAGTTGCTAATCTGTATCATTTTGGCCATAAGATTAATAAAGTATATAGTCCACACAAATGTATGTAATAATATAATAATGATATTAATTATGAAGTTATAGACAGCTCCACAAAGAGCTAAGGAGTGGTAATATATCCTATAAGAATGTATTAAATATGTTTAGTTTATTTAGTTCTCGGAGCATTCAGTGAGTTCGTGAAGCAGCCACAGAGACCTACGAACATTGAACTTGTCATATACAAATACCATGGTAGTTTTCAATATGTATTTACAAATTTGTTTACATCTACATAACTAATTACAATAAAAATAAAAAGAACACTTAGAACAACTCAACCGACACCAAAAACAGACAAATTAATCATACAACTTTTATTAATACATATTTACATATACATTGATATGTTGTGCAGTATACTATTGTCTCTCATATATTCCTTTACAGAATAATAGGCCTTTTTACATAGGTATTTTCTAAGAGCAGATTTAAAGGAATTGTCATTGTTTATTAAGACTTTTAGGCTAGAGGGAAGAGCATTGTATACTAAAATGCACTCATAATAAATGCCTTTTTGATGGCATGAAAGTGCTGAAATTGGGCGACGTAGATTTCCTTTTTGTCTAGTATTCTTGTCATGTATATATTGATTTTGAACAAATTTTTGTTTATTTCTTATATAAAAGTTCATGAGGGATAAAATATATTCGCAAGGAAGAGTTAAAATTTCAAATTTCCTAAAGAGGTTTCTGCATGAATGTCTACTGTGTGTACCAGCAATTATTCTTATGACTTTTTTCTGTAACAGGAAGACACGTTCATTTTTAACTGAATTTCCCTAAAATATTAGACCGTACTTCATTATTGAGTTGAAATAAGCATAATAAACTAGTTTTAAAGTCTTAATTGACTCCAACATTACTAATGCACGTATTGCATAGCATGCACTGCTTAGTTTAGGTGTAATAAGATCAATGTGATCTTTCCAATTCAGATGGTTATCAATTATTAAACCAAGGAATTTAATATATTTGGTTTGTGAAAGTGCACTGTTATAATATCCTAACTGTAATTGTGGATTTGGAGATCTGTGAGTAATGAATTTCATAACATTTGTTTTATCTAGATTTAGAAACAATTTGTTTGCTTTGAACCATACACACAATGAACTGAGAACCAAATTTAATTTAATGGCACAATCATTAAGGCTCTTTCCATTTATCAGTATGCTTGGGTCATCTGCAAATAGAACAGCATTTCCTACATCTTGGATAGATAAGGAGACGTCATTTATATATATTAGAAAATGAAGAGGGTCCAGAATAGATCCTTGAGGCACTCCATGGTTAATCATTCCGCACTCCGATGCATTGTTTTTATTATTGAAGGGACAATTTATCACTACTTTTTGTTTCCTTTTGTCAAGGTAGGATATAAACCATTTTAAATATTGGTTTTTTATTCCATAGAAAGCTAATTTATCTATCAGAGTTTCATGATTGACACAGTCAAAAGCCTTAGCTAAGTCACAAAATATTCCTCTTACATGTGCTCTTTCATTAAATGCAGTTAAAATTTCATTAGTGAGTTTATAAATTGCATTTTCTGTTGAAATTCCTTTTCTAAAGCCAAACTGATCACTAACTAGAATATTGTTACTTTCAAGGTAATGGTAAAGCCTATTGTACTCTACTTTCTCAAACACCTTAGAAAATGTAGGTGAAATAGCTATAGGTCTATAATTAGAGACATTTATCTTTTCTCCCTTTTTGTACAGAGGCCTCACTATTGAATATTTTAGCCTCTCAGGAAATACACCGAATGCTAAAGATTCATTACACAAGTGACTAAGGGGGGTACTAATTTCCTTTGCACAGGCCTTTATGACTTTGCTGTTGATCTCATCATAGCCAGTTTTTGGATTTTAGTTTACTAATGATATTACTAATTTCTAGTGGGGTAGTGATACCTGGTTTGAATTTATTATTATGAGGGGGAGTTGGTGATTGTAAAATTTTTAAAGCATCTCTTTTATCATCAGAATATAAATTTAAATTTTTTGTTACATTAAGAAAGTATCATTAAACTCATTTGCTATGTCTGCAGGGTATTGTATCTCTTAATTGTTAATATTTAAGATTATTGCATCGTCTTGTTGCAGATTTTTGCCTGTTTCTTTTTTTATTATATTCCAAGTACTTTTTATTTTGTTTAAATGTTCGCACTAAGATCACTTCTTAAACATCAGGACATGTTTGGGGGACAATTGCCCTATCATCAGTTAAACTGTACAAATTTATGTTGTAAATTAAGGAGTTTCAGGAGTTGAGTGTTTTTTCAATATTATTGCAAATATGTCATTTTTGTTGTTGTTTTTTTTTTTTTAATGGTGTTTAAAACCTGTTTTTACTACTGAGGTACCACAGGCGGTTCAAATATGTCATCTATAATGGAAAGCTTTGGTGATATGTATTTCAAAGGAGTTCATTAATAAATCTGCTAGAGATGGAGACAAGGGGTACCCCATTGCTAGGCCAGAAACTTATTAAATTTTTTGGTTAAAACTGAAGAAGAAAATGGTGGCTCCCATTCCTAGAATTAAAAATTATAAGAAACTGAGATAGAAAACACAGAAAATTACATAAAAAATAAAATTTATAACCCCATAGCACATAAATATGCAGTGTTTTGCAGCTTGACACACAGAATAATTAATATCCCACTCACAGAAACCGAGTACAAAATGGAATACTAACAGATAATTAATATAGCAATAACCAAGGTTTTAACAAGGCAAAGCAATAAAAATTATCAATAAATTACAAGAACATATTCAAGAGGATATTCAAAGAATTTGGCATAATATTAGCCCCTAAAGAACAAATATAATATCAATAATTTATCAGGTTGCAATGTAAAAGACACCATACTAACAGAACAGAAATCAGGAATTAATTAAATTAAATGTGCAGATTATAACCAAAGATACATCACAAAGACAAAGAAAAATCTAGAAATTCAGAAAAAGGAACACTTTAGGAATATTTGTTTCAACAAATTTATAAATCAGCAGTTGCAGAGCTCACTTCTCAATCCAAAATCATGAAATTAAACCATACACAAACTGCTGAAAGAGCTTCATAACCCAATAGAGCTTGGAAAATCATTTTCATCTTAAAAATGAGAAAAAAATTAATACATTTTTATGTTCCACCCATGGATGAACTCAGCAAATTTCTACTCATACCATCAAAGGAATCCAGCCACCACATTTAGTAGTCAGTCAATGCTGATGATGGGAGCCATTGCCCATAAACATGTCCTGGTGTTATATAAGTAAGTGGAGTTATTGTGAACATATTTAATACATTCTTATAGTATATGATGAGAAATATTACAACACTTTTACTCTTTAATAAATGTTGCAGAGTGCCTGAAAAAGATAAGAAAGTGAGACTAAATTGTATTAACAATTTATATGAAACAAACCTCTTCATCTCTGGATGGAAGAGAAGTCAAATATTGCCACATTTCTGGTTTAGCAGGATCAGCTATTGCCAAAACTGACAAGCAGCCATCTACAGTTCCCAATACAATATTCTTTCCATCTTCTGTACTTTCGATAGCACTTAACTCAGCCTGCACTCTGAAATTTGCTATAATTTCTGCATCAGATGTTCTAAAATCATATACAGAAAACGAGACATATTATTTGATATGTGGATGATAGGATTCTGCCATGTACATTTAGTCTCTGATAAAATAGATTTTAAAACTGCTTATTGATTAGATTCTAGTTCAAGTAAGCATCATACTGAAAATGTAATTTGCATTGGACATTCTCAGCTGCATATAGCAGAAAATATGCTAAATAATCACTCTTATGGGTGCATTTAAGTACCTATATCTTACTTATTATGAAAGGTTCATATGTCAGATTGATTGCCTTCCACCAATATGTCTTTGAGGCAAACAAAACAGTATTCAGGAGATCTGTCAATAGAATTATTATCATCTTGCAAATGCTAGATAGTGTTTAACTTGGAAATGACTACATAGCCACCTGCTGATACCATTGTGGGTTGGCATTAAACCTCATCAGTACTTATTTCAATAGATTTTTTAAGATGTTAATTACAATTAAGTTCTACAATTTTGGTATATTCATTGTAATGAGCTTTTGAATAAAATAAATTTACTACAAGTTTTTGCATTATGAAATATGTTTAATTTAGAGAATTTGGAATACATTCCTATTTTGTCTGCTAAAAAGTATAAAGATTATTTAAGAAGTAATATCAATCTCCATATTACAAAGATTAGGTAATAAAATATGTTTTATCCCCTGGTAAATCATATGAATTAATTGAATTTAATTACACTAGTTACACCTGACTACCTTCTTGGTCTAGTGGATAGTGTTGCTGAGTGCTGGCCAGGAGGCCCAGGTTCGATTCCTGGTAGCACTTAGGAGTTTTTCTAAGTTAGGAAAATCTGAAATGGGATCCACTCAGCCTCTTGAGGACAATTGAGAAGCTGCCTAATGTAGAGGTGGTGAGTTTCAATCTCACAAACTGCAATATAGCGATTGGGGGGATTCAGTGTGCTGATCATATGCCCCCCTGTAATACTCCAATGATATCAGGTGATAGAGGTATAGGATGCAGCAGTTGTGGTAGGTCAAACTGCCCACCAAGGACTATGGAAAGCCATAGATAGTTGGTACTTATAGATGTCGGAGGGACAGTTGACCAGCCAATAGCCTCAAGTATCATCTAAGTGTGATGCTAAGACATTACTTCGATGTAAAATGGCTAATAATGAATAATTTCAGTATTTTAAAAATGCAAGAAAATAATGATATATATTTCAATTATAATATTAGGTAGTTAATATTGATGAACATTATATTTTGCATGCCAAAAACAATAGTAAAAATAAAGAGGACTTTTATGTAATTAAGAGATGAGTAATGTAAAAATGAAGCAGTAAATAGCAATAATAATGTATACAGGGTAAACCAGCATAAAGTTGATTATTATTAGGGGTGATTAATTGACATAAAGTAATATGCTGTCAAATGCAATTGGTAAGATTTTATTAATACTTGCATAAGTACCACCTGTTATTATGAGATGCTTAGGACCTTTTATTAAAGTGAAGCTTCTTATGTAGTCCAGCCATAATACTGTTTAAAGATGTTTTGGCAACAAGATAAAGCATTTACTGCCAGACTCTTACCATAGTGATTGTTGAACTCAATGGGAGGGGAAAAATATTTAGTTCAGTGACCTCTAGAATCTTTCCTGCAATGTTAGGAATTACATCTTTTAAAGAATTATACTCTTATAGAGATGTCCTTTGTCTTTACACTATAGTAAGATGTGTTTTGCAGTCTTATCATATTGTTCACATAGATGACATATGGGATTTCTATAAAGAGTCTCACCATCCATAAGTGTTTCCAGAATGGCAAATGACCAGTAGCTATTCCAATAGTTTTCCTTGTTTCCTTCCTATCTCTGCACAGTAGGGTGCATTTGGATGATGTAATAAGAATTTTACTCAGTTCCTGATTGGGAAAGTTCTTCTATCTCATCTAATGTTCTTATTTAATGCATTTATATACTGTGGTTCTATAAGTTTTCTTGCTAATGCCACAGAAAGGTTCTGGTCCTTCAAGTCATTTCTAGTTCCTTATTTTGTCAGTTTATTAGCTGCTTCATTACCTTCTATGCTCTGATGTCCAGGCACCTAACAAAGTTCTAATTGATTCTTTGTGGAAAGATTTATGAGAGTTTGGACATTTCCATATAAATCAGGAGTTTACTTGATGAGATTTGAGTTCACTAGGTACAGCTTGATCTGTAAAATTGAGTAGAAATCGATTAACATAATTTCTCTTCTTATAAAAGTTACGGCAGGTCAGAAGTGCAATTACTTCTGCCAAAAAAGTGGAGAGATACAAGAACCATGTTGCTATGATTGCCCTCCATAGGGTTGGAAAGTTGCTATTTAAAACTTTTCATAGCCTTTAGAATCTGAAAATCAGCAGGAAACTTATATACTGCACTGTCCTCCACTTCAATGAAACTGGTACTTTGTGTGATGCTCCCAAAATTTGTGAGAACTAATGTGGTGGCTCAAATTTGGCATGATATATTAGAATGCCAAAAAAGTTATTGCATATTGCCCATAGAAGACATCAGATTATTAAAATACTGGAAACTTTAATTTTAATCCTGAAGAAGGAGAGAGAACTGAAATGTATACATCTACTTTACCATTACAATAATAAAAGGATTAAGGATGATCCATAAAGCTTATGGATTTTATTTCATTATTATCAGGATTATCATCAAAAAGAAATTATTAAACAAATAAAAAATAATTATGACAAAAAATGTCTTATGAAAAGAAAAGAAATAAGTTAACTCTACTTCCTTTTATGCACACCAACTGGCAACTATGCAGGATTGAATCATGATAGTTATAAAAATATGTGACATTGTTAGAAACTTTATTACAATATCATCATCACCACAGTTGGTAGTGGTTACCATATTTGCCTCCTAAACCCAAGATTGCAGGTTCGATCCTGCCAGGACAGATGGATTTTTTCGGGTGTAAAAATCCTAAGTATGACTTCCTTTGGAAGGGAAGTAAAGCCATGGGTCCTGTAATACATTTATGGCAGGATAAAGAACCTCAAGCCTGAAAAAAAAGAGACCTCTGAGCAAAATTTGTCAGCTGTTTCACGCCCTGAATAGAATGGGACGCTGATGACCTGAGATGTTAAAGAGAGTCTGTAAATAAACCAAATTAAAAAAAAATCATCACACAATCACCATCATCATCATCATTATTATCATCTTGTTTACTAATGTTCCCTTAATAACCTAGAGCTGGCATAGTAGAACATAGATGGCAACATTTCTGTTTCAGTCAGGATCTTTAGGTATGATGTTTGTCTATTCTGTGTAATGTTTTAATTGCAAGTGAATTGTTCTCTAAAATAATGCATACCAGTTCTTAGATTGCATGCACTAGCAAGAAAAATATACTAGTGTTAACAAAAATATCAAAGTAGTTACAATTGAATGTTTAATTGCTTTGCATATGAAAATCATATTCTGTGAAAATCACATGTTCTGGGGTATAGATGACTGTAGGAGAATCATAACTAATATGTTCAAGTGGAACCATAAAACTAGTCTATTTCATAATACTTTGTTAATAATGAAAAAACAGGAACTGAACATCAAATTGTTCCTTACTTAGTTTACTTAGAGCACATTAATCCAATAGCTGTTTCTGACTATAAGAAAAAACTTTGAGGGCAATGTTCCTGAATCAAAAATAGCATAAAAATATATTAGTATAAGAACAGAAACATCAGCACTAGTTCAATGTAAACAGATCAGATGAAGAAAGAAGTAATTGAACTTTTGAAAGATACACCATTTTTCTTGGCTACTGATGGTAGTAACAATGCAAATATATATGATAGTCTTTAGTTCTGTTTTTTGTAATTGCAGAAAGTTCAAATATCTACCTTTTTTTTCATTAATCAAAAGTAAGCACAACATGGGTAAGGAATTTTCGCTGTTATTGAAAATGGATTGTGTTCTTTAAGCATTCCTTGAAAAACTTATGTATGTTTTTCTTCTGTCATTGCCTATTTATTTTAGTTTTGGTTTATTTACCAATGCTCTTTAACCTCTCAGGTCATCAGCACCCTATCCAATTCAGGGCATGAAATGCATGATAAAGTTTGCTCAGAAGACCTCTTCTCTCAGGTTTGAGGTTATCTGCCATACATCTATGACACAGCTTTACTTCCCTTCTGAAGAAAATAATACTTTGGATTCTTACTGCAGAAAAAATCCATCAACTTTGGCCAGGATTGAATTCAAGATCTTGGGTTTAGGCAAGTATAGTTACCACTGGATCAATGCCTATACAGTGATTACAATAAAAGATATTGCCAAATTTGTGAAGAAGAAGCATTCATCTTTTACTCTTCTGGGTTGCTCATAACATCTAATAACATTAATTCTTCTCCAGTTGACAGTAAATGTAGAGAACCTTTTGCTTTAGTTATTTTATTATCTTGATAAGAGCTCTAAAATGCAAATCCTTTCAGAGTAGCTACAGAACATGTACAGCACAGAGTATCACAAAATGTAGAATTATTCTTTGGTTCTCTTAACTTGAATAAATTAAAGAGTTCTTTAGCAATGGAATCTTTATAAGATTTAAAGCTTTCTCATTAGTGGTTATTTATTATGACTTCATGGGTCTGCAGTCTTAGACCAAGCTTTCTGTGGAACTGTAATAAATGAGGAAAAAATACCATAATTTATAGTGAAAGTTTTTTCTTGTGATTGACTCAGAAACCCAGGCCAATCATTTGTCTGTAAAGACTTAATCTCAATAACATGTTTTGGTTAAAAGGCAGAAACCAGATATACTTTGGTTGCTGAGTTCCAAGCATCTGTTTCTTGTTTCATTGCAATGTTAATTAGATTTCCCCATAAATGGAACTACAGCACTAGGATTGGTGAAACCAAATGCACAGATGAAGACATAATCCTTATTGGCAAGGCCGGAAACTTATGGACCTACCCTCATAGCAACTGGGTTTGTAAATTCTGTCATAAGAGGGTATTTATTAAATGTGATTGTTATGAATTTTGGATATATAGCAAGTGTGCATAAATCGAGATTAGTGATGTAAATGATGAAAAAAGTGCCTTTGCAACTCATGCCTGTTGAAGTAGAAAAAAGACGCTAACACAGCTACCATAATGGCCAGCCAAGCCAAAGTTATAAAGCTATTGCAAGATGATTTAAGGAAGTTACCAAAAGAAAAGAATGCACTATTTGAATAAATGAGCTCAATTAACTAATCCAGTTAAAATTTAGAGAGAACCGGCAAATGAAAATGACTGGCAAACTGCAAACCAAGCCAAAAAGAACTGGCTTCGGTGTAAACCCACCCAGCAATACATAACGTTACAAAACAAATTTAACATGCTTCAGGAGCAACATAGGGATGAAAATCAACAGAAAAGGACAAAATAAATAAATTCCCCCACAGAAAAAATAGGATTCCCAAAGGAAAGTAACGAATTGCGGAGACAGCCATGGAACAGTTTGGCTAGTCTCATAAATGAAAATCAAAGTACCCCACACTAGGATTGGTGAAACCAAATACCCAGGTGAAAAACATTGTGGAGAACACTGCTAGTGACCATGCAAAACTACAAGAAGAGGATTTCGTCGTTCTTATAGGGGATGCAAATGATATGTATAAGAATAAATCAGAGGAATTAAAAATACAACTTAAGAAATCACTCAGTGACATACTTGTGTAATATTCCAATAGACACGATCTAATTGAACTATCCTGCATAAAAAGCAAATAAATGAAACAAACCGGAAAATTGTTAACAGTTGTAAGTACTTGAATGTTCGATATAAGTAAATTAGAAAGAAATCTCTATACTAGACATGGCCTACATTTGAATGGTACAGGCCAAAACTACATAAACAAAGAAATAAACACCATTATCAGTACAAGGCCAGTGAAGGAGAGTGAAATCATACCACTGAACTTTTGTCTGATTGAATGACTAGTGCAATCCAGTACATCAGATGCTCAAAATAGGGTAAGTGAAAAAATAAGTATGCCACGTAAGTAAGTTCCAAATTTTAAACTTATTCATCACAAAATAAAATAACGAATATTGAGGTCTTATTATCTGATGAATTAAAAAAGAAAAATATCTAATCGATACTCTAATAGCAAATTATAAACTTTCTGGGCAGTTTTGTAGAAGTAAATTTAATCATGGATATTATATACCTTTACTCAAACTAGGAAAGGTTTCAAAAGAAAAACAAAGAGATATCTGCAATTGAGCTAATAGAATATGATACTATAATAATGTACTGTAATAATTTACTAGAACATAGAGTATTAGTTTGTATTCATTTTTGTAAAGGTCCTTAATAGAGCCTCCAAGGGAGATTTAAAATTTCTGATAAGTGGGTTAGAGCATGCTCTTAACAAACTAAAAACATTAAACAAAAACCTAATCATATATGGTGATTTGTTTATTTACGGACGTTCTTTAACATCTCAGGTCATCAGCATCCCATTTTATTTAGGGCGTCGAACAGCTGACAGTGGCCTCTTCTTTCAGGCTTGAGGTTCATTTTCGTGCCGTAAATGTACAACAAGAGACCTATGGCATTACTTCCCTTCGAAGGAAGCCATACTTAGGATTTTTACGCCCGAAAAATCCGTCGATTCTAGCTGTGTTTAGAAGGCAAGTATGGTTACCACTACACCACCAGAACCGACCACTTTAATGTTGATTTTTCATAAGACTCCAAAAAAAAAATATTGCTTAATACATCTTTTTCTAGCTTTGGGTTAATACCCATAGTTCATAATCTACACTTATGTATTCAACTCGTTTACACTAACTCCACTTACTAAAGTAAATAATGTAAACGATGTAAGCAATGTAAACAAATTGAATACATTAATGTAGGATATATTATCACTCCATTGTCTACAGCTTCATAAGTACAAGTTATTGAACCCATAGTTCACTTTCCAACTTGAATAACTAAAGGCAGTTCCACTACAATTGACCAAATTTGGACTAATTTAAAGTTAAGCTACCAGGTTCAGCCATTTAATATGGGTTTCATTGACTATAGTGTACAAATTTCAACCTTACCTTTGATAAAAAAAAAAAAAATGTACAAATATTAATATTACTAAGGCCGCAAGAATATATCATGAAAATAATTTGCAATTGTTCCCACATCTAATAAATAAAGAATCATGGCAAAAAGTCTACAAGTGTAAAGATCCTGATACAAAATTTGACAGTTTCTTAAATATATTTATGCTTAAAAATAGATCCCATGAAAAATAAAAATCACTGGATAACAAAACGAAAAAAAGTATCCTGTGCCAAAAAAAAAGATGTTACATTTCACTAAATTAGTGAAATTAATTTGAGTGATTTCCTCAATAATAATTTGTTATGTTATACTATATTTCACTGTGAAAATTCCTGCAATTCAAAACTACTTATGTTAGATGAAATTTCAAAATTTTCAAACAAACTCACCAGAGTTTACAAAATACTTAAAGAAGTACAAAATTATACTGAATAATATCATTAGGCGAGCAAAGAAATTCTCAAATGACAGATATATTCAGTCAGCTTCTAACAAAGTAAAAGCGTATGAAAGGTTATTAAGAAACATTCCACCAGACAATCTATGCTTGAAAATGAAACATTGAAAGAAAATTCATTAACCATAACACACCCAATCTCAGTTGCAGAACCATTTAACAACTATTTTACTAGCATTGCGAATAATACAAATCATACAAAAAACCAATCTGGAAAAGAATGTAAGAAAGACAGAGTGCTGTAATCCATGTACCTACAGCCCACTGGTCAAAATGAAATACTAACAATTCTGAACAAACTAAAGACAAAATTCTCTGCAGGCATAGAAGGCATCCCAGATTATGTAATAAAGCAAAGTGCTAATTTTATAGACAAACCTATTTCTGACCTAATAGCTCATTTGAGAATTCAATTTTTCAAAAATCACTTAAAATAGCAAAAATAAAACCATAATATAAGAAGGGTAATCAGGCCTCTAACTGTATTCCAGTTTCACTGCTAACAGGTTTCTCAAAAATAATTGAACAAGTTTGTTATAAAAAGTTTTTAACATTCATAAAAAAAAAAAAATAAATAAAATATTATCAGACTCACAACATGGCTTCAGAAAAAATAAATTTACTGAAACTGCATTACTTATTTTGCAGGCAATATTTTAAAAGTATTAGATAGAAAAGGAAACCGATAGGGATATTTTTGACCTCTCCAAAGCTTTCAACATTTTAAACTATAAAATCCTTTATGCTAAACTGGAGAAAATTGGCATTAGGGGACATTCTGTTAAGTAGTTAAATGATTAATTGATATCATAGTATGATTCAGTTGAACTACACACTCTTAAAGCTTCACTTACTTTTCATAAATGTATGGGACCAGTTTCGAGAACATTTAGTTCCCATCTTCAGCCAGGCTAAAGTTCAACTGTCGGATCATTCGTTGAGCTGTGGGAATGTATATTCTGCTCTGGTGGCGGTGTGATAAACTTGTAGTTTATGTTTTCATCCCCGACAATGTCGAAGTTCATTATGCTGTCTTTGTATTTGTAGATGTAGATTTTCTCCCATGTTGCTAATTCCGTAGGTCCTTGTACTGATTTTAATAGTTTTTCTTTACGTGATCACGACATAATAAATAAAGCAAAACTATTAAAATCAGTACAAGGACCTACGGAATTAGCAACATGGGAGAAAATCTACATCTACAAATACAAAGACAGCATAATGAACTTCGACATTGTCGTGATGTCGTGATCACGACATAATAAATAAAGCAAAACTATTAAAATCAGTACAAGGACCTACGGAATTAGCAACATGGGAAAAAATCTACATCTACAAATACAAAGACAGCATAATGAACTTCGACATTGTCGGGGATAAAAACTTAAACTACAAGTTTATAGCACTGCCACCAGAGCAGAATATACATTCCCACAGCTCAACGAATGATCCGACAGTTGAACTTTAGCCTGGCTGAAGATGGGAACTAAATGTTCTCGAAACCGGTTCCATACATTTATGAATAGTAAGTGAAGCTTTAAGAGTGTGTAGTTCAACTGAATCATACTATGATATCAATTAATATGATTGGCTTCACTGTGCAAAGTTCCAATTTACATTTTGGTAAAATGATATTTACATGGGAGACAACAACTGGTAGAGGTCACATATGTGGATAAAGGGAAGATTAATTACCATCAATCAAACAAACAAGAGGTAAAACTTGTGAGTACCATAAGGATCAATGTCCAGTGCTGTTTTTACTTTTTATGAATGATTTGAAAAGAAACCTTGCTACCCAAAGTACCATTCGATATGCTGATGATACAAGCCATACCCATGTAATGTATGGGATGTGACAAGACTTCAACAAATCTTTATCAGCAGCTGGTGATTGGTTTGCATATAACCAACTAAAAAATTAACACAGAAAAAACATTTGCAGTGAATTTTCACCTCAAGCAAAGCATTCCAAAACACCAAAACCTACAATTATTTTTAATAATAACTACATTGTAACTGCAAATAATATTAAATTCCCTGGAATTGTAATGGAAAATGATCTAAGATAGGATAAACATACTAATAATTTAATAAATAAAACTTAGTATAACTGAGTATCAGTTCAGGAACAGCAAATAATATAAATCTTGATATACTTAAAAGTGCTTACTTTGTTTATGTTTACATTGACTAAAGTATGGCATCTTGCTTTGGAGAACTCTCTCCCATCCAAAAAGAAAGTAAGTAATGCAGAAAAAAATAATCAGAATAATAGCTGGTTCAAATCAGATGTCTTCTGCAAACCAATTTTCTCAAAACTAAGAATCTTCCCACTTCCTTGAATGTACATATATGAGGCAATATTATTTATAGGAAGTTAAGCTTATAACAAATGAAGTAATACATTAGCATAATATAAGGAGAAAAGCAGGTCATTATATAATGAGAATCAATACCAAAATTTATCAAAATAGTGCAACAGGAAAGGCCATCAAATTATACAAAAAATTACCACTCCAAATTAAAGCAGTTGAAAAGTTGATCTTATTTAAAAAGGCAATACTGATGCATTTATTTGTTCACTGTTTCTGTTCATAAAATTACCACTTTTTTAAATAATAATGATAGTACTTAACACTGTACAAAATAAAATTGATTTTATTATTACAGTGAAATACATTCATAAATTGTTGAAGTTAGTCCATATATTTTGCTTTTGATAAATCATTTGATTTAGGGTCTTTCAACAGGTTTTTAAATATTTATTTTATTCTATGGTGTAACATATGATAACTTTGTATATTATTACAAGCCTTATGTGGTTTTGTATGTTATATGAATTAAATTTGTATATATTTAACGTTGTATGCATATTTTTATTTTTTCCCTTTTACTTTGGCATTCTTTGACATGCCCTATATCATTGTACTTTGTACATGTATATGGTTTAACAGCATGAGTAAAACACACATATCAAGTTTTTGTTACCCACAAAGCTGAAAGCATTTAACTGCTGCTGGTGGTACTAAGTCCGAAGTCCGAAGTAATCTGGCAGGCTGAAGTCAGTGCTCAGCCTGTGTATAGTTGCTGCCTCCCTACCCTGTGTTGGGTTTTACCGCAGAGACGGGATGGGGGTTGTAGGGTGAAATTGCTGATTTGGTTTTAAGGTGGATGGATTGTGCAGAAAAAGCTAATCCTTAATGGAGCGGGCGGATATGTCATCCTTGGAGTTTGCACGATATGCTCGTGTTGTTCACTGCATTGTGGACAACATGAGCATATCGTCATCTGATTTGCTGTTTGTTTTTGGTTGGGGTCTGGAATGTTTACTCGCCCTTGTGCTGCTAAATGCCCAAGCGGTTAGCCAGAAGCGAACGAAAGAGGAGAGAGTCGAAGGTTGTGTGGCACAGCTATTAGCTAGCTAATAATGCTTAAGGATGAACAATGTAATTGAGCAGGAGGTTGGAGTGCATGCTATACTTGTGAACATAGGATTGTGAGTTTGAATATTATCATCTCATGTTAGAAAAGAGTTAGAAATTTTGCTACAATTACAATGATTTAATCGCTGAATTAGTTGAAAATTGGAATTAGAGCAGTTTGCCTCAATTACAATGATTTACTAAACCACTGGTCCACCGGTTTCTAGGAGATTAGCCAACAGATAAGGTTAGTGTGTGTGTGTGTGAATTAATCGCAAGTTGGAATAAGATCACATTTTCCACCATTACAATATTTCACCTGCCTAATAATTTCCACATTACAGTGATTTACCTGTCCCTATCCATTTATATTTACATAGTAAAGTGCGTGTGGATAAGTTCTACTCTCTCCGCTGTCGCTCGCTTCTGGCTAGCACTCGGCATTTAGCAGCACATTGGCACTTAGCAACAGCAGTTAAGTGATTTCATCCACTTGACGTTACAGACAGGGCGGAGAATTTGGAATTTGTTTGTGGTACTAGCGCCCCAGCGGCTAGCCTGAAGTGAGGGACAGGGAGAGAGCACAGGTATTAGCTAGATAACACGTCAGGATTAAGGGAGTTATAACTCAGGCAGGAAGAACGTCATGTTTTAAATGTGCAGATAGGATAATGGGTTCGAATACTAACATCCTTTTTTTCTTTTTTTTTTTTTTTTTCCTCTTTTTTCCCCTGGAGTAAAAGCATATGTGTGTGAGTGTATGAATTAGTTGCGAATTGAAATACGACCACATTTCCCACCATTACAGTATTTCACCTACCTAATAATAGTTTGCCACAATTACAATGAATTACTCGCTAAGCCACTGGATCCACCCGTTTCTAACAGAACGAGGTTGGCCGACAGATTAGGTTAGTGTGCGTATATATGAATTAGTTGTGAATTGGAATAAGAGCACATTTACCACCGTTACAGTATTTTACCCGTTTAATAATGCCCTTACTATAGTGATTTACCCATCCCTGTCCATTTATATTTACAAAATAAAGTCCACGTGGATAAGGTCCGCTCTCCATGCTGTCGCTCACTTCTGGTAGCACCTCGGGCGCTAGCAGCACAAGGAAATGTTTGGCCCTGGCTGTAACGTCTTTCAGCCCTGCTTAACGTCAAGTAATATATCATGCATGGTTAAGGCACTATAGAGATGAGTATTCTCATCCGCCATTTTTGTGCCAGTGGGGAGCAGAAGTCAGTATACTTGATGTTGAGTGTGCTTAATGTATTATTCAAAATTGTACTGTACTGCACTCTTTGTTGGTTTTTGTTTCGATTTGTAAATCATATGAAAAGATTAAACGGCGTAATTTCATCAAATATTTAAGTCAAAATACAGGCTGTATAACCTCTCTATTTCAACGCATCATTGTTTCTTTATAGTAAATTACTTGTAAAATAAATTAATAATTTTAGAATATAATTAATACTTATAGAATAAAATGTACAGTTATATATTGAAAGATTAATTACTATTTTAATAAATGAAGAGTATGTCAGTGAAAAAAATGTATATACACAATCCAAGTGTGAAAATTCAAAATGTAAGACATTTTTATTTTTAACAAAAAAACAATTGACAAACGTCGTTATCCTAAAATAAAATACAAAATGTGATATATTTACTGGTTATGGATTCAAAGACCAGATAAAAAAAAAAAAAAACACCAGCAATGTTGTAACAAGGAAAAATCTTTACGCATAATGAACGTGAAGGTAAGGATAAATAAATAAATTTTGTATGTTATTTTGAAGGCTAGTTTTAATACATGATACTTTATAATATATTTTGCATATGCCGAAAAGAGAAAGTAAGGAAAAGAAGAGCAAGGTTATTGACGATGAAAAAATAATGGCTTTACTTGTTGAAAATGTCTACTATCTTAATACTTTAGTTGTGATTATCAATAATTTAGTTATAATAAACAGTATGTTTTTTGTAGAAAAATTAATACATATCTAAGGAAGCTATACACCAAACATAAAGCGTCTATATTCATTAAGCACACATTTGCAAGCGGTTTTTTTTTTTTTTTTTTTTTTTTTTTTTTTTAAGACTTTTAAACCAGCTTTCAAATAATTGGGAAAAGCATTTTTCAACAATAAAAATATATATTTTATAGGTATTTCCAGTACAACAATGGTTGAAACAATCTTCACTTGCGTTACTAGCTACGTTTTTAACCTATACTAGAGCCTATACTACTGCTCGCCGGAGGCACCAAAATGGCGGACGAGAATACATGTATCTTTAGTGCTCTAGCACGGTAGCGCTGCCACGCCATGCGGCTCAAATCTGAAACATCGTTCTCTAGAACATTTCTGCTTACACATACACCAAGTGCTGAGAGATTGGTACATTAACCTCTTATGTTTAATGTTTAACCTTTCTTACATCTCAAACAGATCACCCGTGGTTATCCGATCAAACCTATCTGAAATTTGTCATTTATTCCTGAGTTCTTCTTTTCCATGTTGTTTCGACTATATGCAAATTGTTCTCTCTCATTTGAGTCAATTGAGTTGGGAGTTAATGACCGGGAATTCCACATGGCCCACCTAAACTCAATGAAATGTCACACAAAGTGTGCAGGTTCTGTAAAAAAAAAAATGGCGAAGTGTTTAGAGTGGCTGGCCTCTAATAAGAATTACTTAGTTCCGCTGCGGTATTATAGCCTTTGTTATGGCTTGACTGTTTGTTTGATTGATTTCGTTTATTTATGGATGATCTTTAACCTCTCAAGTCATCAGCGTCCCATTCTATTTAGGGCGTGAAACGGCCGACAAATTTTGCCCAGAGGCCTCTTTTTTCAAGCTTGAGGTTCTTTTTCGTGCCGTAAATGTACGACACGAGACCCACGGCTTTACTTCCCTTCCGAAGGAAGCCATATTTATGACTCTTACGCCCGAAAAAATCCATCGATGCTGGCCGGGTTTGAACCCGCGATCTTGGTTTTAGAAGGCAAGTATGGTTACCACTACATCAACAGGACCGACTTGGACCAGCTTGTAATAGCGTTACTTTAGTTCTGTAAATACTGAAATAAGTGCTTCCACAAAGGCTAAATTACCGCTTTTTGATATGTTACTGGACAAAGTTCTCTCTAGTGTTCTAATAGATTCAACTGGAACAGAATGTATGTCCAATGTTAGTTGCAATGATAATGTCATTCACTTGCTATTTGAATATCCGGAAACAAGAGAGTGGAGGAGTCAGTTGTTTAAAGTAAAATGTGTTCGTCTAAGATCTGATTTAGGAGTAAAGAAACATTTTGGAGACAAACTTCAATTAAAGAATTTAGGGGAATGTAGTATAGAGTTAAAAATAAATGGGTAGAGATGAATAATAGGTAAATTAACTTTGGTTTTAGTAATTTAGATTTATGGCATGTGGTTGTTTGAATTAGTAATAATCAGGAATATAGTAATGTATTGTGAATGTACTATTTTAAGGTATTTGTTATCATGTCAGATTGACCTAGCCTGGGAGAGAGCCAGGGCTGAAACCAAGCCGTAAAGATGGAAGTGCTTAGTGTTTCAATAAATAAATAATAGTAGATTCAGATTTTCTTTTGTTCGTGTCCATTTAAACGATTTTCGTGTTAAAAGAAGGAGTGGCCTACATTTAAGGTTACAGGGTTAGGTGGCCTTCCTGTTGCATTTGATATTCTTATATATTTGGAATTTAATATCTCAATATGATTTCTCTTTTCGAGTGACTTTCCGCTTCGCTCAAATTTGAAAACACCCCACCAATTAGTAGACGTTTATCAGCAAGAAGTTTCAATCGCCCGAGATGTCTGGTATAGAGAAAACTCTCTCATTATTTTACCTTTGTGCATATTCTAAGAAAAATACAACATGTTATTGAGATTAAGTCTTAGCAGACGCATAATTGGCCGGGGAGTTAGAATGGCCAATGTATATGATTTACAACAATCCCCTGAGGATAGCTGAAAGTAATATATTTATATTACTAAAAAAAAAAAAAAAAAAGAAAAAAAAAAGAAAGAAAGAAAGAGAGAGAGAGAGAGAGAGAGAGAGAGAGAGAGAGAGAGAGAGAGACAATAATGTATGGTAAAAGTTTTCATTTGTGATTGACTGGCTATCCTACATGAGTACCTTGCAAAGAAAGAAAAGTCAGTTGCCACCTGAACTTGTTGCTAATAAAAGCCTTTCAGTAACCCAATAAGTACTGCTTCTTTCAGGGTATGCAATTTTCATTTAAAGACAATTCTTCCTTGTGTTTCACATTTAGTTGGAAATGTTGTAATTCTTCTTTTTTAACATTTAATTTTTTGAAATATTTTATTCCATGCTTTGCAGCAAAGATACACTCGCGGATTTCAATTTTTCTCCCTTGGCACTTCAAGAACCAAGAGCACATAATCTTTTCTGTGTCGTCATGTCTCTTTTCATACTATTGAACGGTCAAAATCAAAAGTACTTCTGCAATCTTACTTTCATGGTTTCGTCTTTTTTTATTTTTTTAATTTCATAATTCTCAAAGATTTTTAGAGAGATAAAGAAAGAAAAATACAGCTCCCTTCAGTGATAGGACAAAAGTGTAAGATTAATAACATAATGTTGTGACTATATATAAAATATTTTTGTTTGTGAGATATTTTCACTGAATAAATGGAAATATACAACTGTATGCGTGTGCGTGTCTGTGTGCACTTGCATACATTCTTGGGAGAGAGAATGATAGAGAGCGGTAAAAATAAGAACTTTCTTGTGAAAACAGAACCTTATTTCCATGCATCCTTTCCAAGGGATGTATTACCTCAATGATTCTTTTAATGACTTATCCTTAACCAACTTCTGTTTTATAAGTGCAACTGAAAGGATACAATTACCTGTCAACGATCCTGCCGGTGTTGTAACCTTTGTATAGACGTTTTTGATGAGAAAATGTTTTTTTTTCTTTTCCATTTAAATGGTCAATAACATTTATGGAGGAATTAGTTTGTTAATGTAAGGTTTTATAGGAATAAAATTGGAATTAATTACAATTAATGGAATTTATGAAAGTATTTCATTTATTTTTTTAAAATGACATTTATTTCCATTGCGTACACAATGAGTTTTTAAATACTATTTTATTAATATGTTAAAATTTTATTATACATGGATATAAAATGCATAAACATGATGACAATATGAAATATAGTAGAAAAAGAAGTCTAAAACATACCTGAAGACACGTAATGTCTTTCTACCACTGTGGTAATAGAGCACATATTCATCTGTCTGGTTGAACATACATATGATAGTGAAAACCCCCTCAGCAACTTTAGGGATAAATGTCTTTACGATAGTTCCTTTCTTCAATTCCACTAGTTCTAGCCCTCCTCTGCAAAATAAGAATGTAAATGCTTATTAGGCTGAAGAAAAATATAAAGAGCTGTAAAAGAGAAAGAGAAATAAAACTGTAAAAACTAAATCCTTCGTTCATTTCCATACATGAGTAAGTTCACACGAATAACATTTTCCACATTTTATCATTTAGCACTGAGAAGACAAAATTTAGGGCAATATTCCTGTGATTGTCCTATGAAAATTTCTGAAAATTTTAATCATATTATTTTGTTATAACTGAAAAATATTATTCAGTTATACCAGTTCTTGCCACTGTTTTATGGATATACACAACTTTGATTTTGTGTAAAGTCTTGTATGCAATTATGGTTGAAACCCAGGATACCCCAGCTATAGAGACTAAAACTTATTTTTATCTCTGTATGTAATACCATATTAACATTAGTTTATTTCCACTAACAGAGCTAAAGTAGGCTTTCACGGCCGGAGAGACAGATGTAACTAGAGGTACGATACCTTCCGGGCTGTTATGCCTTGGTCTGCTGGAGATAAGAATTCCAGACGTTTCATCCATAACCGCGGCGGACATCTTCAATTGTGTGGACGAAGTGTCCTTGGAGAAGGTATCTCTGCGTTTGATGCGTTTTTCAGATTTCTGATTATTTTTTATTCAGGATTTCGGATGTGGTCTACAATGGGCGGCCTTGCAGTTTTTTTTTTTTTTTTTTTTTTTTTTACATTAATGTACAAGGTTTGTAAGTTAATTCATTTTTCTTTGTCTGTTTTTGCATGTAGACTCATACATAATGGGGGGCATATCCCTGCCATCGCGAGAAAACAGTGTGCAACTCATTTTTATTTGTTCTTTCTTCGTTAGCATTTATATGTTTGATATGTACAGGTTTACATGATTTTGGGGTAATCCGGTTTCTATATACATATAAAAATAGTACATAAAACCTTATACCTAACTTCAGCTATGCTTAAAACTAATATATGCACTACAGTAAGCGACTCGTGTCACTGTGAATGTTTTTTTTTTTTAATTTGTTTTATAAGAGTTTTATCCTTTTAAACTTATGATGGATAAGCTGGCCCCTTTCTATATTCTGGACTTAGAAGCCCGTATGAACCGGAACTTTTGTTCACAGTTTACGAGCTTTATTGTCAAGAAAGTTCACCAGCGGCTCCATTGCGGTCTCCCGGTGGATCGTGTCATTTGTAGTGACAAACGGAACGCACATCAGCTTTCTTAGGCTCAGATTCTGAACTGTCTGCAGTTTTCCCATAACTGTCTTTGAGATATCAGCCCAAGCAGCACTTGCATATGTGAGATAGCTCAGAATGAAAGTTTTGTACAATATAATTTGGTGTTCACGGTCCTGGTGGTGTAATGGTAATCATACTTGCCTCCTAAACTCAAGGTCGCGGGTTCAACGTCCAGACTGATGGATTTTTTCGGTGTAAAATTTCTAAGTATGGCTTTTATGGAAGGGAAGTAAAGTATGGGTCACTTGTCATACATTTACGGCACGGTAAAGATCCTCAAGTTTGAAGGAAAGAGGCCTATGAGCAAAATTTGTCGACCATTTAACGCCATAATTTCAATGGGACGCTGACAATCTGAGATGTTAAAGAGCGACCGCAAATAAACATAAAAAAAAAAAGTAACTAACTTACTTCTGAAGATGAGGTCACGTATTTTTAGGCACAGTCACCCACCGTTGGCTCTATTTTGGACATGGTCCCGCCACGCATCCTTGGAGTCAAGGGTGACTCCTAGATGTTTTACACGCTAACGAAACGGCAGTACCTTTCCACCCAAGTCTAATTCAAAGTCAGGAAGTGCTTACATTTTAAAATACTATCAGAACATTCTTTTGAGAGATAATTTTGATCTTCCATTTGTCAAGCTAAGTCCAAAATTGATTACTGTAATGTACAGTTTTAATGCCATAAGTGACTTGTTTGTGGTGAATGTATACGACCGTGTCGTCAGCGTACATTGCTACTTTGCATCGATTGTCGATTGGAAAACCTCTTGTGTAAATTTTGTAAAAATGTGGTACCTAGATGGCCTTGGGGAACTCCTGCAGCGACGTTTCTGGTAGTGGATTTGTGGCGGGAAGTTAGGACGCGGAAGCTCCTATAAATATCTTTGCAAAATGGGGGAGAAATGGGTGTCTGGTAGTTGATGGTGTACTTTATATAAGATACCAGAGTGCCAGTATCTGTCAAACGCCGCTTCAACATCCAAAAATAGTGCCAGGGTGGAGACCTCATTGTTAAATTGCTTAGTAACTTCGTCTGTGAATTGCAGTAATTGTAGCTCTGTTGAGTGGTGTTATCTAAAGCAGAACTGGAATTCAGATATTGCTTCTTGGGCCGAAACTGATTTTTGTAAGAGATAAGATGAGTTTTTCGAGCAGTTTACCAACTACAGACAGCAGACTAGTGGGGTCTATAGTTTTCATGTTGTCCAGGATATATGTTTGCTATCATAACAAAACAATGCGAGCTTGCTCCCACACAATTGGAAAATAATTACATTGCAAACAAGGATTGAAAGCTTTGGGGAGTTGAGCAAGCACCTTGCGTGGTAAATGCTTTAAATTCTCATTAGTCATACTATCTGGGCCGACGGCTTTGCCGTTTTTTAGCAGTTTTATCTGCCGAAAGACTTCCTGAGTTGTGGAACGTTATATGCATTGCTGTTGCTCCGCTGGTCTTTGTCCTTGAAGCCAGGCGTGGATTGGGTTTTCGTGGGTGGGATCGGGACTGGGATTTGGTTGGAAGCGCTGCTCCAGGTCGTCTACAACGATCTCGGCCTTGTCACTCGCCTAGAAAACCAGCCCCCGTTGCTTCTGGAGCGCTTCAGTGCCAGTGTGCCCGCTGCCGGAGTTTTGAAATTGCGCAATAATGGCCATCGGAGTGGACGTATTTTTTTTTCTTCCCATCGTTGGAAATTTTGGCATCTAACTACGATTTGATTACTTTGCGTAACCAGTTTGCAGTAGACTTGAAAATGTGGGCGCCGGTGTCACGCCATCTGCGCATACACGTGCGTCGTCTGATAATGAGGACTTCACTTCAGGAAATCTGTCCCAGTTGCTCTGAATATTGTCTCTTGTTATGTGGGCAATCCTTGGTGAGTCGGTGAAGTTTGAGAAGCCTTAGTCAATTTCTACAGTGTTGCCGAAATGTGCCCTGAGCTGTGCGAGCCTGTGCCAGAGGATTTTGAATTCTTCCCAATCCGTCCCAGCAGTAATGAGTACGCTGGGAGCCGAGGTTCCATCCATTCGGTCTTTGATGCCGAAGAGCACAGGAAAGGGGCTTGAATCCAGACTGTGATAAACTAGAATATTGTGGTGAAGCTGCACGTTTTTGGTGATTACAAAATCCAAAACATCCGGGTCAGATAGTCCCGAGTAGATAGACAGTAGGGCCATGGGGCGTGCACTTGAACGTCATCAGAAGCAATGGTGTAATCGCACAAAATAGTGCCTGTCCGGTTAATTTTCCGCAGGTTCATAAGAGGGTGACTGACTTTGAAATCACCAGTTAGTGAAACATTTTCATGCAGGTGGGGAATTTTGTTAAGTCCACTAGGAGGCCCCGGCTACTGGCTGCAACCAGTAGAAACGTTTGGTTATTTATGCCCACTTCGTTTGCAGTACCGTCAAGAGAGGCTAGGTGTGGGAAGCGCATTGGTGCAAAAACGATGTTGTTTCGGATAGCAATGGCTGTACCCTAGTCTGTTTGGCCTATCTGTCCGAATGAACTTAAAGTTGGCAATGAAAAAGTATGCCGATCTTTTAATTTAATTTCCCCAATGTAAGCTATATCCATTTTATTTATACTAAGGTAGCCCTCAAATTCATATCTCTGTCTGTGAACACTGTTGGCATTCCAGAGCAGCGAATGAATTTCGGTGTTTGTGTGCACATTGTGTTCGCCATTTCAATTGCTTAGAACGTTGTCGATGAATATTACAAGGGCTTCGAGTTTGTCCATGATGGTATTATGCTCTTTATTGCCGTGTTTTTTGTGTTCAAGTTTGAGAGTATACTAGTAACATTCAAAGACTTAACTAAGTTTAACAATTATTTTAAGTCACTTTACCAGGCAGAGGCAGATTCTTCGTTCAGAGCTGGCCCTGACTGACCTCTCGGAATGCAGGTGTTTGATTTTGGCCACTTAAAGATGCTATAAAGTGCGACCATCAGTTACAAGTGGTGAGTTAGTGATTTGCCTGAGTTCTCTGCCTGCTCGGACATTACTTAACTATCTGTTTGGTTCGGAGAGCTGCCCCATGTCCTTTTCATCTTGAAATGTGCCACATCCCTATAACTGGCTGGGTGAGTCTCACCGCAATTCGTGCTGCGGGAAGAGACGTTTTCCAGTTCTCTGAGGGGGCATGTTAACAGGCAGTGGGCGCCACCGCAGAGCACACACCTTTATGGTAGCGCACAGAACTTGTGAGTATGCCCCAGCTGCTGACAGTTGTAACATTGAGTGATATGGTTTTCTAACCTGAAGTTTGCAATTTGAGCATCTCAGATTTATCGTTAAAAATGAACTTTTTGTTAGCCTTGACGTGTTGCTTTGTTGCTACAAATATTGGAAATGGCCTACCTTGTTTCTCAAGTTGGTTTCTATGAAGAATGGTGTAGGCTCTGCTGGTTATGTAGTCCTTCATTTCCACCACTTCCAGAAGGGCGGAAACTTCTTGATAGCTTACCTCAGCGGTTGCTTGTCTCTTGGCGTGAAACTATAATAATGCACACTTCCGCGCTGGAGAGCCTCCAGAGTAGGGGCGAAATAGCGACGGTCCTGCAGGAATTTTTTAAGGCCTTGTCGGTCATTCAAAATGTATTCCTTGGGTGAGCGAGTGTTTTTTATAAAGTCGTATGACTTTATTAATGTGCCTAGGATGTAATATAACAATCTTTGGTGGGTTTTTTTTGTGGTGCATTTGAGGGATTCGGTGTAGCATTTGTCCAGGTGTGGATGGTGTTTGTTTTTGACGAAGCTTGGAGTGGTAGCATGACTGGAGGTGTAATTTGGGATTTTAGAGTTTGGGGTGCGAGTTGTTTGTTTGAGGTTGAGCATTCAGGGTTTTTTTGGTTTGGTTTAGTCTTCTTTCAGGCTTTGGTTTCTGAGAGAAGTTTAAGGGGGATTTTGGGGCAATCTGCTCATCTGTTTTGTTGGAGCTCTCAACTTCTTCCTCTTCCTCACTGTCCGAGGAGAGAACTTCAAAGCGATTTAGCTGGAAGGCTTGCACCTTGGGGGCTTGTCTACGTGGCTTCTTCCTTGGGCTCGGGACTTCCTCCGCTGCGGAGGAAGGACTTTCGCTATCACTGCCACTTGAGTGTTGCTGCCGTTTCTTGATCGGTGGGCGGAACCACCCCATACGACAGCCTTCTTGAGACTGATCTCAGATATACATGCAACTAATGCCTGAGCTACCCCATCCCTTTTTTCTTCTCCTTGCGGATGCCTTTCAGAATGTTGGTTTAGTAGAGGCGCTCTTTCCGCAGTTCAATTAACTCCTTTCGATTGCTGCTTCCTTTCGGTCCATAACTGCTGCCGGAGGGACACTTAGCGACGAGTCGTTTTGAGCAGCCGCTGAGGTACTGGGTTCTGGCGTCGAGATTGAAGTATCTGCAGCAGGCGGTGCCTGCGATGGCGCTACTGCAGGAATGCTTGGAATATCTATTTTTACTTCATCTTCTGATGGTGGTATTTTACATTTAGTTATGCTGCTCGGCGTACCGGACACCAATGTAGCCTTTTTCAAAGCTAATGGGAAATTATTTATTTATTAATTACTTTTATGTAATCACCGCACTCACTCACAGGAATAACACTCATACACTGTAGGCTTCACCTATGTGGCACTGCACTGGTTATGATGTAGAAGCAGGTGGGGTGCTATACAGTAACAGCCTTACTGTTTTAAGGAGCACTGGGCTATAATCACTGCACTGTATACCACGTTCTGATTTGCACTAGATACACTACTTTGCATTGCATATTTCTCCAGCAGAAGCTGCTGGTTGGATTATGGCTACCGCAGTTGTCTGGAGGGGCAGAGGCTCCCCGCCTGGTGGTCATTACAGCAGTCGGCCAGGCAGATATTTTCCCCCGTCTCAGGTGACGAAACTCGCTGTTTGCCCACGGGGCAAAACCAGGATGCGACGGAGCCTTGAAACGGCGAAGGTCTCTGGCTGTGTGGTTCTTCTCAGATAATCTCCTGGCTGCCACCTTCGATCACCGAGGACCGAACTCCATCAAACCAAGCTGATGTGTTGACTTTTTTTTTTAAAGGCGGCCCCACACTCGCCGCCCCTGGTAGCGATCATCCGCAGAGACTACATTGCGTTCTCATGCAGTAGGTAAATAAAAATGCATGAAAGCGCTTGTTAATAGGGTAACATGCTGTTGGTTAGGAGATTAACATACTGTGATGGGTCGGGTTCCGCTAATGCACCCCGGTTACTAACTGTTAGTGTAGCGTGCTGACATGCATGCGAACGTATCAACGGTGATTCTTGGGCGGCATACATGAGACGGACTGAACACTGCCCGAGAAAGTATGCATGAGTGTGTATGTTACATGAGTTGTTAGTTGGTTACTTAGCTAACTGGCTTACAGTTACTAAGGTGAGGGATTAGATAAGTCACTTGTTATGCAATGGATTACACGATGTGAGACAGTGAGGTAATCTTATCGTAAGTGAGTGTTCTGTGTAACTAAATTGCTGTTTCCTTGATAGTGGAATGGACCTGCATGCTAGTTGAAGATGGTTTCCAGAAGAACTTGGGAACCTGAAAGAGTACTTAAGGGCCTATTATTCTTACTGGGCTATTACGTCATACAGGGAGTTATGCAAGGTAAAGTGATACTTCATTAACTGTGTCGTCTTTGTACAGTTTTCTGTTGAATGGCGAGAGTAGCCTATTATGCTTATTTTGAGAGGTTTCATATTTTCCTAGGTTTGCAATGAGGGGGTAGCGTTGTGTTTCGTGTACATGTTAGCGGCACGTTTCTTATGAATTGTTCGATGTTATGTATATGTGACTCCTCTTGGAGAATATAGGAAGATGTAACTGTCGGTACCTTAGTTATAATTCTAAGAACCTTGTTTTGGAAACTTAAGAGATTCTTTATGTGACTAGGTGCTGGGTACCTTAGACGAAGTCTGCTTCTGATGAGTGTTTTGTACAGGGTGAGGCCGAGGTTTAATTGTAATGTATTATTTTAATTTATAAGTGGGTAGTGTGTGCGCAGTTGTGCACTAGCCTTACAGTGTATGGTATGTAGATGTTCTTTCCAGGTAAGTCCCTGGTCCATGGTCACGCCTAGGTATATGACGGTGCAGGAAGGAATAATTGGTTTATCGAAAAGTCTTAGAAGTGTTAGCTGCTTTGAGAGAGCTTGATGTTTAGTGCGTATTAGTGAAAATAATAGGATTGGCGTTTATTTGTGTTAACTAATATGAGCCATTTCGTTAGCCAGGGCTCAAGTGTATCAAGTGCTTGGTGTAGTTTATTGTATATGAATAGTGGGTTACCAGATTGTGCCATGATGGCCGTGTCAGTTGCGTAAATGTTGTAGAATGAGTTTGTTTATCGGTATGTCATTTATGTAAATGTTGAACGGCGGGGGCCCTAGTATGCTACCTTGAGGGACACCCGCTTTTATGTAGCGATATTTGAGAGTGTTGTATTAATTGTGGATGGAAATTATCTGTTTTTAATTAATTAGCCATGAGTTTAATTAAAGTATCAGAGAATTTGTATTGGTGCATTTTGCGTAGAAGACCTTCGTTGCCAGACACGGTCGAAGGCAAGTTCTATGTCTAGGAATAGAGCGCCTGCTGACTTATTTATATTGAAGCCTCAAATTATGTGCTCGATGGCTCTGAGAAGTTGGAGAGTAGTAGAGTGTTGGGCGCGAAATCCAAGTAATTCTGGGATTAAAATGTTATGTTTATGCGCTTTAACATTATATTTTCTAACACTTGCCTAAAAGTATTTAGTAAGCTAATCGGTCGATAGTTTAGAGGATTTGAGTGATCCTTAATCTTTTAGGGAAATTTAAATGGAAATTTTCCAGCAAGAGGGGTATATACCAGAATCTAGAACGAGGAAGGTGCCAAAACTTTCAAAGCGTGAGGTGTTTGAGTGCAATATTAGGTATACGATCGGGGCGGGGAGCTTGCCTAAAAGTATTTAGTAAGCTAATCGGTCGATAGTTTAGAGGATTTGAGTAATCCTTAATCTTTTAGGGAAATTTAAATGGAATTTTTCCAGGAAGAGGGGTATACACCAGAATCTAGAACGAGGAAGGTGCCAAAACTTTCAAAGCGTGAGGTGTTTGAGTGCAATATTAAGTATACGATCGAGGCGGGGGGCCTTTTTTGTTGGGAAAATGCCGAACGAGCCAGTTAATTTTAGAGGAGTAGGCTTTTCAGGTTTTATTGTGAGTGGCCCTGGAGCAAAAGTCTTTGGTTAGGTTATAGTTCTGGGTATAAAAGCAGTGATGAGGGATTTATGTTAGTAGTGAGTGTGCCTTGTAGGGCTTCAACAAGGACTTCTGATTTCCCATGATCGGTTTGATTGATTGATTGGAGCCTAAGGGTAGTATATGTGTTAGTAAGAGATTTAGCAATATGCAATACTTTGTGATGTTTTAAATCAAGATTTTATAGTGTAGTGTTCCATTGGTCTTTAATGTGGGAAGTCAGAGCTTCATTGCGGCGCTGAGGTTCATGGTAGCTAGGTGCTAGTGGTCTGCCAAACACGACGGGCTCTTTGTTACGGAGAGCTCCTATGATACAGTTTATATCAGGTGGCAGTCTCTGGTAAGGCTCATTAGGTACTTCAACCGGGGCCGAGATTGTAATAGCAACTTTGATGGTTTGTTGGATGTGCTGAGTCACGTGGTCGAGTTTATCTCCGGTGGTAATAAGAGATTTCCATTTATTGTCTGATGAAAGGACTCCCTGTTGCACTTGTTGAAATTATGCCGTACTTAGTTGGGAGCAAGGGTAAGGGTACCCTCATGTTTAATGAGAGAGGTTGATTTGTTTTATTTATGGACGTTCTTTAACATCTCAGGTCATCAGCGTTCCATTCTATTCAGGGCGTGAAACGGTCGACAAATATTACTCAGAGTCCTCTTCTTTCAGGCTTGAGGTTCTTTTTCGTGCCGTAAATCTACGAAAAGGGACCCACGGCTTTACTTCCCTTCCGAAGGAAGCCATATTTAGGATTTTTACGCCCGAAAAAATCCATTGATCCTGGTCGGGTTTGAACCCGCGATCTTGGGTTTAGGAAGCAAGTATGGTTACCACTACATCACCAGTACCGACTAATAAGTAGAGGGAGGTGGTCCGATGAAAGGTCATTGAGTTCTGACTGATAAATTAATTCAATGGCTAATATGGTACGCATTTGTAATGTCTAGGATATCGGACTGCTGATTTCTGCTCGCTGGAATAAACGTTGTTTCAGAGAGGGTATAGATCACATATGCGGAGGAGTTTCCGTGTTTATTAAGTTTTACACCGGCTAAATCAGTGGCCCTGCAGTTACAGAGTGGGTGTTTTGCATTAAGATCGCCTACTATTATAGTACGATTTGAAAATTGCAATAAAGTTTCAAGATCATGATGGCAATATCTCCTGGTAGGTTGTAAGTAGTAATTAAGGCAGTTTGCAGGTTGCTGATAGAAACACAACCTATCGTGACTTCAAGGCGAATGAGCTGTGGGGGGGGAAGAATATGTATTCTATTCTGTATTACCACCGTAGTACCCCCTCCATGACGGTACCTCTCAGAGCGATAGATTGTGTAGCCTTCTATCGATAGTCTATCTATTGGGCAAAGATGTGTTTCTGTCAGTAGCGCGGAATGAATATCGTGTTTGTAAAGAAAGCATTTGAGCTCGGTCTTACGACGACGAATCCCATTCGAATTCCATGAGATAATCCTAATCGTGCTAGCAGTCACCATCAATAAGATATGTGGTTGCAAATATCGCGAAGAAATTTGCATAGTTCATAATTATTTGTTTGCTTTCCAAGGAGTTCATGAGAAATTGGGTAAGTGCATCGAGGACCTGTTCTCTCAGCCTGTACCAAGAGATTGTAATTGGGTAGCCATTAGCCTCCATTACATAAGCATAGGCCTCCTCTGCCTGTGAAGGATGGACCCTGTTGAGTGTTCAGGGTATTTGTGTCAGTGCTGCTCTCTGTTAAAGCATCAGCACTCGCATTCGTGTGCTGGTTATTAGTTGCACGTTGTTCATATGCAGTATATGCGGGTTGAGTTTGTGGAGCCGTGGCAGCCTGGGAGCTAAAGTTGTTGAACTCATACTGTTTCGGTGGACTATAACCTGCCTGGGACACGTGGCAGTCTGTGCCTGGTTAGTATGCTTCGAGATTGGGTGATTCTGGCGCTGCTCGCATTGAGCATGTCCTGTCTGGGACCGCAGGCCAGCTGGCAGGTGTGTTCTGCGTAAGGGGCCTAAAGCTGTGGTACTGACGTCCTTGAAGGCGGGCAACAGACCGCGGAGAACAGTCAATTGCCTTCTATACTCAGGGCAAGTCCTGTATCAACTCCCTTGGCTCAATTGCTTACATAGGGCACACCTGTGTTGTTCATTAGAAACCGTGTCATGAGTGCCATACATCTCGAGAAAATAGTTCTTAGAGCTTGGCAGTAGCAGCCGTATGGCGTATTTGCTGACACCGATTGCATTGAACTGAACAGGGGGTGGAACAAAATCCTCTACCGAGACCTTTATATGTGTGACGACTTCCAGCTTCAGGATTTTTGTTCTGTCTTGGTCATTGGCTACTGCTACTTGGTAAATAGGAAGAGGCGTACCATCTTTGTTAAATCTACGTAGTTGCGCTACTTTGTTAACCTGTCTATGCGAGTCAGCTCACTTTTAATTTCTTCCTCCGCCTTGTTACGATAAAAGTTTTTGTTGATTTGGTTTATTTATGAGCGCTCTTTAACAGCTCGGGTCATCAGCGTTCCAATTCTATTCAGGACGTGAGACGGCTGACTAATTTAACTCAGAGGCTTCTGCTTTAAAGCTTCAGGTTCTTTTTCGTGCCTTAAATGTACGACAATGGACCTACGGCTTTACTTCCCTTCCGAAAGAAGCCATACTTACGAAAAAATCCATCGATCTGTCCGGGTTTGAACCCACTTTTTTGGGTTTAGAAGATAAGTGTGGTTACCTCTACACCAGGACAGCCCGTTTTTAATGGTCATTCAGTGACTTCTGGCTGGAGTGGTCATATGAAGTTGATGAACCTTTCCCTGAAAAACGGGATGGGGATGGGGGCTAGATAGCCAGTTGGTTCATACGCGCATATTTGATAGTCCCTGGTCTGCAAAGCTCTAGTAACGCGATAGCCATAGTTGTGGCGAGAGGCATCAAACAGAGCCATGATTTTGGATGGACCCCCTCATGGTTTTTGGAAACATACAGAGGCAGTGAGTTATGACTGCCTGTGCGAAGGAAGTTGGGGAAACGCAGGAGCTTCTATTGCCAGGGTTGGCATGAAATAGAGAGTGGGGAAGGAACTGGGAAGGTGATTGGAAGGGAGGGGATGTAGAAGCTGGCGTTGGGAAGGGGCTTGAGGAAGGAACAGGAGTGCGAGCGCGGGGTAGATGATGTGAATCAGTTAGGGTTGAGAAGAAAGCAGGAGTGAAGAGGGTGATAGGAGTTGCAAAGTAAGAAATAGGTAGGTGGGGGAAGGTGTTCGGGGAGAAAGCGGGATGCTCCTCTCATTAGGCTTAGCGTCCTCTTTGGCAGAACAAATCCGTTTCAAAATTTCCCGATTGCCTGCTAGTGCAGTGGTTGGAATTGGGAGACAAGTGATAAGACACTATTGAGTGAGCCGAGTTTTTTTAAACCCTTAGGATAACTGAGAATCTTCTACAGCAATAAATCTTGAATTTAGATACAAATAATAGAGCAGAGAAGGTCTAATAAACCTAGAGAAGGGGGGAACTGTTTAACATAAAAGAGGAAAGAAGAGTAAGACAAATAAAGAGCATCTGGTAGGCACTGATAAGTGCGTAGCAACAGAAGGCCAGAGCCTTGCGGCCACCGTAAAACCGTACAGTGGTAGTTAGCTTCGACTGTTGTACTGCCTATCCACATCGCCGGCCTGACTTATTAAGTGAAAGAGATGCGCTACGACTCCCACGGCCGCTGCGGTCTACCACTTGTTGCTTCTCCGCCGGTCGTCGATTCCTGGACTGGTTCAGAGGTGCTGGGCTGGTTCCTCTCATCTCGACGATTGGACGAGATGATGCGTTGGACGCGCGTGAAATCACGTGACGAAATGGAATCAATTCATTCACCCATCCTTAGGGGCCGATTTGCCTTACGAGCCCATTTTATTTGCAGCCCCTGGCCATGCAGCAGCTATATCTGCAAGCTTCTCTTATTTGCTTGTCGTCTGTAATTGTGGTTGGAAGGTTGATGGTAATGTGAATGGAATGTAAGTACGGACGGTTGCTGACGCACGTAGTTTGACTTGGTCGCTTTCGTGTGGTGGAAGAGCATCTAGTTTCCGATCCAAGTGTCGACCACGCCCAATACGACTTAAGTTAATCCGCGGTTCCAGAAGAACCGAGGGAGTACGTTAACCTGTTTGCAAGGCATCAGCGGGGAATTTGCCACAATCTTTGTCCTACAGAAAACTTACAAATTTGATTTTCAAAGCCCATCTTAGCGGGGATATTTTACGTCCTTTGGTGCCAGTTTGAACCCAGTACCTTCCTGGGGAGTGAGTGAGTCATCAAACCGTGACTAAGTTCAGCAATGTAATTGCTTAGTTCCCTAATCATTCTTTTAGGATATTGTGCAAATACATTATATGCCTTATGGGCACGTTTCTTAATAGTGTCAAGGACACGTTCTTAGGCGGAAATTTGATGCAATAATGATGACGGGCACTCATTATGTGTTCTAAAGAAGCTCCTTAAGGCTAAATTTTGAGCGTTTTGTAAGTACTGAATATATAAAGGCTGAGTAGCCCCAAACCTCGCATACATGCAAAATAATAGCTTGGATTATTGCTTTGCAAATCCAAAGTTTCACTTGGGTTGGAATGGAATTAACTTTGAAAATGGAATCCAGTTTGGTTGTCCCCATCCTGGTTTTGTTCCCTTGTTTGTTATATGTGTTTGAAGGTGAGACCGTGATGAAAAGTGACTCCTGAACACTTGACCTGCTTCCTCTATGGAATTGTTTGCCCGTTCAAACTTAGAATTCCTGGATTCACTGGTCTCGGGCACTTATTGAGTAATATAGCCTCATTTTTCTCACCACTAATTCCTTTCTCCATTTTTTCAACTTAGAAAGATGTGGGCGTATTCCAGCGAGAGCGTATATCAGATTCTTACTCTGTGATAATATTGAAATATTATCCGCATTTGGATTATCTTAGCATTTGTCCTAATAGGAATCAGTGTGGGCGACAGCAAACTGCCTTCTGTAGCCACCGAGAAGCCTCTGTTCATTAATTTTTTTTTTAAATTTAATCACTTTACTGGGAATATTAGCTAAATAAATAAAATGTATAAAATGCCAGATACTTAGAAATGCCTTTTGAATGTCAAACAATACGTGACTGAGTATATATGCCCTGGAAATCCAAGTGCCGCTTTCTGCACCAATCTCAATAATTGTTGAGATGTTGAATATTTCCTCTTAAAGCCGAATTGCTGCTCCGGAATCAGTGGCTCAAACTTGGCTCCAAATGGGGTAACAATGTTTTTTCGAACAACTTAGACACCGTCGCACAGTGGTCCTGATTGGAAAAAAGAGGCAAAATTCGAATTTGAAACTTTACTTTAGAAGCACCACACAAATTTGCAAATAAACTATATTTATCAGCCCACATTAATTTAACTTTTTGTTTGAAACTGCTTCTGGGTATGATACTGCTAAAATGACATAAGTCTTCGCTTCTTAATTCCTCACTTCTTTAAGTAAACGTTGAAATATCTTTCTCGCTTCAAAATGAAACTAAATGTGTGTAAAATTGTATCTGTACTTTATGAACAGATATATTTATTCATAGTATGATTTTTATTAAATAATTTATAAGCCAGTTTGTGCTCATTTTCTTCAAGAAAAACAAATTTTGCTTGACTTATAAAAATATATATAGCATGAAACTTATGCAAGTATAAAAATGAAGTCTGGAAAATATATCTTTAAAGGTGTCATCGCCAGAACATGCCAGATGCGTAAATGAAAACGGTTTCTCCCTTGGGCTTCCACAAACATACATACATATGCTACATTCATATCTTAAACAACGTACTTTCAAGCTTACGATGGCGGTAAACAATTAAACACTTAGATTAATTCGCGGCGGAGTACCGCGAATGTACTATCGCGAGTGGCTTTGTACTATAATCAGTTTTATTTAATATTTACATAGTAGACATTCTTTACACATCTGATGCCAAGATTGCCCAACATGCAGACGACTTCTTGGTTTACAAAATAGACAGATATTTGGGAAAGCAATTAACCTCATACACAGATTGCTACACCTAATCAAAAGATGGTGCAGGCGTTGGCGCATGTCAATCGACCACACATCGACACCCTCATTTAATACCGTCACATCTTTCCTGATCAGTTTCGTCCTCAAATATGGACTATAAATTACACACTTCTGGAGGCATCAGCTTTCTTTTCTTCTTCTTCTTCTTCGGCAGACCTCCGGTGCTGAAAATTACTGGATCGGAGCTTGCAACAGTCTATGGAACAAGTCAAAATTATTGGAAATTCTTCTGGAATTTCAAGTATGGTCTTCCCTATAATATCTTATGTAACCATATTTGTTTATATCGGTCCTGGTGGTGTAGTGGTTACCATACTTGCCTCCTATAACCAAGATCGCGGGTTCGAATCCGGCCAGAACCGATGGATTTTTTCGGGAGTAAAAATCCTAAGTATGGCTTCCTTTGGAAGGGAAGTTAAGCCGTGGGTCCCGTGTCGTACACTTACGGCACAAAAAAGAACCTCAAGCCTGAAAGAGAGGCCTCTGAGCAAAATTTGTCGGCCGTTTCACGCCCTGAGTTGAATGGGACGCTGATGACCTGAGATGTTAAAGAGCGTCCATAAATAAATCAATCAATCAAATCCTAAACCCAAGATCGCGGGTTCGAACCCGGCCAGGACCGATGGATTTTTTCGGGCGTAAAATCCTAAGTATGGCTTCCTTCGGAAGGGAAGTAAAGCCGTGGGTCCCGTGTCGTACATTTACGACACGAAAAAGAACCTCAAGGCTGAAAGAGAGGCCTCTGAGCAAAATTTGTCGGCCGTTCACGCCCTGAGTTGAATGGGACGCTGATGGCCTGAAATGTTAAAGAGCGTCCATAAATAAATAAATTAAAAAAAAATCTTTATTTTGGTGTTAGCCGTAACTTCCATCCAAGCCCCGTTTTCAATGTATGACTCTTATCATTCTCACTGGTAATATTGTTAAAATTCTCTGGCCGTTTGGCCCAACAAGTCCTGTACTTTCACTACACTTTTTTGCTTTAATTATTACATCTTGTGGGTAAGTAGCCATTTTAGCATTCAAAATGGCATAATAACGAGGGTGTAAGTCGTGGTTGTTTATCAGTTAAGTTTCTTATTGCCACATACTGGTGCATGGACAACTTAGCTTTAATTATGAATGATAAGGCTTCTTCCACTGACATTTTTGTAGATTGTCTGCCCTCTATGTATCGCGTATTCTTTTGCCGCTTGTTGGTGTTTTGACTGATGAATCGTTTCCTTCTGCCCTTAAATTTATAGCAATTGCACAAGCAAGCTATGATGAAGTTGCACTCTCCCTTAGGTCTTTGATTTTTTTTTCTCCATTAACTCTTCAAGTTCTATCGAAGGGCGACAGATCTTTCAATTTTGAAGAGCGTGGTATGGTCGGAATTGAAATCACAATTTCTTTTTTCAACCAGTTTGAATATTTCTTTAAAAATGCATTTTCTAATAAATGACACTTACTCCAGCGATCAAAATAAGGCAGCAAAAACGTTTCTTACACGGTAACGCATTTAGTCTACTTCAAATAATATTCCCAGAGCTAATTTTTATCAAAATTGTGCATAATAACAAGACATTAATAAACTTCGTAGGTTACTTTACGGTGTATTTAAATTCACACCCTTTTTACCCCAGGAGTGTCAATCTGAAAAAATTAGTTACAATAACAAACTATGCGTTAACCTTACATATCGTGAAGGTAGTGTTCGCCGGGGAGAAATTTTATCCTGAAAAATCAGGGCTGTAGCTTCAACCACTCGCAGCAGCGGTTGAGTGGTGGAATGCCAGGACGGAAAAAAAATTGGTGACGAGGGATGGCTTGAATGTTACGCGGAGAAGAAGCAAATGCAAACAAAAATCTCCCTAAAAGTTTTGATAATGTTAACAGAAGACTAGAGCGGTAGCTTGAAGGGTGAAGATCTTTGCCTTGTTTCAGTATGCAAATCACGCGAGCCTCCCTCCACCCTCTTAGGAAATGGCCGAGACTAATGTACATATTGAAAATCTTAGTCAATAGGGATACAAACTTGAATGGAAGGTTGCGGAGCATGATGGATGTTCATCAGGTCTTTCAGACTTGTTGGGTCGGAGACGCTGTAGTGCGCCTTGGAGTTTTCTGGGGTGAAAGATGGGAATACCAGTGCCCGCCTCATCTGACGGACATCGGAGAAACCGATGAACGTCTCGACGAGTGCGGCGTCCTAGGGTTCTTCTCTAGGCATAAAGAGAAGTTCCAAACAGTCAGCAAAATCATATACTTTGGCTTGGGGGTCGTATACCGGGCCTCTGGTGCAATGAATAGGATGGGAGCTTCTATCTCGTTGCCCAAGGAGCTTTTTGGTGATCTTCCACATGTCACCACCAACAAGATTCATTTTAGACACGTCCTCCCGGGCGAGATATTTATACTCGCGAAGACGGGCACAGACCTCTCGGCATAATTGCCTTAGGAGTCTTAGATGATGTGGTGTGCGTGTCGTTGATAGATTCTGGTAGCAGATAGGTACGGGGAACTAAGAGTTCTACTTCTAAAGTGTGACATCTGGGAGTGGGGATACGTGGTTTGAATAATAAGGCTGTGAATCGCTCATGTTTCCGTGTGTGTGAAGGATGAGGCTACTGCCTCTAAGGTTGGTATGTCGGTGATTTTGGGGTTTGGTGGGAAAAATACTGCTGAGGCACTTCTTAATAATTTTCCAATTGGTCTCGCCGGTTAGACCTGAGACATCATGGCTGGCAACCGATGTGTTGATTTCTGTCACCACTGGATTATGATCGGAATGAAGTGCGTTGTTCAAAATGAAAGTGAGTTGGTGTGGGATGCGTTTGATGATCGCATAATCGATGACAGAGTGTCGCCTACTACTAAGCGGATGTTGCGGTTGGACCCTGTACACGATGATATAGGTCCTGATCAATCATTTTAGTGATTGCATTGCCTTTTGTACCAGCCTACGCTGATGACCTGAGCTGTTAAAGAGCGTCCATAAATAAATCATTCAAAAATCGTACCAGCCTGTTAACTGAATACCAACGAAAATGTATGGCATTGAAGTCTGCAGCCAGTATTACACTGGGATGAAGGGCTGGTATGGAAAGGTATTCGGCCTCCACGAATTCTCTGAAAGGATGGTGATTAGCAGAAACCAGTAAAACCTCTGCGCCACCTGTTCAACATATATGGCCATGGCCTCTAGGATTTGAAGAGGTCCAATCTGGATTGTCGTATGGACTACACTTCTTAGAACTAGTATCGCTGCTTCCCCTCCTGGGCCATTGCAATCTGCTCTAAAACAAGAATAGATCGGAAGATGGAAGCGGTGAAATTGATGAAAATGCGTCTCCTCGACTAAGATGACATGTAGAGCGTACTGAGCAGCGAAATGCTGAAGTTCGTCCCTCTTTTTCATGAAACCATTCGCGTTCTAAAACGCAAACCAGGCTGAGTTACGGAATCTAATTCCGTTCGCCAACTTGGGTCGCCATGTCTCCATTGAAAAGAAAGGCGATAGTTTCAAATGCTATCAGCATCTTGCTAGAGGAATCTGGTGCATTAAGAAAAAGATTCCAAAAGTCCTTCAGCCGCAGACCACATGTCTGCCAATATTGGACAGGCACGCAGCAGCTCCGGGATGTTTGTACTCGTTTGGTTAGGGTTGCTTGGTTCTGGTGAACATGTTGAGTTGGAAGGTGGTCTGCGAAGTGTAGCCGCTACCGAGCATTTACAGCCTTAGGAGTTGCAGGGGCATCAGAAACTGCTGTCCCCGCAGTAGAAGTGCTCCTGGATGTGAGCCGCTTCCTCTTGGGCCGGGAAGAGGATTTTGCTGGGGAATCTTGAGCTATGGAATTTGGATATGTGTGTGTGAGCAGATTGTGTTGTGGCACATATATCAGTACTCTCATCAGAGGGCTGTCCTCGCGTCATTGCTGCATCTGTGGATCCAGCACTGGTTTAGTTTATGCTTTTGGCGCTGATCTGGTTGATGCAGTTGGTAATACAGCTATCCGTTAGTATGCTGAATGATATCCACAAAGACACGGTGTTTCGAAAGTTGAATTATCGAATGGGGAGAACAGGACTCGTCATCACAATTAGTTCTGCCGATGCTGGTTTCAATTTCACTTCCGATGCATTCCGAAACTTTAGGACAGGGTGCAGCGATCTTCTGAAAAAGACCCAACCTTCAGTTTCCGGATTATTGCACGACACTTCGTAATGCATCATAGCCTGGTATTTTTTGCACACGGAAGCAAACGACTCCATTATATACAGCCGACATGCTGACTTCTTGTACTAAGACATTTGTGTAGGCGCTTAATCTTGTGATATCTGCTCTTATAAAAAGTTGTTTCTCCACCGTATCCCAATTGTGTGATGAGAAAAATAAAATACTGACTAACGTTCGCATTATCCAAAATTACATAATTGATCCTATAACTGATGTTGTTACCAAGAAATGTAAATCAAACATCATAAAGTAAGCTTTGTTGGAATTTCACGCAATGAAACCAATGATGTTACAAACAAAAGTCAACTTATAATGAAGGAAATGGTCAAAAAAAAAAAAAAAAAAAAAAAAAAGATATTTCATGGTTATAGATCTGATTGCACGCTCACAGTTTACTTCAGCATGTAATCAAACTTAAAGACAACTCGGGGTGCTCAGACTTTTTATGGTGTAGTAGTAATGACCGAGCACGTGTCTTGACTTACGTCAGGCGCAACTGAACTAACAGGCACAGTCTTACTTTTTATTCGTATTGTTCATTCGAAAGGACAGAATTGCTTCCAACAACGAATAGCTTCTTGTTTCCGGTTGACTTTCAAGCACATGTCAGTCAGTTCGTCGATGAACCTTCTCACGCGCTAATTGTCAAAGTGATTTGCAAGGCACATTGCACCCGCTTGGGCATCATTAGACAAGGCACGTGTAATAAATTTATTTTTATCAAATTATATATTTTACGTACTTGATTATGAAATAAAGTAGTACTTTGTAGATATTCACAAATATAGTATAATAATTTTGTCCCTATGTTTGTCAGACACATATATAAGTTTATATTGTTTCAAATTTTATACTTGGAAATGTCAAGTTGGGTGAAAATGTACGACTTGACTAAAGCTGATTTTGTTGCAGATGTGATAAGATATCTGAGAGACGATGATGAATACCTGAATGAGGATTTTGTTGATGATAATGTTACAAATTCAAAAGATCAGTTAGAGGATCGTAATGGTGATTCCAAAACTGAGCAAGAGAACGATGGAACAGAATGATGAATCAACTGCAGATAGCAATTACTTTTTGGGACAGGATGAAATCACTAATTGGGTCATAATCCACCTTTGAAAAGTGATATAAAAAGCCCTCATAACCTGCTTGCTCACCTTCCTGGGGTTATAGGAAATGCTAAGTTGGCAAAAACTGCTGGAGTGCGGGAACAGAATTTTGGACATTGTAGTAAATACACCAATCAGTATGTAAGCAACATTAAAAATAAGTTGGTTTGGGAAAGAGACTCGATATTATAGAAATAATACTTAGCAGGAGCTTATAGAGGAAATAGGCATAGTCTGGGGCACATGTGGATAGAAAAGTTTACCTAGTAATGAATGTTTACCTAGTTTACCTAGTAATGAAGGTTCAAGACTCTAATGTGCTGCCTACGTTTTGATGATGGAAATTTGGATCAGCCAAAAGAGTAGAAGACAGCCTTGCAGCAATTCGCGATATTTTCTCCCAGTTTATGGTGAACAGTAGAAAAGTTATTCTCTTGGGGAGAATACTATTTAGATGAAAGGTTACAAGTTTTCATGGAAAGTGCCCTTTCGCCAATACATTCAATCAAAGCCCAGTAAATATGAGATAGAAATGTATGCACTTGTGTTTTATTCATATGACTTAGAAATGTATCTAGAGAGCAATTTGAAGTACCTTTCTGGATCAATAATAAATCAAATGATGTGGTTAATCGTATGGCGGGCCTTATTTGATTTAGGTCATAATACAGCGCCAGATAATTGGTTCTGTAACATAGAATTTTCTGAGGAACTGAAAGGGAAAAGATTGTTCTACACATGGGTACCCTGGAAAGAAACAAAAGGCAGTTACCACCAGAACTTATCGCTACCAAAGGAGAGGAGTATATAGCAGCATTTTCACCTTCAGGAAAGGCACAACCTTAGCGTCATACATCCCAAAGAAATAAAGGAATGTGATTCTTGTATCTATGCTCATGTATGAATTATCCAAAACAGAAACTAAAATAAAACTGACCCTACCACCCCAAATGTACAGAAAAATGTTCATTTCTATCTGACTCTTAAATATGTCCACCCAGATGGAAAAGAAATTTTAACTCTACAAAGGTAGAAAAAAATATAGTAGTATTATGACTTCAGGAAAGACACAATCTTAGTGCCATATATCCCAAAGAAACAAAGGAATGTGATTCTTGTATCTATGCTAAGGTTTAAAAGCCTATTCTTACTGTAATGGAGTTTTAATGCTTAATTTCGTATTTTAAAAATCATGTAAAGAATTTCAATATATCGAAGTGAATAAAGGTATAAAAATTAAATGGCATTTTCACCTCAAAGAATATTTGTTGGAAATCTTGCTTAAATTTATTTCTTCTCAAGCAGTCAAAAACTTTCTTCTCAACCCATTCACTTAAGCTCTTTAAATAGCAGAAACTTCATTAATGAAGGGAACACACGGTTACTTGAGGCATACGAATACCAGGAAATGTAGAAGATGAGGGAAGTGCAGTAATTTTGAATAGTTCTAGCATATGACCTTATATTGATTTGCACAGACAATTCTAGGAAATTTGTAGTGGGGATAACGTCTCAGCTGCATAAGTGCAATAAACAATAGCAAGGGAGAAAGATATCTGCGATCCAGTTGTGCAATATACCATCATTCCTACAATGTGTTCAGTATGGAAGCACGATAGATATAATCTGATTCCCTCATAAATGCATAAACAAAAAAGGAACTCGACCAGAAACCACTGCACATCTTTTTGCTGGACCATTCTTTACTTCCCTTGAACAACATTTCCACGATGTCCTGAAGAGGCCTCTGAGCAAAATTTGTCGGCCATTTCACGCCGTTAATTGAATGGGATGCTGATGACCTGAGACATTAAAGAGCGTCCATAAATAAAAAAATAAAAAAAAAAAAAAAGATGTCCTGAAATGTTGTAACTATTACCAATCCATCCAAAATAGCTTGTTTGAAATATGTTCCAATTATTTCAGTAGAGAATGTTCTTTCTCTATAATGAAAAATGTTCTCTCTGACAAGCAGCTGACTATGACAGTTTGATACCTTGAAAAAACATCTTGTTCTTGCATTTAACCAAAATGAATAAGCATTTTAATTATGTGATGATGAAATTATTAAGCATCTTAAATACCTGTTTTCATTATTATTAATAATGATTGATATTACTCTCTGTTTTCCCTTTTCATTAATGCCTATTTTAATTATATTACTGCCCATTTTCAGCATTTTAAGTCCCCTTTCACCTGCCTACTTTAACTAAAATATATGCCTGAATTTCTGAGTTCTGATCATTACCTTTTATAACTCAACAAAGGAGGGATCCACAATGCGGACAAAATGAGTACTACATTTGTCATGACTTGGAACAATAAGTGGTAACCAATGATGATATTTTTTATCTTGCTAAACAATGGATTAGAGCCAGTGCAAAGTAGAGTATTCTTTAAGCAAGTGGTTTACACAAACTGGTTATAGGACAGATACCTAGAAGTATAAAAACTTCTTTGAAGTGCCCTTGAATCTTCAACAGAAATTAAAAAGATTTTGACCAACTACAGAGGAAGAAAAATGGGATGAGCCAAATCCAAAACCTAACATAAAAGAATATGTGCAGCATGTACTCATACAACAGAAGCTGGCTTAGAAGCATAACACCATCATTACAAAGAAATGATCATTTATCCTTTCTGCTTCTGAAAACTAGTTATGAAATATTCTTAATTATTTTTCCACCAAGGAGGTATGTGACATACCTCCACCACTAAGAGTTACTGCCTAAGTGACAAGTGTATGTAAAATAATCTTGGTACAAAGACCATCACACAATTAACCTGTCACATCATATTCGAGCAGTAATCTGCAATGGCTTCTCAAACATTCATTATACAACCAGATCAGCTACTAGAACTGTGGGAGAACAATTAAAGCTGTTCTTTAGAGGCAACAAAATTTAATTACCGAAATATGAGTGTCAAAGGTGTCAATCTGCACTTTGAATTCCACTTATCAATCTCATTTGAGATTGTTCATGCTATGTTAGTTGTTGTACCAATGAAAATGCACAGAATGAATAATTGTTTGCATTATTATACTAAAATTCATAATTATAAAATCATTGTTAGCCTTTCTGAGTGGTTGCATATGATAATAATGAAGTTATTCTGTTTGCTAATGAAAATGAGAAGATGAAAATGTCGGATAACATTATCTGTAAATTGAAAGTTATTTCTCACTAAAATCACATTTTTTATGATAATCTTCATATAAGCATAAACAACATATAATATAGGCAGTAATTATTAAAACGACACAATAATTAAATTGGATAAATGCATTAAATTATTTTGAAATGCTGATTTCTTTAGTATACCTGTCTGGCTTATTGCTCGCTCTGCTGCTACACTTAACATTGCACCTAATGTAACGATAATTAAAAATTATTACCCTGCTGCCACATTCATCCACTGTTAATCACGAAAATGAATATTACATTACATTATAAATTTGTGAATTTCATTGCAGTAACTATTTTGTTTCCCCCAATGGCTTACCTTTCTTTTTCATTCATTCTATTTCCCTCATAGATTCCTTTAAAAAGTTTACTGGGAGGAAATCTCAAACATCTTTCAAACATAATGGAACTTTACATCCAAACTTGCAAGCACTGTCCATGTAAGTAGAAGCGATCTCATCAGTTTCTTCATTTCAATAAAGGAAGAACTTATATACTGGTCCAGTGAAGAGGTAAATGTGGTTTAGTGCAGTTTCTTTCAAAACCAAGATTTTTCCTTGTTATGTTTCTTAAGATCTTTAGATTTCCTGACATGAGGTTAGACATTTTACAGAAGAAGAGCATGTACATTTCTTACTGTGCAGAAAAAGTAAATTAATTTATTAATATGCCGCAATATATTAGAGACACAGGATATGAAGGAGTGGGTCAGAAACACTTAGCAAAGATGAGACAGAGAGAGAAGATCCAAAACCTATTACGAGAAACTGCAGTATAATAAAATGTATTCTAAATACTGAAAAATTTTTGTGAGGTCCTGAACATAATCATAGTCAAAAGGAATTTAACATTGAAGCACAAGAAATACTTGAGGCTTGTGACTTTATTGGATACTAAAAATTTTCATTGCACAATGAAAGCTTTTCTGCATATTTATTCTGTAAGGTTAAAGAACCATAGGTTTAATTTTCTGTTATGGTATCTATGAAAAATTAATTAAAAGTACTATACTCTCTAAAAGCATTAAAAAATCAGCTCAACACCTTAGAAACTATATGAAATTAAATTAACTTTGTCATGCATATACTGAAATGTACAAGTTGATTGAGCTAATTTTGATATTTCCTTCTACTACTGCAAGTGATGAAAGTAATGCTTCAGTCCTGCAGAGAATTAAAGAGCATATGTGTAGGTAATAACAAGGACCAAGAATTAAAAAACATATCTGTAGGTAATGCAAGGGCAAACTTGTCTCAGAAATTTGGCTCTATTATAAATAAAAAATAATATTTTGTTTGTTAAGGAAATGCAATGATAAATTCATCTTTGAAAGTGTCATGCCACAGTTTACCCAAAAAGAAAGTCAGTTCCAGTTGATTTTAAAATTACCTAAAAATGCAACTTGCTTACAAGGCTTGTATAATATTAATAATTTTGAACAAAATTTAACAATATGGAATGCTGAATCTAATAATTAAATAATATATATTCCTATATGTGTTGATTATTCAGATTGTAAGGAGTTGTTGCAACACTTTTAATATTTTACCATGGTATAACATTTATATGATATCTAATATATATTGTATAATATTGTAAATGAAGTCCATTGCAATCTATGGTTGTCTAATGATGAATACAAATTAGAAATAAATAAATAAATGAAAAAATGTATATGTTTTAATTAGCTTTTATTATTTTATATGTCTACATTATATGTTAAATATTTTTCTTATAACTTACTAGTTCCAGGAGCTGATTAATTTTCCTTTGACTTGTTACCTAAACTATTTTAATTGTATGTCTATAGTTCTTGTCTTGTCAATAGAAGACAAGAATTATGAATTGTTTAAATTTGGAACCTGATTAAATTTAGTAATAACCCAGTCAAGACCATGTAAACCTGTTAAAGTAATAAACTTAATTTGCACACTAATTTTCTCCAGTAATGTTTGGAATATTTTTAACCAGTCTCTCTTGAACAAATTTGATACAAACTTCATACAAAATTGTCATTATATCCTTTTAGGTCACTAATAATTGTTTATTTTTCATTTAATGGGTTGACTTGCAGCTGATGATGAGGATAAAAGCCTGTGAAACATGTTCTGTATAATTCAATGATAAGTGGGCATAAGAGTATTAAATTGACTGATTACCTAATGAAGAATAAAGCTTAATTAATATTTAGTTTTCTCTTTAAGAAATAGAATTTGTCCTAAAATAATGCACTCTTTTTTACATGCAGTTATTTATGTGTTTTTACAAATTATATGAATGAATTACCTGGATGGTGCATAAAGCCCATGTTTCCCATCTTTAGTGCAACCACCACTCCATTTTGGCACTGTCCTTATAATATGCTTTTTGCGAATATCTATGATTGTCCCTTTCTCTTGATCAATACCTGCCACAAGATTAGGCTTGTGTGGCATTGCCAATAGATTTCCAATATCCTGCAAATATTAGTATACTTTTGGTTAGTAAGTTCATATATGAAATAAAAAATAATGTTCATATTATTATTCAGATTATAAAACTATTGCTCACCCTTGCAGCAGATGATCTTAATGGAATTTTACTTTGCAGAGCTCCTGTTTTTGTGTTGAAGACATATAGGGAATCACGACTACCCTTGTCAGCTCCTAGCACCACGAAATTCATGCCATCACATGTTACTACACCTGGTTTAAACATTGTACCAGCTGCACATCGCATTGGATATTCAGTTTTGTATATGTGAGAACCCTCTGCAATAAATTTTTTTTAGAAAAATTATATAATTTTTACTATTTTCATATTTTAATACCTATTATTACTTTATTTATGTTTACTTCATTAGTTAGTCCCTGTGCCAAACAATCAGTCATTTCATGTCCAAAAAATACTTTAGTTTCCTGCCAGAAGGTGTTAAGAGGCAATAGGGCTTTGCATTATCTCTGTAGGGAAATGAATGTAATTAAATTCTCCTTATTCATAATTCCCTCATGGAAGGTGCCCGTATTCCAGAATGGAACAATGGCTACTAATTTCATTAATTTGCTAATTTAAACTTTTCTTAACAAATTAGAGGTTTTTTCCTCCTGTTATTGTTATTATCACATAGACTTTATAATTGGTTAACTTGAAACTATTTCTTTACATCTGATTGTATTGCTTAAGTGCATCATTATTAGACAATGATATCTGTTCAATTCTTAAGTTTGATTGTTTATACAAAATACATATCTCTGTATTTTATAGTTTTTTTCTAAATAAATTTTGTGAAACACATTATGTCCAAGATATAACTATATGCATCTTCAGGGCTATTACGTCATGGTCTGCTGGAAATAATAGATCCAGACATTTTGTCCACAACAGCGGCGGACATCTTCAATGCAAGCCATATATACTGCAACAAGGACTTCAACACCTAGAACAAGCTTTACATGCTAATGGTTAATCAATCCAAGAAGAGAGAAGAGCTTGCGATCCTTCTAAGCCTCAACCCGCTAGTCAGAAGCTAGTCCAACCCAGAAACAAGGGCACAGTTTTTCTACTCTACTTAAGAAGGGTCACCGATCGAATTGAACACACGCTGCAGCGCCACAGTGTCAAGACGGTTTTTAAGCATACTGAACAATTAAGCAATTTTCTATGCTCAGCCAAAGATCCTCGGGAGCATCTGCCGGCTGGTGTTTACCGTATACCTTGTTCTTGCGATTTGGTTTACATTGGAACTACACAGCGCAGCGTTAACACAAGACTTACGGAGCACAAAAGAAGCTGACTTCGGGGCCAAATAGAAAAGTCCGCGGTCCCCGAACATTCAATTGAAGTGCAGGGCGAACTCGTCATCAAGTTCCAGGACACAGGCATCCTTTCATCCATAACCCACTACCATGCCCAACTACAATGGGAAGCTATTGAAAATTACAAACATTCCAATAATTTCAATAAGAAGGAAGAGGGTCTAAAACTAAATAGCAAATGGTATCCAGACCAGAATTAATGGCAGGCTAGGGTTAGTGACAAGCCTGTGCGTGGTAGCTGCTTACTTGCCCTGTGTTGGGTTTAACTGCAGGAAAGGAATGTCGCTTGGATTTGTAGGTTGTTTCTGTTGTTGGGGGTGTGGAGTGGCAGGAGTTTTGCTAAAACTTTCTCCGTAATGATGTGGGCGGATTTGACATCCTTCAGTGTAGCATAGTATGTATATGCTGTTATTTTTTAACAGCATGGCCATACGTCTAGCTGATTTGTTTTATGCTTTTGAATCTTGTATTTTAAGAAAGTGCTCCTATGGCTTGGATTTACCCTCAATTATTCAGTGTCCGCACGCCAGGCGTGGCACCTTGAATTTTGGCTTTGGTCTATTGTGGCAGATGTAATTGTGGCACCGCGTAAGTCCTTACGGGCAGACACACCTGAGTTTATTTGCAGCCCCTTGGCACACAGTGGCTATTTCTGCAAGCTTCTCCAGTTGCCTGTCGTCTGTAAGTGTAGTTGGAAGGTTGATGGTACTGCGGATGGTATGTAAGGGCTTCCACAAACACTTACGGGAAGTTGTTGACGCACGTAGTTAGATTGTTCGTTTTCGCGTGATGGAAGGGTATCTGGCCTCCCATTGAAGTGTCGACCACGCCCAATGCGGCTTAAATTAACCCACGGTTCCTAAAGAACCGATTGGCAAGACGTCAGCGGGTAATTTGTCACAATGTTTGTCCTAAGGAAAACTTATAATTTTGATTACCAAGCCCGTCTTAGCGGGGGTACTTTGTCCTTTGATGCCAGTTTGAACTCAGCCCTTTCCTGGGGAGGAGTGGACCATCAAATCTTTACCTAGTTCAGCAGTGTTAGTTCTACAATCAATCAATTAGGATATTGTGCAAATGCATTATATGCCTTATGGACACGTTTCCTAATAGTGTCAAGGACGTGTTCTAAGGCTGAAATTTGATGCAATAATGCTGATGGGTATTCATTATGTATTTCAAAGAAGCTCCTTAAGGCCAATTTTTGAGCGTTTTGTAAGTACTAAATATATAACGGTGCTAAGTAGCCCCAAACCTCGCATGCATGCAATATAATAGCCTGGATTATTCCTTTGTAAATTCGAAGTTTCACTTGGGTTGGAACGAAGCTAAGTTGGAAAATGGAATCCAGTGGTTGTCGCAATCCTGGCTTTGTTCCCTTGTTTGTTATATGTGTTTGAAGGTAAAACCTTGGTCAAAAGTAACTTCTAGACTTTTGACCTGCTTCCTCCATGGAATTGTTTGCCCATTCAAACTTAGGATTCCTGGATTCATTGGTCTCGGGCGCTTATTGAGTAATATAGCCTCATTTTTCTCACCACTAATTCCTTTCCCCACTTTTTCCAACTTTTTCCAACTTTTTCCAACGCGTAATTAAACGAGAGCTTATAACAGATTCTTAATTTGTGATAATATTGAAATGTTATCCGCATTTGGATTATCGTAGTATTTATTCCAACAGAAAAATCTGACATATTTAGCGAAAACAGTGCGATAGCATCCTACCTTCTGTAGCCCATAGTGAACGATAATCAGATGAACGACCTCCCATAGCCACTGAGAATCTTTTGTTCATTAAAAATTGTTTATTAATTCAATCACTTTACAGGGAATGTTAGCTAATATTAGCTGTATAATATGCCTTGTGCTTAGAAATGTCATTTGAATGTCAAGCAACACATGGCTGAACCCTGGATACCCAAGAGCCGCTTTCTCCACCAATCTCAATAATTGCTGAGAGGTTGAATATTTCCGCTTAAAGTCGAATTGCTGCTCCGGAATCAGTGGTTCAAACATTGGCTACAAACAAACAGTGTTCTTTCGAAAACCGTAGACACCGTCGGTATAAACTGATTGGTCGGTAGCTAGAGGTATGAACTGGGTTCTTTCCCTTTTTCAAAGTCCTAATAATATATGCTTCCTTCCACTGTTGCGGTAGGTAGCAAAGATTAATGTTTATTATATATATATATATATATATATATATATATATATATATATATAATAGGGGAGAATAGACCTCTTGGAAGCTGAAGTTGACTAAGTATAGCGGGCGTAACTCGGTCGTGTTCACCAGCTTTGCTGATGTATATTCGATGGGGTTGCTTCTCCACTTTTGGGGGGTAATAACAGGCAAGTTTTCCTACACTTTATTTTCCCTCCGATTTTTGTTAAGAAAGTAACGAACTGTTCAAATTATCCGCCTTCTGTCAGGATCGCCCCATGGGTCGTTAGCTGGGTTGTATTGTTTTTCTAGTTCATCTGCCAGCGTAGTGACTTTTTCTGATGGTACTAACAGACACGTAACCTCATGAATGAGGTTAGAATGTGTCTCATCTCCTTAAAGTTTACGTATTAATTTCTATGTGCCTTTATCTTTTGAATTCAGCTTTTTGACTTTGCGCTTCCAGGTCTCTGCACGAGCCTAATTAGGCATGTATCCTGGATCGAAAAGCTTTGTACACCCTGCGCAGGGCTGGGTAATACTCATGACGCTGCATCAGTCTGCGCAGAGAGCAAACTCTTTTGCGTATTTCATGTAAATGTTGCGGTATGGATTATTAACTTCTGCCTGAAATCTGTATGTATGTTGTTTGACTATACTTAAAATTGTTTTTGATAATTTAGTTAATGTTGAATTCAATTCCGTTGTTGTCTTAATAGTTGGAATGGAGTGAACGCATGAGCCCTGGCTGCAATGGCAGCTTCCCAATCAATCTCATAAATCCAGTTGTTCGGAGTTCCACCCAACAACCAGGTCAGAAGTTTGGCTACTACTGGTTCATGATCAGAATTTAGATAATTTATTATTTCGATTTCTATAAATTACGGAATATATCTTGTAATTATAATATCAATTACACTGGACCTACCAACCGTAGGGTTCAACGTGGGAGTTTTTGGTTCCTGTGCGTCAATCATTAATAAAATTTACAATACGTTTACCTTGAGGATTTGCTGCTATTCAATTCCATTTACTATGTTTGGCATTAAAATCACCCGCTAATAAAATCCTTTGAAAAGGCATGCAAAACGCTCTGAAAGTTCCATTCAATAAACGGGACTCCAGGCGGATAATAGGCAGCATTTCAACGTTTGTCAGCTTTGCGACTGCCTCCATGTGAGAGCGGCAACGTTATGTGCTAGTTATGAGGAAATGAAAAAAGCTACACCATATTTTGGTTTTCCAGTCCTATGTGTTGTACAACTGGAAGACGGAAGCTCTCCCTAGGTAATGTGTCTTTCGCAAATCAGTAGCACATCAAGTTCGTGTTGCGTCACAAATTCCAGCAGGTCCTCTTTTTGATTTGTAACTCCGTTCGTATTGAAGTATGTAAATGGAAATGGTTTGGGATAAACGTATGTCAATATGGATACCCGGAAAAACGATGTAGTGGATGGACACCTTCAGAGAGTGCCGCAAGCTTTAATACAGGATCACAATCAGTATGCTGTTGCTTGAAATTCCCGCAGAACAGGAAGGGGTGTTCAACTATTTTACATAGATATTCTAATAGACTGGCGTTCTCCGTTAAACAGACATAATGTCAAGAGGACGAGTCTTAGCTAAGGTGTTCTTTGTCGAAACAGGCTACTACTTCTTGGATGTCGTTATAATTGCAGGTTGACTATTCTGCTCAGTTGGTTTAGATTTTTTAGAATACTGGCACTTTAATTTGAGGCTGTTGTTGTAACAGAACCTGGTTTTGAACTTCGTGTATTTTTTGGGCAACCTGAGAGTTTTTTTTAATGTGATGCCTTCGTTGGGGCTCTCTGGTCACCAATGAACCATACTCATTCAGGGCATCTTTTGTAGGTGGCCACATGTGCCTCCTTACAATGTCGGCAATTTGGTGGTCCTTTTGGTTTGCCGCAGTTGACAGCCAGATGGTTGCCTCCGAATATGATACAGCGCATAACTCTCGTGCAGTTGGTGCTGGTATGCTTATATCCTAAGCACCGAAAACATTGCGTATGTTCAGCCCTCTTATGGACCGCCTCCCACCTGATGCGTGTCCATAAAAGGGCCTGGATTTCGACTTATTGATATTGTTGTCCTGGTATGGCGCTCTCTACAACAAAACACAAAGGCATCGGGATCTTTTGATTTTATTTTCCTGTTTCTGCTGACATGGTCATTTGGGTCTGGGTTACTTTAATATCCATACTCTTTATGGCCTGGGCAATTTCGTCAGGAGTATTTTCTGAATCGAGTCCACGTAGAACTCTACGACGTTCTTTAGTTTGCTTCACATTGTATGTGTGATGTCCTATGTTTTTCTGCTAGAGAAAAGCTACCACAGATTTATGATGTTATTTGCTGCAAGTTTGCATCCTTATCTCTCTGCGGCCTCTTACCGCTTTATTAGTTGCATCTATAATGGCCGCTAGTTCTTTAATCATCGTTCTGTAGTCGGTGAAAGTATATGCGAAGAACTTACCTCTTTTTGCAGTCTCACGCTGCGGCTCCATAGGAGGGGGGGGGGAGTTGGTTGAGACGGAAAATCTGAAACGCGCTTTCTTTCTTTCTTTCTTTCTTTCTTTCTTTCTTTCTTTCTTTCTTTCTCGCTTTCTTCCTTCCTTTCTCTTCCTTCCTTCCTTCCTTCCTTTCTTTCTCTTTCTTTCTTCCTTTCTTCCTTCCTTCCTTCCCTTCCTTTCTTCCTTCCTTCCTTCCTTCCTTCCTTCCTTCCTTTCTCTCTTTCTTTCTTTCTTTCTTTCTTTCTTTCTTTCTTTCTTTTTTCACCTCAGTGAAGCTGTTAGTGTCATTAGTCGCAGATGTACGCGGATCCCTGCTGGGAACGTTGTCCTTAATTTCTAGGCAGCTGCTAGAGCTGCCGGCTTGCTGTTGAGTAGCAATAGCCATATTGAGCTTGTTGCTCGTCCGGATGATGGAACCCCGTCCCCGTCCCCTTATTCCATTGACAAGGAATAAGGAAGTGTAACTGTAACTGTAAAATAAGAACTGTAGAATTAGATTGTGGTGGTGGAAAAGGGGAAGGAGAGGGGAAAGATCAGTCATTGAAGAAAAACGATATTTAAGCAGTGGCACTACGTGAGTGAGGAGGCACTCCCTTTTTCAGGAAAGTGGGTCTGCTATCAGTAAGTGCACTCGCGAGCTCGGGGAGAGCTCTTGGCACTTATATTTCCTCTATACGACCTGCTTAAAGTGGTCACTTGCATAAGTCAGTCTGAAATAAGTGTGTTAGGAAACTTACCGCCTTTTGTGTGATAATCTGACGCTCTCTCTGCGCTTTGTGCCCCGTAGGCACATTTCACTACTGGTTTGCTGTTTTCCAGTAAATCTGTTGTAGTAGGATGGGGGGCGGCCACTGTTGAAGAGCCTCCCTGTAGCTTTCCGATGTACTAATAAATGAATAAATAAATAAATAAACTGCATATAAGCTACCCTGGTATCTGGTTTCCTTAACCAGGGCGTATATATAAAAGTTTCTATTGATTATTATACACTTTACAATACAGAAACCTTTTACTTTATTATTTTCAGCTTTTCCTAATCAATAGACTAAAATAATATAATAAAACCATAAAAATTTACTCAAAGCTAATTAAATTAAACAATTATATAAATTTATTAAACTACTTCCCAATTTATAATTACTTGATCTAAAAAATCTACTAAAGTAACAAAATATAGGAGCCAGTAAGAATAGAATAGCTGGTGGCCAGTTATTCTATCCTAATTTATTACATTACTATACTACTGACCTCTGGTTACCAGCAGTATGTATTGGTATTCAGTGCTTTTACAGGAATTTCTCTTAAATTTATATTCAACATTTAAACATTATACTTATTATTCTTTCCAATCTCTTTAACTCATCTCAATCATAATAATCACTTTCTCTTTAACAACTTACTTCACTTAACGTTCTTTTTCAGTATCAAGATTTCCAACTCTTTTCATTATTTATCCTAACACTTTAACTCATTAAGCACTATCACCTCGTTTCCACCATATCACTCTCCATTTTTTCTTTCCAACCGTGCGTTACTCCATTCCTCTTGATCCTCCTGGATCCCTGGTTACACCTTCTCGCGCTCTGCTCTTTCTCTCCGGACACCACTTCTCTATCCTCCATCTCCTCCCCCCGTTCATTCCCGAGGATCTTCAACGCCCTGTGATGTTCTTCTGTAAACTTCCTTCTTCCACTTTCTTCCCGGTTTCATAACTCTTATAGGTAACAGTCTTCAACTTACTCCCCATTCTCCACTTCAGGTTGTAATGCAAAACTATTCCCTTCTATTATAAATTCAGGTATCTTCCTCTCTTTCATCACGTCCTTCTTCCTTGTCTTCATCTTCTTTATAACATTTTCTTTCTGTTGATTTAATTAAATTTGTCTTGAATATATGGGCGCTAATGACCTTAGCTGTTGCGCGCCCCTTAAACAACAATCATCGTCTTGAATATATTCTGTTCTTGTTAAGTTGTTTGTGTTTATCTTTGTGTACGTATATGTCCTGATTTTATTTCTCCCTCTGCTTCTTCGTTAATTCTTATTATCTGCTCTTGTGGTATCACCTCTTCCCGGCTAGATGACTTATTTTGAATACAGCCTGCTCAAAGTATTTATACAGACCCTTATTTCTGTATATGTGCCACTTGATGGCCACTAAAACTTTCTGTTTCTTTTCTCATCTGTTCTAAATACGTGTACATTTAAATAATACGTGCTCTGGGTTATTCTGTGTTTTACAAAATCTACGCACATCGTCCTGTGTTTTGTTAATTTTATTCCAGTAAGTTTTATAAGGTTCATGGCCTGTAAGGCAATGTATCATGCCTTTGGTAGTTTGTATAAATTTACTTGTAAGCTCTCAAAAAAAAGTTGTTAAATAAGTGGAAATTTCTCCTGCCTGCCTCGGTATTTTTTCATTCATGCTGCTATTGTCCTTTTGGTTTATGTTTTATTTCCCTTAAGTTGTTGCAATGACTGCCAATTATTAAATTTACTTTCTCCAAGTTATCTTTCCTCAATCAATAAGCAGCGCATTTTAATTTAATAAGTCAATTGGCCATATTCCTATAACTACTAAAAGGGCCTTAATGGGTGAGATGCTTAATGCCCCTGTAAATCTTATCAACACCTTCCTTTGTGATCTTCTTAGTAGAGTTTTTATTTGTACATCCTTCATCCTCAGAACCCAGACCCCGGCTCTTTGAATCATTATTTAATTAAAAATGCTCGTGTGGTATGTTGTTATAGCGTTTAATGGAAATTTAAAGTTTAACTGAACTAATCTTACTAATTTCATCCCAACGATTTCGGATTTTTTCGTACGTATTCAGTATGTTTCCTAAAGTTTAGTTTTTCATCTAAGTAAATTCCTAGATACTTTACTTCTTTTTGACGTCTCATATTTTTGGCTGTCATATTAAAATTCCAATTAAACATTTCAATGGTGAGTTATTCAACATTTCCAATAAGTGATTTTCTGCGTCTTAATTCGATTTTCCTTTTCTTACGCCGAATTGCTCGTGGTTCATATCTTTCATAATCCTGAATTCTTTTAATCTTTTACAAAGGATTTCTTCTAAAAATTTCAAGGATTATTTAGTAGACATATAGGTCTATATGATTTCGGCTCCTTAGGATCCTTGTTGGCACTTGTTTTTACGAAAATACCTTTGGCTGCTTTCCATATGCCTTTACATATGCAGTCATTAAAAAGTCGAAATAGGAAGAGTGTAATCTTATCTTCCAAATTTATTAGAACTTCATTAATTACTCCTTCCGGATCTGCTGCGTTTTTCTTTTTCTGTTTAATTATAACTAGTTTAATTTTCGAAGTATCAAAGGGGTAGATTAGTCTATTATTTTTATATATGGTGTTCATATCTACTCTTTTTTGAATGTTCTGAATATTATTCATACTCTCATCATCCTGGGGATGGTGTTCATATCTACCCTTTTTTGAATGTTCTGAATATTATTCATATTCTCATCATCCTTGGGAAGTAACTTGTCCAAAAGAGCATTTACAGAGCTTTTCCAATCTTTAGTCATTTCTCCATTGTCTTTTTTTTTATTTTGTTGAGAATTTCCGGTTTCTTCATTTTTTCCACAATAGTTTTATAGGGCATTCCCCATATAATGGTGCCTAATTCTTTTTCTACGAAAGTTTTCCATAAGTTTGTCCTTGTTTCTTCTAAGGTAGTTTTATATTTCTTTTTAGCTCCCTATATTTATTTAGTTTTCTCTCCTTTCTTCCGCAATAACCGATATTTTATAAATTCTTCTTAGCTTCTTTACTTTGCTTCATGCTTTTTGCAGTGCATCCGTCCAAATAGTATTATAAAATTCTTGGGTCTGGTTGTGGGAACAGATTTATCTATCGATTTCGTATTGTTTCAACAAGGTTATTGGCATCCTTGTCAAAGGATTTTCCTTCGTATTGTAACTTTTAAGTTTTAAAATTCCTGTCTCAGAAGATTCCAGTCTGCTATTTGTGACTGTGAAAATTTCTCTTCTCTTCCTTCCTTACGTTTTGATTTTTGTGTATTAATCTATTAATAGAAATAGATTAACCATGATCACTAGTTGTCGTATCTTGAACTACTTTTCAATTTATTATTTTATTATTTGAGCTTAAGCCACCTAAAGTTATGTCAATGTTGGAAGTAGTACCAGCTGTATTTTCGAAAGTAGAAGGACTGTTGGATTGAATATTGATAATTAGATTTAATTCAGCAACAGTTTGTTCCAGTTTTTCTCCTCTTTCGTCTTTGGTGTTACCATATCACCAATAAGATTTGGCATTGGCATTGCTTGTAAAATTTCTTCAAAAATGTTAAAATGTTGTTGATCTCTTTTATTATGTATATATGGGTCGATTTGATGGTTATATTGAAAATATTGATTTGTTAGAATAAATTTTCTGCTGTCGTGTGTTACTTGAATACAGTTTATGTGTGGGTCTCCTAATTGTGTTATATTAACTATTTGTAAATTTGGATTATATATTATAATTGGTGCCATAGTATTTTCGCCTTGACTTATTTTCCTTGTTTTTACTGGGGTGTGTACTACTTTGCCTGTAAAGGAATAAGGTTCCTGAATCATAATAAATCTAACCTTAGTTCTTCTGCAGTTTTCTTTAATTCCGACATCATTTGTTTACTCCTCTGAGCGTTTTTTTTTTGTCCAATTTTACTTATTCTACACTCGTCGCAATCTACCATGTTGTCTTCTAAGTAAGACTACGCAAGGTTAGCAACGGAGTGATGCTTGGTACCTGTCCTAAATTCTTGATCGGTTACTTTCTTGGGTTTAGGTATATAAATACTCCGTGCCTTCCTTCTAATGATATCAATGATAAACTTAATGCCGGGATTTTCATGTAAGAAAACAGATGGAAATCGAAAATGTTTCTTAAGGCTTTGTTTTGTGTCTTTTGTAAATAAGATATGTTCGTTGGAGCTGTGTAATGCCAAATCTCACTTGCATATGACTGCAGGAATGACTGCTTTATAAATTTGCAATTTAATTTTAAGGGGAACGGAATTCAGTTTAAAGATTAGTAATATTTCGGCTATGGCCACACGGGCCTTCACTCCTTGATTCCCCACATGAAACTGGTGGTGGAATTGGTGGAAATGCATCTCGCTGACTAAGAGGGCATCTAGGGCGTACAGGGTAGCGAAATGCTGAAGTTTGTCTATCTTTTCCATGAGGTCATTCGCATTTCAAAACCGAACCGAAATGAGTTTTGGGACCTAATCCGCTCGTCATCTTGGGTCGTCAGGTCTCCATTGAAAAGAAGGGCGATAGCCTCGAATGCTATCAGCATTTGGCTAGAAGAGTCGGGTGCATGAAAGAATCGATTGCAAATGTCCTTCAGCAGCTGACCATATGTCTGCCTTATGTTGGTTAGCCTGCAGTAGCTCCAAGTTCTGGTGAACTTGTTGAGTTGGAAGTTGGTCTGGGAGTTTCAGCCGCTCCCAAGAATTTCCAGTCAAAGGAGGTGCAGAAGGTTCTGTGGTCCCCTCAGCAGGAGAGCTCCTCGGAGTGGGTCTTTTCATCTTAAGCTTGGGAGAGGAGATTTTTGAAGGTTCTTGAGCTTTAGGATTTGGTTGACTGTGTTTGGGCAGGTTGTGTTGTAGCACGAACATCATAACTCACATCAGAGGGCTGTCCCTTCGTCATTACTGCATATGTGAATGCCCCTGGTTTGTTGCTCCTTGTGTTGTTTGGCATGGCCATCGCAGATTTGGTTGAAGTTTTTGGAGCTGACGTGTTGATGCAGTGGAAGAGGAGTTGGCAGTAGGTGTGACTGCGTTATTTCTGTTTGAGTTATCTGAATCAGTTCTTCTACTGTTGTTGAGCATCCTTAGTCTAACTGGGTATCGTCCATAGCATGCCACATGACCACCCTTGCAGTTGGCGCAGGTTGGGGATTCAGTGGGGTCTCAAATGCTGACCTCGCTGGTTTGGGAGCCACCACATCTTAGGCAGCGAGGGTTTCGGGAATAAAACTGACTCTCGATATTGAATCCCAAACAGCGGTGGCATTGAGTTGGACCATTAGGATATCTAAACGTTTCTACCTTGACATTTAACATATCTACGGAATATTTTCCAATGTTACCTCAGGGTTATCAGCCCTATCCACTATCACTAAGAACACAGGAATGGGAATTCTCTCAGAGGGTCCCTCTTGAGTGGGCTTGGTGAGCTACTTAACTACTTTCGGGGAAATACCCTGGCGTTGAGGATCTCCAGCTTTTTCCCCCACTGGAGCTTCCACTGGCAGATCTCTAAAGATGCGCTTAATATTACATACCTTGTCATCCGCAACGGAGAGGTGTGGTATTCCCGTCTTAGTCAGAGAGTGCAAAGCCTTTTGTAATTCTCAATACATTTAGCCTGGAAACTATAAGTATGCACTTTCCGCAACACTTTGCACTCACCCTTGAGATTAGGCATGAGTTCTTTATGGAAGCCGTGACTCCCTGGAAGGAGTTCAAGATGATTGGCGGAATATATTTTCGGAAACTCCTGTTCAGGTTAGCACCCGCAGCAGAAGTATCAAAAAATGGGGACAGTAGGCTGTTTGTTGGTCACAGAGCCATTCCTTTCCAAGGTAGGGAGTGTACGCCACTTTCTTTTTCCTACTACCTGAAAAGAGGTATCTTCTGCCTCTGAAGCAAGACCAGAAGAACTATCCTCTTCCTCCTCCATATGGGAAGAGTGTACGGCTATAACCGAAGTTCTCTCTGTATCTGAGGTTGACATGACGGTGAGTGAAGCTTCGCCCTCAGAAGTGGATCCTAGATCTGCGTTATGGCCTGATCGGATGGGCGATCTTTCGCGAGGGAGGGGCCCATCCGAGTTGACTGCATTTTGGGATGACCCTCCAGCATTTTTACGCAAACAACGAGTCTTCCTCTTCCTTGTACAACCAGAAACTGGTATTATCTTCCTGAAGAAAAAGTGATAATTTTTAATGTTCTGGCTGCCACGGACATTCCTCACATCTGGTGGTGATAAGTCCAATCCTGCACAGTCACTGCTCCTCGTGTCGTCGTTGCTGTGGCTACAGCCACCAAGCGCCAGACTGCCCGCAATCACCCCAATGCCACTACTTCGGGGCTGAGGCCCTCACCTACGAGTGCAAGCAGCACGACTTGGCCCGCAGGCGCAGATACTGTGTTTCCTGCGGGGACTCAAGCCACTTCACGGCCAGACCACTTGCCCATTCCGGCGCAGCGCTCACAATACCTCAACCACTACCCACGCATTCTCAACCACCCAGAGTCAGCCAGCTCCAACGATGACCGATACGACTCCGATGCTGCCCCAGACACTACACTCGCAAATACAATCACCAACACCATAATCTCCGCCATTACCGATTTAACATTCCTTATCACGTCTTTCCAGAATAACATTCAGCAACAAATGGGTCTCATAATCCAACAACTACCAGCAGCACAAGAAGCAACATCCGCAAGACTCGACCGCTTAGAAGTGGCCTTCGAGCCACCTCCGCCCAAATCACCGATAGCCTCATACACAGAATACAGGACACCAAGACAATCACCGAAGCCACTGCACGCACAACACACAACGCAATCTACGAGAACCATGCCGACATTACCTGCACACTCCATACCATCTGCACATAGCTGGAAGATATTCGCGCCACGTTTCCGCCGTCACCGAGCTCTTTACTTGGACCGGACATGGCGCGAAGATATCAAGTACTACAGCGTCGTATACAACCCCAAAAAAACTCAAAAACTAACCATGATAAAGGTTAATCCCACTTAAATCCTTTTACACTCCTTCACCTTCGCCATCTCCCCGGTTGCACACAGAGCTTTGCCATCATCTTCGCTATGCCCAGCACCATTACCTCAAATGGCAGTATGGCAATACCCGCCGACTAACGAGGGTGCTCAATGCAGGACCTTTTGGCTTTTTACCAATCAAAACCAGGAGTTGTCATGCCATGCCATGCTCAAGTTGCTGATGAACGAATTTGAGGGGGCTCGCGTCCCTCCCAGGGCTGTTTAGGAATACATTTCCTCTTCAGCCTGAGTATTTTTTTTATGTGTGTAGTTAAACTCCATTTGACGAACTTGCATCCCGTCTTAAGTAAGGAAGGTTTTTAGGGTGGGAGTGGTGTTAAGTGGAAGTGGTGGGGTACCGCAGTTTTATTTAGCCTCAGTTTTTTGTTTTATTTGCTTTTACTTCCCCCTCTCCCTCTCTCTCTCTCTCCTCCTCCTCCTCTTCCTCCTCCTCCTTCTTCTTCTCCTCCTCTCCGGGGTTTTCTGCCTGCGGTGTATGTTTTGTTTTTGTGGCTTTGTAATTTTGTATATATTTGCCTGGTTTTTATGGTACCAGATTACTTACTCAGTTTTGGATGTCGCTTTCGTTTATTTAGTGGTCGTTGTATATTTGAATTAGTGTTAATAGTGCGGGGTCGGGTGTTGTTTTATTATCGTTGTTTACTGCTGGTTTTAGTAGTTTTGCTGAGTTTATATGTTTCCTTCTGTACTCGTTATGGGCTGATTTTTCGATGTAGTTGATTTGTATTTTCTTATGACTAGTTCGTATACTTCGTTGTTTTTATGTTTTATGTAGTTTGAGTGCAGTTAGTGGGCATTTTTTTCCAATTGGTTTTGCCGGTTCATTGTGGTTTCTGAGTAGTTGGGGCAATGGCAACAGCTGCGTGGGTCATGATATCCCGGATTAATGCTTGGTGTAATTTTTCATTAATATTTTCTTCTTTTTTGATTCCGCTGAGATAACGGATGATGGATAGTGTTGTGTTTGCTTTCTTGATTTTTTCCTCGTAGTGCTTCGCGGTTTTTCGTTTCGATTGTAAGATAACTCATACGTATTTAGCTGTTTTAGTTGCGTGTACTGCTTTTTATTTTATGCCATTTTTCTCCTGTCTCTCTTGATTTTATGTTTTACTATTAATGGTTGCGTTTAGTCCAAGTTGATGGTTAAGCTCAATTTATTAGCCAATTGTATGAATTGGTTTATTTGTTCCTATAGAAGTGTTTTTGCGCGCAGTATTCGCGAGTTTGTGCACCAGTATGCTGCATAATATAAAGGAGAATCTGTAAATCTCCTGACAGATGCTGGAGATTATGTAAAGGAGTCCGGATAATGTGCTTCCCTGTGGTGTTCTGACTTTTATTTCCATGTGTTGAGATTTTGTACGGTTGATTTGTATTGCGTCGTGTATATCATCCAGAAAGTTGCAATCCATCTAGTGATTTTGGTTGGGATTTGTAGGCTTATCTTGTATAGTAGTCCGTTCGTCCAGCACGTATCAAAGACTTGTTTGATGTCAATGAATCATGCCATCGTGCTTTTCCGTTTGTTGGTGCATCTTGAAGGGCTGTTGTTACTCGTACAAATTGGTCATGTAGTATTATATAGGATCGAAAGCCTGCTTGGGTGTTTGGTAGTATTTGGTTTTTTATTAGGTATGTTTGTAATCGCTATATTATAAAATATTTTAAGATTTTGGAGAGTGTCGGTGTTAGCGAGATAGTTCTGTAGTTTTTATGGTCGGTGCTATCTTTCCTGGGTTTTCCAGTAGGATGCTTGTGACATTTTTTCATGTCTTTGGGTAGTAGTCATGTTTAATTATTGCGTTGTATAGTTTTGCGGTTCTGCTTATTATTGAGGTTGGGAGTTGTTTTAGGAGTTCATATGTGATGGTATCAGGTCCTGGGCTGTATTTCTTGCATAGCGTAGTTTTCTCATGATTTCAGCTTTTGTTTTGGGTTGAATGTTTCGTCTTGTTCTACTTGTTCTGGGGAGTTTTCTTGCGACTTGTACAGGTTGGGGTTGTTGGTTATGTAGTAGTTGATTCGTTTAAAATATTGTTTATCGAATTTCTTGTTGTGTGGTGCTTGGAACACGTTTTTGTAGGGTTTGAAAATATTCTGATTTTGTCATGGGTTGACCATACAATTTCTACGTCTTGTTTTATTAGGTATGTAGTTTTTGTTGTTCCCTTGGTTACTTTTATCATTTTCCATAAAGCTTTTTGGGTCCGCGCTTTTGGTTCGTTTTAGTTTGTTAATGTATTCGTTCCACGATTTGTTGTTAAGGTTTTTGGATGACAGTCCTCACACTTTGAGATAGTGTGTTACATGTTGTTTTGTCGGTGATGTGGTGTGTTTTCATGTGGATTCTGTGGGCTTTCCTTTTATTGCGGATTAGTTGCAAAATTTCTTTTGGTAGTTGTGTGCTGTTGTTGCTGGGGTTTATTTGCTTTGTCGGTGTAGTTTCATCTCTGCAGTTGATTATGACTGTGCCTAGTTTTTGAGTTTCTTCTTCTATATTGTCGATCGTTAGTGTTTCAGATATTGGATGTTGCATATTCCAGTCCGTCATTACTTTTTTATATTTACTCTAGTCTGTTTTGGCATAGTTGTGTATTTTGTAGATGTTTTGTGCTCAGAGTGTCATCTGTAAGTGGCTATGCTTACTACTATTATTAAGTAGTCTGTATCGGGTGCGGGGGGGGGGGTCCTTGTATATGTGTTGGATTTTATAGGGTACTGTCGGGGTTGTTAGTACTTTATCTGGCGCTGTTGGTTTTTGGTTGGCTTGTCCAATTCTTGCGGGTCCCGGTATTGGAGCTATTTTTAGCTGTGTTGTTTGTAGCACATGTAGCAGTTTCTGGCCGTATTTGTTGGTTATGTCGTCAAATAGTGCCATATGTTGTGCATTCAGATCGCCTATTATTAGGAGGTTTTGGAATTTTGGTTGAGCCTTTTTGAACACTTTATTCGGGAAGGCATTTTGTGCTGTGAGCCTCATTAGTTTGAGGTAGATGGTCATTACGTATATCACTTGTGTTATCGGGGAGTCTTTCTTGGTGTGTATTTAAATATGGATTTGCCATGATCACCACTCCTCCAATTTGTGTTTGCCTATAATTCCAGCATATCTTGTATGAGTGAAATACGAATTGGTTTTTTGGTTTTAGTTTTATTTCGTTTATCGCAATAACATCTGGTGTGTGTTTACTTACTAATTGCTGTAGCTCGTGTTTTTTTTTTTTTAGCAATTCCGTTTATGTTAACATGTATGCTTTTTAAATTGTCGTGTTGTAATATGGTATAGCTGTCTATTTTGTTTGTTATTTGCGTTTGCCAAGGGTTTGGTGTATTTATTCTCTTGATTTTCCTGTTAGTATTTTGTTTATCAGGATGGCCAGTTAGTTGTTGATTTTGATTATTTTGGCAGATCTTTTTAGCGTCTTGTGTGCTGTATGGTTGTTTTTTTTTATGACGGTCTGTCTTTGATTTGAGGAGCAATATCGTATATCGCCATTACGATGGTTCTCAGCATTTGGTCTATTGTGTGGGTGATGGTGGTTTCGATGTGTGCTTTTGTTGTGGACGTTACCTGTTCTTGTACTTGTTTTATGTTTATTTCAGTACCTGTTATGATATTTTCAATTTTTTCTGTTGTTTCCTTAGGAATTAGTTCTTCAGTTTCTTCTGTAAATTTGTGTATCTGGATTGGTTGGCATTCGTCTATTATTGGAGGGAGGGTGTCGGGGGCCTGAGGGTTGTTGTGTTGGAAGATGTGTATTTCTGCTGTTTGGTTTACTTGTGGTGCTGTGTTGCGTGGGTATTTTGGGCATCTGACTTGTCCCCTGTAGTGGGAGGTGCTGTTGTATGTTGCACAGAAAGGTTTTTACTGTTCCAGTTTGATTTGTGAACATAGGAGTGTGTGGGCGGAATGGCCGCAGTAGAAATATTTAGCTGGGTTTTGACATTCTTCTTTGTTGTGGCCATATTCTTGGCATTGTTTGCAGGGTACGTGTCCGTCTGCCTGTCTGCACGGTTCAGCTCTGAACAATCGTGCTTTCACTATCGCTCCGTTGGTAAGTATCTGTTAAAGTGTAGCTAATGATTCTAACGAATGAGGTTTTGTGTCTTTGGATATTATTCTAGAAACTTTGTGTAATCCTGAATGGCATTCTTGTGTGCTTGTAAGTAATGTGACGTCATCAATTTCAGTTGGGACATTTTTATTACCGCTGTTAATGACCTCTTGTGCTTTCGTTTTTACTTTTTATTGGGAGGTTACTTTCGTATATTGCGTGATTTTCAAATTGAGTGGGTTGTACGAACTGCTTGAATGTCTCAGTTTTGCCTGATTTTTGAAAGTGAGAGCGCAGGTATTCTTTGGCTGGGATATGTTGGTTTTTTTGTGATGCAGTCTATTTTCATGTGATATTTTGCTATTAGGGTTGATATCATAAGTGGGTTGTTTTATTGGATTACAGTTTGCGATTTACAGTGTAAAGTTGCCTAGATGGTTTATTATTTGGTGCTTGTTGGTTACAGTTGTGTTCTTATCAATCTTTGCTCTAACTCGATTTTCTAATGTTTCATTTGACTCGATACTGGTGTTAGTGTCACGGTTTTGTATACTTGTATCTCAGAGGCTTGAGTTTGAGTTGTAGGTTTCTATGTTTTCTCTAATTCAATAGATGTTTTCTGCAGTGAAGCAGTGGGTTTTAGGTTTCGTTGGGTATCTTGGCGCGAAGTAGATGCTCTTGTCATTGTCTTTGGCATTGTGCTTTATGGTTTGGTTGTTTGGTGGATGGGTACAGCTGCACAACTAATCCCCTAGCCGTAATGCCGTTGAGTGAAGTTAAGGAACTTACAAGTTCTGAGGAGCTTTTCACAAGGCACAGAGTACACAGGGGGATTTGTTACCTGGCTGTGAGGATGGATGAGAACGGGATTAGGTTATGGGAGAGTTTGGACGAGTTTACCGGACCTCAGTTGTTTGTGCTCCGTGGTTTCCTTTGTAGTGTCACCGGCCGAAGGCCGCTCGTTGCCCAGTGTGTACTTGTGCTAGTTGCACGCTCAGTGCAGCACACTGCTGGCTCCCCCGCTAGCGCGGCTCACTAAATGGCGGGTGTTTACAGTCTACTGCTGTCGCTCTTCTGCTGCTCGCCTCTTCTTCGTTATGACGTCACTTCCGCACTGCTATCCAGTAGACCGGGAGAGTGAGTTGACCATAGGAGTTCTTTACAGTGGACCACCAAAGGCTTTTGAGTACACTTAAGAAGTGAGGAATACAACATTGTGATGGTCTGTATTTTTTGTATGAAGTGATGTGAGTCCTTGATGAAGGTGTCAGTGGAGCCGATATGCGGTTGCAATAAGTTGGCTAAATACTTGGCGAACGTATAGGTGGGGGACCCAATTCCGCTGACAATGGGTCATGTTGGTACCTCTGCTTTATGTATCTTGGGCGGACCGTAGAGTCTAGGAGGTTGAGCTTCAGATCTAGTGATGCGGCGTTTGTCCTCAGGTGATATGGGTGACGTTTTGACTAGACTGTTGGTTTTTCGTAAAATACGAGATGTATGATCACGTTGCAGTTTACGGTAAGTGTAAGGCTGTAGTAGTTCTAAGATCTTGTTGTGATAGTCTTGACGGTTCAGGAGGACAGTAGCATTGCCCTTATCTGCAGAGCAGACGATGATGTCCGTGGCGGCATTGAGTCTCCTGAGGGCTGTTCTTCCTTGGTGTGTCAGGTTGCTTCTTGGGCGTTTGGCACGTTTGAGAATTCTGGCGGATTCTTGTCGTATTTCCTCTGCAGCAGGAGCTGGAAGGGCACGTATCCCAGATTCAATGCTGGAAATAATCTCCTCCACCGGCAGGGAAGGTGGCATCAGCGCGTAATTGCCTCCTTTTTGCAAGTAGTGAAGTTTCTGCAGGTGAAAGCTCATGATCGGATAAATTCAGAACTGTGCGGCTAGTGTCACTCGAAGTGTTGACCTTCCTGGTGGCCAAAAGGCTGTCAAACTTCTTCTTATGTCTCGTCGTAGTACTGTCGGTGTTGTGAAGCATGGAAATATAAGTGATCCTATGTGCACAGTCCCAGTCTTGTTTATTCAGAGAGTTGCTCAGCCGGAGATGTAAGGAGAGAAGCTGAGTGTTGTTGGTAGCAAGTACACGGCGAGTTTGATGTATGCGTTCCCGTGGCATGGAACGTTCCGCACGACTGTAGATACGGTGTGCTGCAGCGGTGTGGAAGCAGCGTTTTTGTTGTAGAAATCTGGGGACAATTCCCGTGAGCGGACAGCGTAGAAGGAAGGTGAGAGAGCAGAGAAGAGATGATTTTTGCTTGCGCAGTGTTTCCAGTTGACGCTTCAGTCGGTATATCTCCTCCCCGTAGAGGCGAGTCATGTTCAGTACCATACTACCTCGCTAGATTAGAACGCGAAGCCTTAGAAATCTACAAGCATCCAAAAAATTTAAACAAAAATGGAGAGGCTCTCAAACTGAGCAAAACCTGGCATCCGAAGCCGAAGCAAACTGGCCGGCTGAAGTTAGTGCTCAGCCTGTGTGTAGTTGCTGCGTCCCTACCCTGTGTTGGGATTTACCGCAGAGACGGGATTGGGGTTGTAGGAAGACAATGTTGATTTGGTTTTAGGGTGGATGGATTGTGCAGAAAAAGCTAATCCTTGTTGAGACGGGCGGATACGTCATCCTTGGAGTTTACATGATATGCGCATGTTGTTCACTGCATTATGGACAACATGAGCATATCGTCATCCGATTTTGCTGTTGCTAATTTGCTGTTTGTTATTGATGGGGGTCTGGAATATTTTTCCCGTTCCTAGGTTGTGCCCCTTGGTTATCCGAGGTGGCCACGCTAGGCTTGGCACCTTGAATTTGGGCTTAATCCTATTGCGACAGGGGTAGCTGCCAAGTGAACAAACGAGAGCGCTCTCATGAAATGGTAATTTGCCGTAGAATTTTGTTGCCCGGCGTCCGATTTCCTCCTCGATGAATGGGAGGGAAGAACTCTCATGTAGTAACCTAGATGGAAAACTGCGATATACAAAATAAATGGTCCTAAGTCCCTTATTCTGTACCCTTTGCAGAAGTGCGAGCCAACTGCCGGCTGCCATACCCCAGATTTCACAGGCGTATAGAATGACAAGGATGACCAGGACTTTGAAGAGGTGTAACTTCAGGTGAACTGGCATCGCCTTGGAAGTGAATACAGGGTACAGTTGAGCGATTATCCCTGCGCCCTGTGAGAAGTTCCGGTAATGTGTTCCCGGAAGGTTAGACCTTTATCTAGATGCACCCCCAAGTAGGTTATGGAATTGTTCCATCTTATCATTTGCCTCCTTTATGTTAGTGTGGGGGCGTTTGCGGGTACGCGGCGTTTTGTGAAAATTACGGCGTTGCTTGTTTTGCCGGGTTGATTGACATTCGCTAACGCCTACACCACCTTTCGATTGGGTGTAGAAGTCTTTGTATGGGAATGAAAGCTCTGTTAAGGTTTCTATTTTTTTGAATAGTAGGACGTCTTCTGCGTATTGAGCAGTGTTGACGTCTGCTGCCGGAGGGAAGTCAGACATGTATATGTTAAACAGAATTGGGGAAAGAACAGAGCCTTCGGGGACTCCGCCGCATATGGGCCTTAGTGTCGAGTTGTTTCCCGCCACCGCTACTTTGAAAGTGCGATGCTTGAGGTATGAGTGTATAAGATGAATGTAGTTTTTGGGAAGCTCCAGGTAAACGAGTTTGTACAGGAGCCCTGCATGCCGGGTCGTCGAGAAGGCCTTTTCTACATCCAAAGATACCGCTGGGGTGAAGGCCCCCTCCTGGAAACCCAGGGCTGAGGCCTCCACAACCCTCAGTAGTTGTTCGGTAGTAGAGTGCCCAGGACGGAATCCGAATTGGTGAGGGGGGATGGCTTGAATGTTTCCCAACAGGGGAAGCATTCGGGGAAGAAGTAGTCTCTCGAACACTTTTGAGAGAGTTGATAGGAGACTGATTGATCGGTAACTGGAGGGGTGAGTTGCGTCTTTGCCAGGTTTCAATATGCATATCACCTTCCACTCTCGTGGAAAGTGGCTCAGGCTGATGCAAATATTGAAAACTTTTGTGACAAAGAGCACAGCCTTGAAAGGACGGTTCTGGAGCATGAGGTGCGTAAGCCCATCAGGTCCGGCAGCCTTTTTGGAATTGAGACGCTGGATTGCGCCCTAGACTTCGTGAGGGTGAAAGATGGGAATCCTCAAGTCATCTTCATCTGGCGGCCGTCGAAAGTATCGACGGATGTCACGACGAACCTGACTTGAGAATGCGTCGTCCTGGGGGTCGTCTCTGGGCCTAAATAGGCGTTCTGAATAGTCAGCGAGAGCATTGGCTTTGGCTTGGGGGTCGTATTCGAGGCCTCGGGTGCCATGGATTGGTCGGGAGGCTTTGTCTTTTTGGCCATGGAGGTTCTTCGCAAACCTCCACACGTCGCCATCAATCAAGTTCTGTCTTCCCATAGTGTCCTCCCACGCGAGCTTTTTGTGCTCGCGGAGGCGGGCGCTAACTTGGCGGCGCAAGGTCTTTAACACAGCTGGATGATGTGGCGTGCGGTGACGCTGGTAGAGTCTGCGGGCGGCCCAGGAGCGACGGATGAGGAGCTCCAGGTCAAGAGGAATCACTTCTGGATGAAGAGGAGGGGAGGTGTGGATGGTGAGACTATGAGTGACTTTGGTGACTGCGAGTGAGAAGGATGAGACTGCATTTTCTAGGGAAGGGATGTCTTTGATTTTGGGGTTGGGAGGGATCATAGTGCCGAGGCAAACCTTTACGCTTTTCCAGGCAATCTCGCGGTTTGTACTTGCGACATCTTGGCTGCCAATCCTATTGTTGATTTCGGCCAACACGGGGTTATGATCGGAATGAAGTGCGTTGATTGATGTGAGGGTGAGATGATGTGGAAAGTGTTTGAGTATCGTAAAGTCGATGACAGAAGACTATCCTCCACTTAATGGATTGTGGGTGGGTTGCCAGCGGCCCTGTACTCTAAGCTGAGGGTCCTGATCGATTAAGCGAACGATTGCTTTGCCTCTGCTATCCGCGCGGTAACTGCAATGCCAACGAGGATGTTTGGCATTGAAGTCGCCCACGAGTATCACTCTGGGGTGTAGGGCGAGGACTGACTGGTAGTCAGCCACCACAAAGGCTCTGGATGGGGAGTGGTGTGCAGATACTATTAGTACCTCAGTGCCACCAAGTTCCACAAAGACGGCTACGGCCTCTAGGGTCTGTAGTTGCGGGATCTGGAATGGGCGGTGGACTACGTTCCTCCGGATGTACATCGCAATGTCCCCGCCAGGGGCACCTCGGTCAGTACGGTAGCAAGTGTAGCCCGGAAGACGGGAGGAGGAGTGTTGATGGAAGTACGTCTCGCTGACTAATATGGCCTCTAGGGCAAACCGGGCAGCAAAATGATGTAGCTCGTCCCTCTTGTCGGCAAGGCCATTGGCGTTCCAAAATGCGAACCGGAAAGAGGAACGAGACCTAGTTCTGTCCGCCATTCTGGGTCGCCTGGTTGCTGTCGACAAGAAGGGCGATAGCTTCAAAAACTATCATCTTCTTGCTGGAGGAGTCTGGAGCTTGACGGAATCGGGCGATGAGCATCTGCAACTTTTTGCCATATGTCTGCCACAATTGTGACCGCCATTGGAGCAAGTCCAAGGTGCTTTCGCCTTGTTGAGTGCGGGAAGAGTTGGGGGTGGACCTTGCGTCTCCTGGGTTACCCCCTGCTGGGGAGTGCTCGGCTCCTCAGCAGCTGGAGTCCTCCTGGGAGGGCGCGGCTGCCTCTGAGGCTTGGGAGTTGGTTGGGATGGAGCTTTTGTGGTCTTGTGTTTTGGTTGTTGTGTAGCCTGTTTTTTAGCTCGCGACATGCACCGAGCATCAGAGGGCTGTTCTTGTTCTGCTGCTGCATAGGTGTTTACAGTGCCTGGTGTGGTGGCCTTGTATGTAGAGGTTCTTGGTGTCTCTGTTGTTACAGGCGATGCCGTGGTTGAGTTGGGTGCTGAGTTGCCCGGCTGGACCCTCCGGTTGCTGGTGTTGCTGATAATCCTCAGCCTTGCAGGGCACCTTCCATAGCACGCCACATGATCCCCCTTGCAGTTAGCACAAGTTGGGACCTCCGTGGGAGCGCGCTGACAGGCCTCACGGGGATGGGGGCCACCGCATCTGAGGCATCTAGGGTTCCGGGAGCAGAACTCACTAGAATGGTTAAAACCCAAGCAGCGGTGGCATTGTGCGGGGCCGCCAGGGCGTCTGGGTGTTTCAATCTTTATGCTGAGGTAGCATAATGACGATAACTTGTCTATCGCCACCTCAGGATCATCAGCCCGCTCTACTATGATTAGGAAGAGGGAATGGGAATTCTTGCTTGCAGTAGGGTTTTCACCCTGAGCAGGCTTGCAGGAAGCAGCTGCGGGGGGGGGGGGTGTTATCTCACCATCTACTTTTCGTGATGGGCCAGATTTACGTTTCTTATTGTGGCCTGGCTGATGTCCGGTAACCTTCTTTGCAGAAGTGGAGGCTTTGCGGAGCTCTGGGTGCCAGAAACTCCCGCAACAACAGTGCTTTCTGCTGCACTTGGGTTCATGGTGAGTTAAAATTATGAAATACTCTTCTTAATTAGATTAAATATTAAATTATGTCTTTAAATCATAATAAAAAGGAGTCTTTAATATTAATTCATACTAATATTTAAATAGTCTATTAAAATCTATTAAATTATTATACCAATTAATTTCGATAATTTGGTATAGAAACACAGGATAGGCACTGTGCACTGCACAGCGAATGTGCAGTGCACTACACTCCTAACACAGTCGAGCACTAACCTTTTTATGTGTTCGTGTGGTCCAGAAGAGTAGGAAATGGTGTGAATGATCAGTAAAATAAACACAAAGTTTTGTTTCTTGAGGGCTGCTACGTGGCGGACGCGAACGAGCGCGCCCACCTGTTGCTGCTGATAAGGAACTACGCATTACAATTTCCTCTGTCGTCCAATGGCACACTTGGAAAAACAGACACACCCTCCAGGATGAGATCGATGGTGGAATAGAAAAGTTGCTGTACCCCAGCCACAGAAATGGCGTAAAAAAAAAAAAATGATCCGCTCCCTAGCTAACCGATGCGATCGAATGAATGAATTGAATTCACCTGGCCGAGCCGAGCCGAAGTATGGCAGGCTGGGATAGTAACCAGCCTGTGTACAGTTCCTATGTTCCTACCGCGTGTGGGCTTAACCATAGGGTTGGATGGAGGATGTAAGTTGTTGTTGGGGTAGGGGTAAAATGTGTTGGGGATAGTGCTACCACTTGTCCTGACAAAAAGAGGGGATCTAGTGTCCAGACATTTACGCTAAAGGCATGTTCTAAAAGCCTCTGTAGGTTTTAGTATGCCCATACTGCTATTGAATATTAGTGTAATTTAATAAGTGCTATTGTTGAAATTGCTCAGAGTTTCAGTAGCAGGGATTAAAGCTATTGTCAGCTAAGGTGCCCGCAAGCCAAACGTGGCACCTTGAATTTAGGCTTTAACCTGCCCTGGCAGTTGTAGTTGCTCAAGGAACGGACTAGAGCACTTTCGTGGTATGGTAAAGTGCGGTAAAATTTCTTTAACCGGCGCCTAATTTCATCCTCTATATATGGAAGGGAGGAGGTTTCGTGTAGTAATCTGGTCGGGAAGCTTCTTTATACAGAATAAATGGCGCGAAGTCATTTATTCTGTGCCCTTTGAATGAGTAACAGCCGACTATCGGCGGCCATGCCCCAGATTTCGCAAGCGTACATCATGAGGGGGATGATCAGGGCCTTGAAGAGGTTGAGTTTCAAATGGACGGGCATCGCTTTCGAACCGAATACAGGGCTCAGTTGAGCAATAGCTCCCTGGGCCCTGTGGGCAGTTTCGGCGATGTGTTTCCCGAAAATCAACCCCTTATCAAGCTGAACTCCCAGATAAGTGAGGGAGTTCTTCCACTGTATCCTTTGTCTGTTAAAGGTTAGTGTTAGGCAGTTTGCGGGAATGCGGCGTTTAGTAAATATGATGGCGTGGCTTTTTGTCGGATTAATTGACATTCTCCAAAGCCTGCTCCACCTTTCGATTAGGTGTAACAATCTTTGTATGGGTATTACGGCTCTGCCTATGTGTCTGTCTGTTTTGTATACCAAGACGTCGTCTGCATATTGTGCTATGTTGACGTCTGGTGTGTGGGGAAAGTCTGCCATGTAAATGTTGAATAAGATTGGTGAGAGGACAGAGCCTTCTGGAACTCCGCCGCGTATATGTCTTAGTGTGGAACTGTTTCCCGCCACCATTACAGTGAAAGTTCGATGTTTTATGTATGTATGTAGTAGCTGTATGTATCGGTGTGGAAGCCCAAGGGAGATTAGTTTGTGTAAGAGTCCGGCGTGCCAGGTAGTAGAGAAGGCCTTTTCCACACCCAGAGAAACTGTGGGGGTGAAAGCCTTGTCCTGAAAACCCAGGGCTGCAGCCTCCACCACCCTCAGCAGCTGTTGGGTAGTAGAATGCCCAGGACGAAAGTCAAATTAATGTGGGGGTATGGCTTGAATGTTACCCAGTAGGGGTGACAAGCGGACCATTAAAAATCTTTCAAATACTTTCGATAAGGTTGAGAGGAGGCTTATAGAACGGTAACTGGATAGGTGGGCTGGGTCTTTGCCCGGTTTCAAGATGCATATCACTCGGGCCTCTCTCCACTCTCGTGGGAAGTGGCCCAAGCTGATGCACATGTTGAAAACCTTGGTAACAACTTTGAAAGGAAGGTTGCGGAGCATGAGTGGTGTCAGCCTGTCAGGCCCAGCAGCCTTTTTGGGATGGAGGCGCTGGAGTGCGCTCTGGACTTCTGCGGGATGGAAGATGGGTATGTTATCATCCGTGTCATCTGGCGGTCGTCGAAAGTAACGACGAAGTCTCGACGAACTTGGCTTGATAAGCTGTCGTCCTGGGAGTCCTCTCTAGACCTGAAAAGCTGTTCCAAGTAGTCAGCAAGAGCATTTACTTTGGCTTGGGGTTCGTAGGCCAGGCCTCTGGCGCCATGGATAGGGTGGGAAGTGTGAACTCGTTGTCCACGGAGGTTTTTGGCGATCATCCACACGTCGCCATCAGCAAGGTTCTGTCTAGCCATGGTGTCCTCCCAGGCAAGCTTTCTATGCTCGCGGGCACGCACCTCGAAGCGTAAGCGCCTCCAGAGCCCTCGATGATGTGGCGTACGGTGACGTTGAAACAGTCTGCAAGCAGCCCATGATCGGTGAATGAGGAGTACGAGATTTAGCGGGAGGACGTCTGGGTGTGGGGGTGGGGCTGTATGGATCGTGAGGCTGTGAGCCACTCGTGATTCACCTGAATCCGATATTAGAGCACATAAAACAAGCCCACACTAGCAAAATTCATGCGAACCAATCACCGATCAGAACGGAGATGCCCCGCCCTCCGAGTACAACCCCTCTGCTCCAGCCGAACCAGTCCTCTTCGAGCAGTTCATATATAAATATAACACCTCCAGCTGGCATTTCAGTCGTTTCTGTCTCTCTTTAAAGAAATTAGTTTCAGCAACATTCTCAGCAACCTAAAAATAGCAATAGCCAAGTTCAAGTCAGCAAACGGATTTGCTGAAAAACTGGAGGCCATATTTAACTTCCTTGAGAATGTTGTGTAATGGCTGCACGGCAACACCAAAACACCAATACAATAAACGCACTCCTGTGGAATGCGAACGGCACACTTGGAAACACCTATGAAATATGAAATAGGTGTTTCCAATTGTCCTTCCTGCAGCAACAAAAAATGGTGTCACTTGCGTCAGCGAGACAAAACTAAAAAATCATAAAAACTCCGTCTGAAAGGCTATGACCTACACAGAGCTGACAGGCCTGGGCAACGGCCGGGGAGTGGCGCTGCAGTCATCGTCCGCAACAATCTACTAGTAAACACTGCACTAACTCTGCCTCAACTGGAATGTCTGGAGTGTACAGGTGTACAGATCCTCATAAACTCCCAGCTGATCATCATCCTAGCAACCTACCGCCCCCCCACCTCAAGCCCGGAAGGAATGATCCGAGATCTGGAGAAATTAGTCAACAGCATGCTAAAATCATTATTGCAGGAGACCTTAACGCAAGGCACGCTCTCTGGAATTCCAGAGCTTGCAACAGAGCTGGTAAAGTCCTGCTTGACTTCATCCTGTCGCAACACAACCTCCAAATTAGAACTGCCCCGGATCATTCCTTCTGGTACCACAACCCCACCATTCCTCCAGACACTCTAGACCTCGTCATATTCAAAAGAATTCATATCCCCCCACTCTACAAGTGTACTACAGTCTGGGCTCGGACCATTTTCCCATAAAATTCCATATAGGTGGGCGTGCCACTTATATGCCCTCAACTAAAAAACAGATACCAGTCATAGACTGGTCACAATACAAAATTCTCATGCACCAAATGGCCGAGCCCAGACGAATGTACCCAACAGCTCATGACCTAGAGAAGGGGGTTACTGACCTCACAGCCTGACCTTACAGCCTCCATAAAGACTGCAAAAAGTAATTCAACTACATACACTCCTGTTCCTTCCTCCTACACCACCATTCCCAACATCGAGAGGCTGCTTGCCATCAGGAGGAAATACCTGCGACAGTGGAGATACACAAGGCTCGCAGTCTACAGAACCTTGGCTCAATGGCTTCGGCCTATTATCAGGCATCAGGTTCGCTTAAAAGGACATGAGCTCTTTGAAACGAACTGTTAAAAGTCACCCACAAAGATGCCTCCATATGGCAGATTGCGGATTGCAGATTATTTATTGAATTGGGTGCCTTTTTGGCTGTTATAGTACAGCCTTACAGGTCATAATTTACATGCCATACAAATTTATACAGATTTTTCTACAAATTGTCATATGTAACCCATGCATGGGCGCTCTGACGCTCCCATGAGACTAGTTGCATTGTGAGTATTTTCAAGGCATGCATTCACTTGTTTACTAATACATTATGTTTGTTGCTTATCTAGTTTAAATAATACAATAATAATAACTAACTAACAATAATAACTAATAACTAATATTTACATGGGCACTCCTGCGAGCCTTTAAGACCTCCGCTGAAACAGGCCCACGATCAGAGCTACTGGTCAACACACAAGGGGCAATCCTTCTACCTAAAGGAAAAGCACAGATTTTCGCCGAGATGCTAACTCGACGCTTCACTGAAAATCCGGCGCAAGATGCCGAACACGAACAAATTGTAAACAACTGGTTTCAGCAGTGGACGAACCAGCCTCCTCCTCCCCCTTCCAAAAACCACCCCCTCCAACTCTATAACCACATTCAGTCCCTTCCTAACAACAAGGCCCCCGGACCGTACGGTGTTTGAAACGAGGACCTGAAGCACCTTCCCCGAAAAGCCCTAGTCCATCTAACTTAACTACTCAACTCAACTAACTGTTAACTACTCAATTCCTGCCTCCACCTTCACTACTTTCCCCAAGCCTGAAAGGAGGCCAAAATTATCATGATCCCAAAAACCGGAAAAGATCGGAAAAATCCTTTAAATTTCAGGCCGATCAGCCTCCTTCCAGTGATGGGAAAAGTATTGGAAAAAATCCTCAGTTAATAAAGAACTCACTTCCAGAATCCATAGCCTTGCCTAACCAACAATTTGGCTTTCGTCCATTGCACTCAACAGAACTACAAATATTAAAACTAACCGATGACATCACTACACAGTGCAACAATGGCAGCAGCACACTGGCACTCTTTTTGGACGTAGAAGCGGCCTTCGACAGGTGTTGGAACAAGGGCCTGCTCTACAAGCTCTATCACCAGCTATCAGTACTCAAGCCATTTATCCCCATGCTGGCCAGTTACCTTCAAGAATGCCGTTTTTACGTCCAAGTCCTCCAAGAAAAATCCCAAACTCTACCCATATCAGCTGGTGTGCCACAGGGCGCAGTTTTAGCCCCTTATCTGTACACCTCGTACACACGAGACATTCCCCCCGACCACAGATATAAGACGCTACTCTACGCCGACAACACTGCCATCTGCAACCACCATACTCCCCGAAAATACAACCAGAGGGAGCTCCAACGCTACCTGGACAAATTCTTGACCTGGGCTGCCCTCTGGAAAATAGTGATAAATGCCGACAAAAGTCAACTAATACACTTCACAAAAACTAGGAAACACAACATAGACATCACTTTACAAGGACGTAAATTGCAGTGCCAACCCACTGTTAAATATCTGGGCGTTACTCTGGATAAAACACTCACGTGGAACGCCCACATCCAGCAGACGATCCAGAAGGCCAAACAGCGCACATATGTCAGCACCGCACTACTGCTCAGCAAGCACATCCGTTATCAAGACAAAACTCATCCTTTTTCAATCCTTTATCCAGCAATTCCTCCTGTACGCCTGCCTAGCTTGGTCAAACACAAGCAAAACCAACCTCCTCTCCCTCCAATCCCGTCAAAACATCTGCCTAAGGAAAATATTAAGAGTGCCGATCCTGACACCAAACACAATTATTCACAAAGAATTACAATTTCCCACCTTCCTACACACACTGCAAAAGCGCTGCACAAACGCATGGGCCTCCATTAGAACGCACTCCAACCCAGAAATACAGAAAATCGGCCAGGTAGAGCCTCGACACCGTAAGCACAAACGCATACGCACATTTTAAACTTTTCCAAGCAAACTGAAACCATTTTGGAAATCACCATGAACTGTATATACTTGTAAATATTACTGTTAATTATAGGTCAGGTTAGGTTTTTAATTATAGGTCAGGTTAGGTACCACCAAACAAGTCTCATAGCCTTAGCACCATCACAGGAAGCAGTTCCCTGCCCTCGTATGGGCTTCCAAAAAAAACTTTTTCACTCACAATTGTCTGATATAAATGTTTAACCAATGTATATTGTGCACCTGTAAGGCTGTCCTATGTAACAGCCCAGGGAATTATAGTTAAATAAATATACAAATACAAAAATACATTTCAGTCGTGGCAGGACCTTCGCCCAGAAGACTTAGACCGCACCACTGAAGATGTTCTCCGCATTTGAGGATTAAACGTTTGGACTCCTTAGCTCCAAGAGACCACGGCTCCTAAGCCCGGAAGAAACTTCTAGTTATAATTCTTACTCCGGCCGTGAAAACTTCCGAGTACTCACAACGCCATAATATTCACAAAACGCCGCGTACCCGCAACCTCCGCCCCTCCCACATTCATATACAGACATCAAAGGGTAAAGTGGGATAATTCCATAACCTACTTTAGTGTACAGCTCAATAAAGGTCTAATTTTAAGGGGCACATAGCCGAGAGTGCTCACAGGGCGCAGATAGCAATAGCTCAACTCTTTCCTGTGCTCAGTTCCAAGACGATGCCAATCCAATTGAAATTACATCTTTTCACGGTCTTGATCATCACTGTCATTTTTTTTTTTTTTTTGAGTAGTGTTTAACGCCCGTTTTCACTACTGGGGCACCACAGGCGGTGGACACTGATGATACATGAGATGAAATGATAATTTGGGAAAGGATATTTTTTTTTTTTGTAAGGAAGGAAGCGTTCCAGGCCTAAGTTTAGGTACCTCCCCGGCATTTGCCAGTTATGAAGACTGAGGAAAACCTGGAAAAAACCCCAGTCAGGGAGGACGGTCCTGGCGGGATTCGAACCGCAGACCTCCCGCTCACGAGTCCGTGCCTTAACGACCTCGGCCACCCGTGGCGGTCATCACTGTCATGCTATACACTTGTGAAATTTGTGGTTTGGCCGCCGACAGTTGACTGGCACCTCTACAAAGGGCACAGAAAAGGGGACTCAGGTCCATCTAATTAGTATATCGTTGCTTTCCAGTTAGGCTACTGCATGAAACCTCCTCCCTTCCATATATTGAGGAGGAAATTAGATGTCTGGCCAAATACGCTCAATTGCCTTACCATGAAAATGCTCTTGTCCGCTCACTTGGAAGTTTTTTCTGCCGCAGTAGGCCTAGGTCAAAATTCAAGGTATCACGCCTAGCGTGTTGCCACCCTGGATAATGAAGGGAAAATCCTAGTTACAGAAAAACTTTCTAATAAAACTAAAAACGAAAACACAAATCCAAATAGTGGTATGCCCATACTTCTAGCAAATCAGGTTAACAGCATGTACATAACCAAGTCACATCCGAGGATATCAAATCCGCCCGCATCATCAAGGATAAGTTTTTAAGCATACTCCCATCACCCCACACCAAAACAATAGAACCAACCTACATTCTCATCCCTCTTCTGCGGTTAAACCCAAACACAGGATAGGTACGCAGCAAATACACATAGGCTGGTCACTTACCCCACCCTGCCATCTAGTCTCTCTCTCTACAGTACAAATATAGCTGAAGCAACTGAGCCCTCGGCCGAAATAATGATTGGGAATCAGATCTTCTCCTGATCACTATTTCGGCCGAGGGTTCAGTTGTTCCGGCTTCTACATTACCTGCACACAACTTTAACCAAGCTAACTAAGAGCTGTTTGCAGTAAATATTAGATTCACAAACCCTAACACACAGCTTTAACACAACCGATGAACTTAACACTACCACGCAACAGCTTGAACTTTCTATTAAAATTGCCATATCCACAAAGGTTCTGGCACACCCTAAAAAGCATATAGCTCCATTACTACCGGCTGAAATCTGCGCACTCACAGTAAAGCGTAAATGAGCACGGCGTAAGTGGCAAGCCAGCAGGCACCCTGAGGCGCTCAATGAACTGCTGAAATTCAATTATGAAATTCGCCAGGCTACAGCCAAACTTGTTTCACAACAATGGAATGACACCTTACACAATCTCGATCTCCAACACCACGGTTTGGAGAATAGCGCTCTTTCTTACTCGGGACTCAATTAAAATTCCACCACTACTACACAATCAGCAACAGGCTGTTATTGACACGGAGAATGCCGAAGCGCTTGCAGACACTCTCATGCACACACTAACACCAAATACCACTCCCTCAGCTCCACAGTCCGTTGCTGAAACCGAGGCAAGGAAATCCGACTTAACCTTCAGAGCAACACATAATCAAATCAGAAAAAACTATTTAGCGCAAGTTTCATGGTTAATCAAACTCCTGCCGAACAAGAAAGCCCCAGTGTCGGACAAAATTCCGAATATAGCTCTTAAGCACCTAACTACTCGCTCACTCCAAGTCCTCACTACCATATATAATTACGTAGTTATAACAGTTTACTTCCCCAGCTGCTGAAAAACCAGCTGCGGTCCACCATTTCCCCAAGCAAAACAAAAGTAAAAGCAATCCCAACAATTATAGACCGATCAGCCTTCTTAATTCTCTTGCCAAACTACTGGAAAAAATAATCCCCCATAGAATAAATGCGCATCTCAAAAAGAATGACATACTTATTCCTGAGCAATTCAATTTCAGATCTGGACACTCAACAACTTTGCAACTCCTCCGCGCCACGGAAAACATCACCCACGGCTTTAACATCAGCAAGTACACTGATACAGTGCTATTTGATATCGAACGGACGTTTAACTGTTAATGGCACGCTGGACTGCTACGCAATTTATTCCAATACCGATTTGCCAACACTATGATAAAATCATTGCTAACTACCTTGCAAACCATCACTTCCATTCATTGGTCAACCTGGCCAAATCAACAATCAACCTCTTGCCGCCGGAGTACCCCAGGGCAGCGTCCAGGAGCCCACCCTGTTTAATATTCACATTAATGACTTGCCCAAGACACCAGACACCACCTTGCTATTATGTGCTTATGATACAGAATTTATGGCATAATCCGGCAATGCTATATTCATACACAGAAGACTACAACAGTCACTAACTACTATTGAACAATTGCTCACTAACTGGTGCATTGCAGTATATTCTAACAAATATCAAACTATACTTTTTACTAAACGAAGCTTACAGAGAACAGGATCCCATATACATGATGCATGCCAAAAGGCACAGGCTCAACTCAATAATTTATACCCACTAATGCACTTCAGAAACTCACTATAGCTAAACACTGGACTCAATTTATAAATGGCAAGTTTTTAGAAAATACTATTTATTTATATTTATGTGTAATTACATATAACACAATACAGTTTCAATGTTTTGATCACCAGTACTGTACAAGTTTTCCAGTCTGTTTTCACACACACACTTGTATATAACTCAATGAAAGATTGTCCAATATATCGTAACACTGCCATTCATTCGTAACCGCCTGGGGTGCCTCTGTAGTAAAAACGGGCGTTAAATAATATTAAAAAAACTGCCATTCTTTGAGCTACTGAGGACCAACTAAATACTGGAAATGTCAAATATTGAGGTTCAAAATATTTCTCAGAGACATCCAGGATCTGAAGGATCTTGGCCTGCACTCTGCGCCATGCTAATGCAGCAGCACCATAATCTAAACAATGAAGCATGGTATCTTGAAGGTCACAATTATCACAGTTGGGATACATCTTCATACCAATACGATGTAAGCGCTCATTTGTTGATTCACCCTCTACTGACTTACAGATGCCCCTATGCGGCTATGTGGCTTCCACACATATTAAACAACTTCTGTCCTTTCAGAAAAAGCTTCTTTTGTTGCAGCGCAAGTCCCCAAGATCACTCCATTAGACATACTACAGACGAGCTCAAAATTCACACAATTGAACAATTCTTTAAGAAGCTAGCATATGACCTCTACTGGCACATAATCCACTTTACGAGGCCTAGGCAACTACCAAACCACTTATAACACACATAAAAGACCAATGACACTCTTTGACCGAATACTGCATGATGACAACACTGCTGCCGAAGCCCAGGCACTCCTTGATTGCCTTCTCCAAGCACCACAGGCACAATACTGACACCGCAATGGCCATCTCCTATTTCAAACCTTAATAACACTACTGTAATAACTCTACAGAACATAATTTATTATAACTCCTGATATTTAGGCATTTAACTAAGCATGCTCTACTACTCTACACCTCAACCTGAGCAAATGTCATCTCCCCATTCAACGCCACTGCAGGAAGCAAGGCAACACATACCCAGTGTCTCTACACTGCAGCACCAACAGTTCACACAAGTCCCATCTGATCATATAATTATCTATTTTTATTCACCATCATCTTATTAGCTACTCGCTAACACTTTTCCTAATTACCATCACTTCATTAACCTACTCTACAACTACTCCTACTCCTCCACCATCCTACATTGTTTAATTCCGAATATTACTAATTTATCCTGCATGTTTTTATCAAAACCCTTTAAACCATAGTAGTAAAACTTAACACACTAACACATAAACTAACTCTTTTGTACATATTGTAGTTTCTAACCCCCTGGTTGTGACCAGGACGTGTCATGGTCACATGCAGGGAATCACAATGATGTTCTTGCATGTATTGCACGCCAGCATGGTAACTAACGCTACTAATCAGAGTACTCAAGAAGAACCCACCTTTCACCTGCATGACCCCTCTCTCAACATCTGCATCTACCCATATTATCAAGTACCCCTCATGCATGTTTACATATTAATTGCATGGGGAGTGATATAGCCTCTCCAGATGATCGCCACGAGGGGCAGCGGGTGTGCGGTCACCTCTTACAAAAAGAAAAACCAATACATCAGACACAGTGAGTCCTTCTCCAAGGAGACTTCATTCAAGCCATTGAAGATGATCGCCGCAGTTTTGGGGGAAAGGTGTGGAAGTCTTATCTCAAGCAGATCTGGAAGATACCTGGAAGATACCTCTAGTTATATCTGCGACTTTGGCCCAAATTCTCTCACATCATGTCACATTTATTTTTAGTTAAAACAATGCTTTTTAATAGACTATATTGGCCACAGGAAGGTATATTGCAATAAGCCAATGTTAATATTATATCCAATATCCGTGACAGATTATCAACTGCTTTAATGTAATGTTTTCTTTCTTGAAAAACTGTGATGCAATTCATAGATTTACTTCTCTTCAATCTCTTATGTTATACTGATATGAGATGAGTGACTGAGGTTTTATACTTTCTAATCTTTTTTCCTATTGCCTGCTAATTTTTAATTGTTCTACTATGTCATGTATCTGTAAAATTCTTGTTGCTTCAGTCAGCAAAAATCCAACTCACATGACTGCACTTAGAATTAATAAATAGCATAACTAAAACCTAATAGCATAACTTTATAATATTAAGAGCTGAAAGGCCAGGACATTTGACCTTTTAACAAAATACCAAAAATATGGCAGCATTATAAACTCATTTACAATGGATTATTGTTGTCCTTTTAAAATAAAATGGTGCAGCTACCCTTCTAGTTTCATAATTAGTGGAAAAGTAGAAAAAAAACCCAAAATATGACATCTTTCTTTTTAACAAATACCTACTCAAATAATCCCACTCCATAACTATAGCTGTATAAGCATGCAGAGTTAATGAGTAAGCCAAACCCCAAATTGCTCTCTCACCATGGAATTTCATACTGAGGCTAATATTATAGTTCTATTACAATGTATGCAATAAGAATTGGCATACTACATTACAATAGAGGATGTAGATGCAGATAAGGTGATGAATGAATGGTAGGGGAAACCAGAGTATTTGAGAAAACCTACCCTGGCATCATATCCTTTGTATCAAGCCCTACTTATGGCTGCTGGATCAAATTGGACTACCTCCGTGGGAAGTGAGCAGTGTAACCACTAGACTACACTATATGAGTGTGCCTGTAAGTGTGATCTGAGGATTGAGCAAATTGATGAAGTTTTCATATAATGATACAGCACAGTATGCAATGCACTGTTACCAAATGTGATGAAACATGGATAATGAAGAACAGTATTGCCATACATCTTACTAATGAAGTTTACTGACATTGGTACTTGATTTATAATTAAAAAACCAGCTCACATTATCATGTATTCTTTGGTCAGATAAATGTATTCTGATAGATATTCAATATAAACAATGAATGCAAGTCTAAATAGAAGTAAACACAAGTAAAATGGATATTTTAATTGACAAAATTTGCTAAGAAATCAAAACTTAATTGATATGAAAAGTGTTTAATAAATGGTGCAACATTTTTTGTATTCCAAGGTTTGTTTTATTTCATTTTAAATCTAATATCTTGGATTCCTCCTCAATTGTTTTGCTATCCAGAGCTATTTATCAATACAATGTCCCTGCAAACATATGTTGAAACTACTAACACAGACACCATGTTAAACAAATGAGTCATTTGATTGTTATTTGTTCAGAGTGATGAATAAGAACTTTGGCACCTTCCACCATCACAATAATGAATGATCAGTGAAAATAATGCAGTCTTCTTCCTATAAAGACAGTTTTTTTTTCAAACAATGACTAACAGTAGTATTTATTATCCACATCTATCTGTGCATACAAATTACTTAATGCCTCTGAAAATTGGATGGGGTCATTTTCTGCCAAAAGATATTCATAACTTTGCCCTTTTTATAAAAAATATTACTTAGAGACTTCATTTTGAATGCTAACTGCATCATTATACCTAGTGGAAGAAGATGGAACTAACAGAATAGTTGTTATAGTGCAATTATATATTAAATTTTCCAAGATAAAAAGCTTGCAAAAATAATTTGTTGAAATACTTATTCAATATCCCTAGAGATTTGATGTATATAATGTAACTGAGGAAAATTAACCTGGGATAGCTCGTGCAATTATGGAAGCATTACAGCGTTGTGTATCCCCAGCAGGCTGAGGCCTAGAAACAGCAAGAAAACGAATTCCATTATCCAACAGGATGAGTTGTTTGATCCCTGGTTGCTCTTCTTTGAATAGAACTTGCTCTGTAAGTCGATTCCAAACAAGAATGTTGCCAGATTCTGAGGATACAATGTACCTTTAACAAAAATATTTTCAATGTTAATTTAATTTGGAATCAAACACAGTGAAACAGACATCAATAATAATCTTCTTAGTCAAAATATTTAGAACATATTTGGAATATTTATCCACATTGTTAGCTGTTAAACAACTCCATGAAACCTGTCCTGAGTAAATCTCAGTAATTGAAACCATAAAGAGTGTTCTAAATATTTCGATTCAGAAGAGATTAAAAATATTTTCACTTTATAGTGGTTAATAATGTTGTAATATTATGTTGCATTTTAATCATATAAAATGATAAAGGGGCTAGAAATGGGTGCTATTGAATTTTAGCGGTAATAATAAATGTATGTCATGCAAATAAAGAAGCTGTAGAAAGCATTGAGTGCCAACTTAAGATTCCTGAGAAGGGTTCTTTACCAGGCATGAAATTTTAATTATTCCTGAATGGCACTTTCACCTATACATTTCTATTTGGTTGTGTTAACCTTTAACTGGAAAGTTGGAGTTCACCTGTAAGAAGCATTAAGATTCAACTGCTTTTCTGAGAATTATAAGAAGCATTAAGATCCAACTGCTTTTCTGAGAATTCCTGAGGTATGTCCTTTATAAGGCTAAACTTTTCAATATTGCTGAATGATACAGTATCAGCTCTACTCTATTTGTTCATGTTAATCTTTAACTGCACAGATGGATCTCCCTTTATTTGGGCCATACTTTTTTTTTTTATTACTGCGTTCCATAGGACATGTTAATGTCTTGTATGATTTGTCTACAAATACCATCTAGAATTTTTAAAGATACTTTCATTTTCACAAGTTTTGCTATTTGCATATTTTTTCATATGCTACTACAACTGGACACAATGGAAATAGTATTGCAATAATATTAAATAGTAAAGCACTGACTGCATGGTTCTGACCAGTAAAACTAAAGCATTTGAATATCTTCTTCTTCTTCTTCTTCTTCTTCTTCTTCTTCTTATTATTATTATTATTATTATTATTATTATTATTATTATTATTATTATTATTATTAACATACCATGCCTTTGCTGTTTAAGTAATAATACTTTTTTAGCTTCTAGGTAATCACCGAGTCATGTTGCACAGTGAGCTATATGATATCTTCAATTTGATTTGTTTCAATGTGTTATGTTTCAAAGGCAAAACTGATATATTACCATGTGAGCTACCCTGGAGGTCCAACCAAAGCTGCAAATTTCCTGATCAAGGTCTGTTATATTCTGGAGATCTCACCATCAGGATTGCGCTGCTCGGATTCTAATGTTTGTTTAATATTAAGTTTCATGAATAAATTCTTTTTAAGATGTTGTCACTATGCAATGTTACAAGAAAACAGTTAAGAATCAGAAAATAGCTTCCTTATACTGATTTGCATAAGAGGTATTTAATCTGAGCTCAAAAGACACAGTGCAATATGATTTAACTATTTATATGTGTGTGTAACAGGAAATTGGCACTCTGATATTGAAAAGTTAATAAATTAATAAGTAGCTAGCTTGATCATTTGAATAAATAATGAAATTATGAACAATTATTCTCTTAAAGATTTTTGATATTTTGCATGAAAATTTTCTGTTTTACTAAATTTAATTTACAAATATTTGATTTAGATTGTCTTACCATTTACACTAATAAATTTGCATTATATTAACCAAGTTACAGATGATATTTACTTTATTTTAAATTTTGGAAATCATAAATGATAATTTAGAACATAAAAAAGGTAGGCAACTAAAAAGAAGAAAAAAATGAAATTTTCACTTTTCCTAGGTTGCACATTGTTTGGACCAAATACTTTTGGCTACAATGTAGCCCATTTTAACAATTAACTTTCTAAGGTTGGTGAGTGAACTTTGAAAATACCTTTTTAGGCAATGACAGTCTTCTATATTTTCTGTCTACTTAATATTAAATATGATCATAAATATTTATGCTGAACTCAGTGTATAATGTATTAGAATATTTTAAACCAGACATTAAAATTTTAACAAAAATATATTTTTTCCTTAAAGCACTTTTCATATTTAAAGTAATAATACCTGAGAAGGTATGTACTCTAATTAGGCTTCCTTCGAATCTGTATGCATTATCATTAACTTCAACAATTAGGCGTAAGATCTGTCTGTACTGGAGTAATGAACATGTACACAATTTATAATATTTGTTATTCAGAGAAAGTATAATGTGTTTCTAATATCTCTGATTGGCTCTTGGATGCATGATATGTTTTCTGATTTTAGTAGTGGCCTTTTCTCCCATTTTTATTATATATGTGCTTTTATGTGTTATTTGAAATAATTGTATATTGTATATTAAAATATGTAAAAGAAAACATTTCTTTTGTTTTAAATCTAAAAGTTTCTTGCGGGCTTGGAAGTCGTGGCCTGTTGCAGCTAATGTGACCAAACGTTTCGTCCACATCTGCGGAGGACATCTTCAGTGGCGCGGTTTCAGTCTTTTAGGAGAAGGTTCTGGCACAACTGAAATGCCAGTTGGAGGTGTTATATTTATATACGGGCTGCTCGAAGTAGATTTGTTCGGCTGGAACAGGAAGTGTGCACTTGTTAGGCAGGGCATCTCCGCTCAAATAGGCAATTGATTCGCATGGTTATTGCGAGTTTTGGCTTGTTTTATATGCTGTATGCTCAACACATGCGGTGCTTCGTAGCGGTACTGAGAATATCGTTTTTGACGCCACTTCGGAGGCTGGGTTCCAACCTAAGCTCGTGTACTATACCATCGTTGAGCTCACCTTCAGGGTGTGTCTCTTTTTGCGTGTGCCCATTGGCTGAATTTACAATTCCTACTGCGTAGAAACCTCGTCAGCAACAGGTGGGCGCGCTCGTTCGCGTCCGCCACGGCGTATCTCTCGTAAGAAACAGCGAATTTGTGTTTCTTCACTACGATTTTTCTTCAATTTTCTCTCTTCTGGTCTTCACAGCAACACACAACAAGGTTAGTGCTTACTGTGCGAGGAGTGTAGTGTACAGTACCTATTATGTGTTTTTTCGACATATTTAAACCTACCATGAATCCCAGTGGAACAGAAAGCACTGCTGTAGCGGGAGTTTCTGGCACCCAGAGCTCCGTTAAGGCCTCTACTTCTACTAAGAAGGTAATTAAACCCCAGTCAGGCCCTACCAAAAAACGTAAATCTCGCCGAACACGGAAAGTAGATGGTGAGATTGCCCCCCCAAGCTGCTGCGTGCAAGGACGACAGTCCATCACGCGAAAGATCTCCATTGCGTATAGGCAAAATACCAGAAACCAATTCTGGCAACTCCTGTGAGTAATCCCTCACAGATTTCTCCTCAGATTCAGAGAAGACCTCTATCTCCTCTGTTCACTCCTCCTATATGGAGGAAGGTGATAGCTCGTCCGCCCTGGCTTCTGAGGAAGACGACGTTGAATTTCAGGTGGTAGCCGGCAAAAGAAAGCGGCGAACCCGACCTCATTTTGAGGCTGAAGGCTCCGGCACAGCTGGAAAGTCAACTCAACCAGCAGTTGTTAGTGGTAATAGTAATAGTACTCTTTCCACCTCTAGCCGTCATATCCCTCCGATAATTGTGGACTCCTTTCAGGGGGTTACGGGCTTCCTGAAGGAAGTAATACCGTCCCTAATAGCTGAGTGCAGAATTATCAGAAAGGGAAATACCTACAGATTCCAGGCGAGGTGTGTCGAGGACCACCAGCGCCTGTTGACTAACCTCAAGAGGCGAGGAATAACACACTTTTTATTTGCCGTCGATAAAGCTCGCGACATTCGTCGCATCATCAGAGGGCTGCCAGCGGATACTCCAGTGGAAGATATCGCTGACGACCTCAAGCGCCAGGGTATACATCCCAAGCTGGTCAAACAACTCACCAAGCCCACTCAAGGTGAAAACGGCACAGTAAGAGCCCCCATTCCCCTATTTTTAGTAATAATAGAGCGGGCTGATGATCCTGAGATAGCAATAGACAAGCTTAGGTCTTTATGCGCTCTCAGCATTAAAATTGAAACACCTCGACGCCCTGGCGGCCCCGCTCAATGCCACCGCTGCTTGGGATTCAACCATTCTAGCGAGTTCTGCTCCCGGAACCCTAGATGCCTACGTTGCGGTGGTCCCCACCCCCCGTGAGGCCCGTCAGCGAGCTCCCACGGAGACCCCAATTTGCGCCAACTGCAAGGGGGACCACGTGGCCTGCTACGGAGGGTGCCCCACAAGACTGAGAATTATCAACAACACCAGCAATGGCAGAGCCCAGCTGGACAACTCGATGCCAAACATTACAACGGCACCATCTGTAGCAACTCCCAACGCCAGGCACCACAGCCACCATCCCTGTCAAGGCCACAACTACAGGTATTGGAAACCACTACGGAGACGCGAAAGTCTCCAAGGCCCGCCCCCACCTCTCCCCACACCCAACAAGGCGAAAGCTCCTTGGACTTGCTCCAGTGGCTGTCACAATTATGGCCGACATATGGCAGGAAGTTGCAGGAGCTTCTCGCCCGATTCCGTCAAGCACCAGACTCCTCCAGCAAGATGATGATAGTTTTCGAGGCTATCGCCCTTCTTGTCGACAGATACCCGGCGACCCAGAATGGCGAACGGAACTGGGTCTCGTACCTCTTTCCCGTTCGCATTTTGGAACGCTAACGGTCTTGCCGAGAAGAGCGGCGAGCTACGTCATTTTGCACTCCGGTTTGCTCTAGACGCCATTTTGGTCGGCGAGACGCATTTCCCTCAATTCTCCAACTTCCGTCTTCCGGGTTACACTTGCCTCCGGACTGACCGAGGTGCCCCTGGCGGCGGCACAGCGATCTGCATCCGGAGAAATGTAGTCCACCGTCCAATCCAGATCCTGCAACTACAAACCCTAGAGGCCGCAAATGTTTTAGTGGAACTTGGTGGCACGGAGGTACTGCTAGTATCTGGTTACCACTCCCATCCAGAACTATCGTGGTGGCTGACTACAAGTGCCTTCTAGCCCTACATCTCAGCGTCATCCTCGCGGGAGATTTCAATACCAAACATTCTCGTTGGCATTGCAATCACCGTGCGGATAGAGGCAAAGAAATTGTTCGCTTAATCGATCAGAACCCTCAGCTCAGAGTACAGGGTCCCTGGCAACCCGCCCATCTTCCTTATAATGAAGGACCGCTATCTGTTATCGACTTTACGATTCTTACGCACTTCCCACACCATCTCACTCTCACAGCAATTAACGCACTTCATTTCGAAAATAACCCCGTGTTGGCCGAAATCAACACAAGGTATGCCAGACAATATTCGCATGTCTAAACCACGAGATCGAATGGAAAAGCGTAAAGGAATGCCTCGGCACTACCATTCCTCACAATCCCAAAATCACAGACATTCACTCCCTAGAGACCGCAGCCTAATCCTTCTCCCTTACAGTCACCAAAGTCACCCACAGTCTCACCATCAACACCCCTCCTCCTCTTCATCCAGATGTCATTCCTCTTGACCTTGAGCTCCTCATTTGCCGCTTCTGGGCCACCCGCAGACTCTTTCAGCTTCACCGCACGCCACATCATCGAGCTCTGTTAAGGACCTTGCGCCGCCAAGTTAGAGCCCGCCTTCGTGAGCACAAGATGCTCGCGTGGGAGAACACTATGGCTAGACAGAACTTGATCCATGGCGACGTGTGGAGGATCGCTAAGGACCTCCGTGGCCAAAGAGACAAAGCCTCCCGAGCAATCCTTGGCACCCGAGGCCTCGTAAATGATCCTCATGCCAAAGCTAATGCGCTCTCAGATTATTTGAAACGTCTTTTCAGACCAAGAGACGACCCCCAGGACGACTCCTTTTCAAGTCAGGTTCGTCGCGACGTCCGTCGATATCTTCGAAGGCCGCCGGATGAAATTGACTTAAGGACTCCCATCTTTCACCCTCGCGAAGTCCATGTCGGAATCCAGCGTCTGAAACCCAATAAGGCTGCCGGACCTAATGGGCTAACACCCCTCATGCTCCGCAACCTTCCTTTCAAGGCTGTGCTCTTTGTCATAAAAGTCTTCAATATGTGCATCAGCCTGGGCCACTTTCCACGAGAGTAGAGGGTGGCATGGGTGATATGCATATTGAAGTCAGGCAATGACGTAACCCCCTCCCTCCAGCTGCCGATCAATTAGTGTGCTTTCTACACTCTCAAAAGCGTTTGAGAGATTACTTCCTGCCCGTATGCTTCCCTTACTGGGAAACATTCAAGTCATCCCCCCTCATCAATTCGGTTTCCGTCCTGGACACTCTACTATCCAACAGCTGCTGAGGGTTGTGGAGGCCTCAGCCCTGGGTTTCCAGGAGAGTTCCTTCACCCCAACGGTATCTTTTGATGTAGAAAAGACCATCTGGACGACCTGGCACGCCGGGCTTCTATATAAACTCATTCACCTGGAGCTTCCCAAAAGTACATACGTCAAATACACTCATTCCTCAAGCATCGCACTTTCAAAGTAGCGATGGCGGGAAACAATTCAACACTAAGACCGATACGCGACGGAGTTCCCAAAGGTTCTGTTCTATCCTAAATACTATTGAACATATATATGTCAGACTTTCCCAACACTGTTCAATACACTGATGACGTCCTGCTATACAAAACGATTATAAATTTAAGCAGAGTCATCATTCCCATACAAAGACTACCACACCTAATCGAAAGGTGATATAGGCGCTGGCGAATGTCAATCAATCTGGCAAAGAGCAACGCCATAATTTTCTCTAAACGCCGCGTTCCTGCAAACTCCACCACGCTGACATACAGATGGCAAATGGTAGGGTGGAAAAATTTCATAGCCTACCTGGGTGTGCAACTAGATAAAGGTCTAACCTTCAGGGAACACATAGCCGGGACTGCTCACAGGGCACAGGGAGCAGTTGCTCAACTGTTCTCTATACTCAGTTCCAAGGCGATGCTAGTCCACCTGAAATTACATCTTTTCAAAGCCCTGGTCATCCCTGTAATGCTATATGCCTGTGAAATCTTGGATATGGCAGTTGACAGTTGGATCGCGCTTCTGCAAAGGGTACAGTATAAACGACTCATGACCATTTATTCTGTATATAGATGCTTTCCAGTTAGGCTACTTCATGACAGTTGTGCCCTCACATATATTGAGGATGAAATTAGAGGCCGGGCCACAAACTTTTCGCCATATTACTCTTTAATGAGAGCGCTCTCGTTCGATCACTCGGCAGCTATACCTGTAGAAATAGCCCTAAGCCCAAATTCAAGGTGCCACATCCAGCGTGTGGCCACCTTGGATAACAAAGGGGCATAACCTTGCAACAGGAAAAACGTTCCAACACCTCAGCAAAGCAAAAGCAATAACATCCCGAGTAGTCGAGAGTCATATGGAGGACTCTACTGCCCCAACCACGCCTTGTGCACCAGCTCCCCCTCCACCCCGCTACTAACCTCCCTGCTGGAGAGCCAGCCAGGACCTCTGATACTGAGGGGTTTTGAATTGGTCCGCCCTAGGTGCCAGAAGAAGGCGTGTAGGACACCGCCTTCACAGAATTCAGCAGTGCCGCATCCTGTGCCCAAACCTACTCCCGCTCCATACAAGATGCCTCCCATCCTAGCAGATCCTTCACAGAGCCATGTACAAGTGATGAAGCTCTGGGCGCAAAGTTGAAGACCCCGTTTCTGGCGACACGCCTGCAACGACGGGATAATATCTGTACCAGTAATCTCAGGACCATTGGGAAACTATATTGGTACTCAAGGAGAATGGTATACTGTTTTATACCTTCTCCTTGAAAAAACCGAGCATTATCAGGCGGGTCATTAGGGGTCTGTACTGGAGATTACCCCGAAGGAAGTGCGGGAAGCTCTACGAGCCAAACACGGAATCAGGGCGCCCGCCGTTTCCCAACTGAGGAAATCAGTCCTCAGTGAGACCGGCAAGTAAACCACACCCCACATGCCACTATTTTTGTAATAGTGGGGAGGGTACCCGGTCGGATACGGAGCTGGACAAGATTACCGGATCTTTTATACCAAAATTAAAATCGACCCTCTCCTGAGCAAAGAGAGACCAGCCCAGTGCTTCAAGTGCCTGGGCTTTAATCATTCAAGCCAAGCATGCGAGCGGAGAATCTTATGCATCCGCTGTTCTGGACCCCACGAGGTCCGAGACTGCACGGTACGTAGGGACAGCCCTAAGTGTGCAAACTCCGGTGACAATCACCACGGCTTTTACAGCGGCTGCCCCCGCCCGATTGCGTCACATTATTGAAGTTTGAAGTAAATTGGCAGGCTGAGGTTAGTGCTCACCTTGAGTGTGGATGCTGCGTACCTACCCTGTGTTGGGTTTAACCGCAGAGAAGGGTTGAGGATTGTCAGGTGGTTGTGCTCTTTGGGATGTTGTGCTGAAGGATTATGCAGTAAAAGATTATCCTTTTGAAGCGGGCGGATATGACACCCATGGAGGCTTGATATGAGCATGTTGGTCAATTACTTTGTGAACAGCAGGGGATTGCCGGTACTTTTTTTTTTTTTTTTTTTTGCTTGTTATTGCTGTTGGATTGCTGGGGTGTTGGAATGTTTTTCCTGTTGCAAGGTTATGCCTATTTATTATCCAAGATGGCCACACGCTGGGCGTGGCACCTTGAATTTGGGCTTAGGGCTATTGCTACAGGAATAGCTGCCGAGTGACCGAACGAGAGCGCTCTCATTAAAGAGTAAAGTGGCGTAAAAGTTTATGGCCCGGCGTCAAATTTCATCCTCGATATATATGAGGGCAGAACTGTCATAAAGAATCCAAACTAGAAAGCATCAATATACAGAATAAATGGTCATGAGTCGTTTATACTGTACCCTTTGCAGAAGTGCGATCCAACTGTCAACTGCCATATACAAGATTTCATAGGCGTATAGCATTACAGGATGACCAGGGTTTGAAAAGGTGTAATTTCAGGTGGACAGGCATTGCATTGGAACTGAGCATAGAGAATTGTTGAGCAATTGCTTCCTGTGCCCTTTGAGCAGTCTCGGCTATGTGTTCCCTGAAGATAAGACCTTTATCTAGTTGCGCACCCAGGTAGGCTATGAAATTTTTCCACCTTATCCTTTGCTGTCTTTATGTCAGGGTGGGGGAGTTTGCGGGCACGCGGTGTTTAGTGAAAGTTATGGCGTTGCTCTTTGCCGGGTAGATTGATATTCGCTAACCCTTTCGATTAGGTTATGTAGTCTTTGTATGGGAATCATGGGTTTGTTTATGTTTCCATTTATTTTTTTGGCAGGACATCATCTGAGTATTAAGCAGTGTTGACGTCTGCTGCGTAGGAAAAGTTCACATGCATATGTTGAACAGAATTTGGGATAGAACAGAATCTTCGGGGACTCCGCAGCGTATCGGTCTTAGTGTTCAATTGTTTCCCGCCACCGGTACTTTGAAAGTGCGATGAAAGTAATGAGTGTATAATAGTTTTTGGGAAGTTCCAGTTGAATGAGTTTATATAGAAGCCTGGCGTGCCAGGTCATCGGGAACGCCTTTTCTACATCCAAAGATGCTGCTGGGGAAGGACCTCTCCTGAAAGCCCAGAACTGAGGCCTCTACAACCCTCAGTAGCTGTTGGACAGTAAAGTGCCCAGGACGGAAACCGAATTGGTGAGGGGAGATGGATTGAATGTTTCCCAGCAAGGGAAGCATACGGGCAAGAAATAATCTCTCAAACACTTTTGAGAGTGTAGAAAGGAGACTGATTGATGGGTAGCTGGAAGGGTTGGTTGGGCCTTAGCCTGGTTTGAATATGCATATCACCCGTGCCTCCCTCCACTCTCAAGGAAAGTGGCTCAGACTGATGCACACATTAAAGACTTTTGTGACGAAGAGCACAGCCTTGAAAGGAAGGTTGCGGAGCATGAGGAGGGTTAGCCCGTCAGGTCCTGCAGCCTTTTTGGGTTTGAAATGCTGGATTGCACCCTGCGCTTCGAGGGGATGAAAGATTGGAATCCTTAACTCATCTTCATCCGGAGGCCGTCGAAGAAATTGACGGACGTCGCGACGAACCTGAAAATGTGTCGTCCTGGGGGTTGTCTCTAGGCTTGAATAGACCTTCCAGATAATCAGCGAGAGCTTTCATTTGGCGTGAGGATCATTCACGAGACCTCGGGTGCCATGAATTGGTCGGAAGACTTTGTCTCTTTGGCCACGGAGGTTCTTAGCAATCCTGCACATGTCGCCATCGATCAAATTCTGTCTTGCCATAGTGTCCTACCACGCAAGCTTCTTGTGCTCGTGGAGGCTGGCACTAACTTGGCGGCTCAAGGTCCTTAACAGAGCTCGGTGATGTGGCTTGCGCTGACGCTGGTAGAGTCTTGCGGGCGGCCCAGGGCCGTTGTATGAGGTGTTCAAGGTCCAAAGGAATGATATCTGCATGAAGAGGAGGGGAGATATGGATGGTGAGGCTATGGGTGACTTTGGTGATATGTCAGGGAGAAGAATGAAACTGCAGTTTCTAGGGAGAGGATGTATGTAATTTTGAGGTTGGGAGGAATGATAGTGCCGAGGCATTCCAGTCGAATTTGGGGTTTAGACCGGCGACATCTTGACTAGCAATCCTTGTGTTGATTTTGGCCAACACGGGGTTATGATCGGAATGAAGTGCGTCGTAAAGTCGATGACAGATGACTGTCCTCCACTATACCGATGATGAGTGCGTTGCCAGGGACTCTGTTCTCTGAGCTGAGGGTCCTGATCGATTAACCGAACAATTTCTTTGCCTCTAGTATCCACGTGGTGAGTGGAATACAATGAGGATATTTGGCATTGAAATCATCCGCGAGGATGACACTGGGATGTAGGGCAAGGAGGGACTGGTATTCAGCCACCACGAAGGCACTGGATTGGGAGTGTTATGCAGATACTAACAGTACCTTCGTGCCACCAAGTTCCACAAAAACAGCTGCGGCCTCAAGGGCTTGTAGTTACGGGATCTGGATTGGGCGGTAGACTACATTTCTCCGGATGTAGATTGCTGTGCCGCCGCCAGGGGCACCTCGGTCAGTCCGGAGGCAAGTGTAGCCCGGAAGACGGAAGTTGGAGTATTGATGGAAATGCGTCCTGCTGACTAATATGGCGTCTAGGGCAAACCGGGCTGCTAAATGATGTAGCCCCTCCCTCTTCTCGCCAAGACCGTTAGCGTTCCAAAATTCGAACTGGAAAGAGGTACTTGACCTATTCCGTTCGCCATTCTGGGCTGCCTGGTTGTTGTCGACAAGACGGCGATTGTCTCGAAGACTATCAACTTCTTGCTGGAGGAGTATGGTGCTTAGCGGAAACGGACGAGAAGCTCGTTTAACTTCCTACCATATGTCTGACACATTTGTGACAGCCACTGGAGCAAGTCCAAGGTTCTTACGCACTGTTGGGATTGGGGAGTTGTGATGGAGGGCCTTGGAGGCGACAATGTCTCCTGGGTTTCCCTCTGCTGAGGAGTGGCACTCTGCCCCTCAGCACCTGAAGTCCTCCTAGGAGGGCGGCCCTGCCTCTGAGGCTTGAGAGCTGGATTGGTTGGAGCTGTAGATGTCAATGGGCAGTTTTGCTGGAGGAGCCTGTGTCCTTGCTCGCGTCATCCGTCGAGCATCAGAGGTCTGTCCTTGCGCAATTGCAGAATAGGAGTTACCGCTGTTAGTTGTGGCCTTGATGGTTGAAGTGACGCTTAATGGTCGCGCTGCCACAGGCGGTGCCTTGGTGGTTCTCGTCGTTGCTACTGCAGGCGGTGGCGTGGGAGCAGTAGGCGCAGGGTTTCCACCTGGATTATTCCTGCGGTAGTCTGTGTTGCTATTCATGCGCAGCCTTTTATGGCACCTTCCGTAGCAGGCCACGTGATCTCCCTTGCAATTTGTGCAAGTGGGGGTCTCCGTGCGAGCTCGTTGACAGACATCGCGGGAATGGGGACCAGCGCAGCTGAGGCATCAGTGTGTTCCGGGAACAGAACTCGCTCAAGTGATTGAAGCCCAAACAGCGGTGGCATAGTGCGGGGCTCCAGGACGTCGGGGTGTTTGGACATTTATGCTGAGGTAGCAAAATGACGATTTGTCTATCGCCTCCTCAGGGTCGTCGGTCCGCTCAACTATCACCCGGAATTGTTTCATAAGTTTGGGATTTACGCCCTGGCGTTGGAGGTCGTCAGTGATATCTCCACCGGAGTATCCAATGGCAGCCCTCTGGGCTAAGGAGAAACCTCGTCTCTTGAGGTTGCTAAGCTGCCTCTGATGGTCCACGGCACACCTTGCCTGAAACCTGTAAGTGTTACCTTTCCGAATTATTTTGCATTCGGAAATCAGGGAAGGCATTAGTTCCTTGAGGAAGCCAGTAAAACCCTGAAACGAATCCACGATAATCGGTGGAATATGGTGTCTAGGTACACATGAAGAATTGCTAACAGTAGAATCGTTTTTTAACTTGGTAGGCTTTCCAGCTGGACTGGAGCCATCTGGCTCAAAATGAGGACGGGATCGCCTCTTTCTCTTGCCGGCTACAACTTGAAAGTCAGCGTCGTCCGCCTCGGAAGCTAGGATGGACTAGCTGTCGTCCTCCTCCATATAGGAGGAGTCGACAGAGAAGATGGATGTCTTCTCAGAATATGATGAAAAGTATGCGAGAGAATCCTCATAGGAGTTGCCAGAATTGAATTCCGGTTTTTTTGCCTACACGCAAAGGAGAACGTTCCAGCGAGGGGCTGTCGTCCTTGCACGGAACCGCTTTGGGGGTTGCCTCACCCTCTACTTTGCGTACTTGGCGAGGTTTTCGCTTCTTAGATGGGCCAGACGGGTGTCTTGTAACCTTCTCGGTAAAAGTTGAGGCCTTCTCGGAGCTCTGGTTGCCAGAAACTCCTGCAACAACAGTGCTTTTTACTGCACTGGGATTCATGGTTTAAGGAATAAGTTTTGAAAAACATAGAAATAGGCATTGTGCTAATTAGCTGTGCAGTGCACTACAATCCTCTCACAGTTGAGCACCAACCTGATTTTGTGTTGATGTGATGACTTGTAGAGAAGTAAATGATGAAAATGTTGTTTAAAGAAACACAAAGTTCTTGTTCCTTGCGAACTGCTGCGGGGCGGACGCGAACCAGCGCGCCCATCTGTTGCTGTTGATAGCGGAGTTGTATTTGCGCTATCGTCCAACGAAACACTCAGGATAAAGACACACCCTCCTGGGTGAGCAGAACGGTGGAGTAGGAAAGCAGCTGCGCTCCAACCTCAGAAATGGCGTAAGAAACGATAAGCTCACTAGCTCACCGCTCACTCGAGCCCCTCAACTGTAGTCATTATAGTCCAGTAATTAAAAACAAAGTGCAATATCAAACACTCAATAAAATAGCGAGCCTATCACAAGAGATATTCAGATTCAGATTTGTTTATTCAATAAAAATACCTGAAGCCGGTACATTTGGGCCCAGCTCAACAGGCTCATTTACATAGTGTTTATATTTATTATATGCTATATACAATGTTAGCGGGTTTATTAACACCCATGCGGGACCCTACCTCTGGGTCCCGAGAACAGCGTTATTATGTTCATGTATTTTTATTTTTGGGAGCAATTAGTTCCTGTGAACTTTATGGTTTTTGTGTGGTTGGGTTTTGTTTTGTTTTTTTGTTTGTTTTTTTCATGGGAAAAGAATACACAAAAGAACATATTTACAATATATACATTATTTACAATTCCGCCACCATTGTTGTTCATCTAGTATTGCCGTATGGGTTTATGCTTCCTGTGCATTGGCTCCCCCCTCCCGATCCCAGCGATGGAGGGGTTTGAATGGCGGCGGATCCTCTCCCACGTACGCCTGGCCCGCCTCTCTATTGCCAGCTCTACGGAGGGCGTTCCCGCCTCCTCATGTAGGGTTGTGTTTTTAGTGAGGAGGGGCGCTTTAATTGCCTTCCGTTCACAAGAGAGCAGCGGCACAGGAGAGACTAGGCTCCTCTCACCAGCCGACCCGCCGCCGCTCGTCCCGGACCAATTAGAGGAGAGCTCTGGTACTATAAATATAGCCAGCTATTGAACAAAATTCACGACCTGGTAGAAAACGTACTGATAGCAGGGGATTTTAACACCTACCACCCAATTTGGAATTCGCGCAGGGCTGACCAATTAGGCACCGCTCTTGCAGACTGTATACTGAAAACAGATGACGTTCAGATACACACCCCTTCTGACCCCACGTTCTATCACACATCTGGACTCTACGATCATGCTCTACATGCTAGATTTTGTAATTACAAAGCAGGCGCGCGTGGGACAACAACTACATATTTATCACAGTTTAGACTCGCACCACTTGCACATATTTACAGTACACGGACGCCTGGATAGAACCACGACCAAAAACGCGCCTCTAACTCCAGTAACAGACGGGAACAAATACAAAGTTCTGTTGCACAAACTGGCTACACCCAAGCTGGAGTACCAGCACAGAGAAAATCGACCAGGCAGTCGCAAGCTTTTCTGCTTCTCTGCGTACAGTCAAGATAAACGTTACTGAACTTCCCAAGTGCAAACCCCCATGGGTCACCTACCCAGAGGCGGAGCACCTGATTGCTAGGCGACGAAGAGAATGCGCTGGTGGCGCGAAACCGGAGCACCCATATTTAAAGTCACAGCAAACTGGCTTCGTAAACTCATAAAAGTGCAAATAACCGCCAGCAACCACAACAAATGGGAGAAAAAGATGCAAAATTGCATCCACAATAATGGCTCGCTGTGGCAGGTGCTACGGAGTTTCAAAAGCGCCGGTTTAGTGCATACTAACTCTCAGACCCTATAAGGGCAAGGGGGACTTGTATTTCAAACGACAGACAAAGCAGAAGTTTTTGCAAACATGCTCGAGCATCGCTTTAAAAAATCCAAGCATCAATCAAGTGCATGAACACGAGATTGAGACGTGGTTTCTAGCGTGAGAAGCCAACGAACCAAAACAAAACTACCCCTGTTTACTATCCAGTAAGTATTCCAATTAAAAATGCTAAAACTAGGTAAAGCCGCTGGTTCAGACGGAGTGCGCAATGAAGACTTATGCAATATGCCTCGGAAGGCACTAGTTCAGACCACAAAAATGTTCAATGCTTGCATGAAGCACCATTACTTCCCTGCTGCCTGGAACCAGCGAAAGTTGTTATGAATCAGGCCCAAAAATTCGGCAATCAAAAATTTATTCACCAAATAAGTCTCCTCTCCGCCGTTGGTAAACTGTTCGAGAAGCTCTTACTGAAACAAAATACAAAAATCTGACTCGGAATACAATGTAATATCAAAATTTCAATTTGGGTTCAGAAATCATCATTCAACAGAGCTGCAGCTGTTGAAATCCACAGATGATGTTACCGAACAGTTTAACAACGGGGCCTCCACACTAGCTCTATTTCTCGACGTGAAAACTGCTTTTGATAAATGCTGGCATAAGGGCATAATCTTTAAATTGTATAAAAATCCATCACTACAAGGGTACGCCCCCCTCATCCACAGCTACCTAAAAAATCGCAGCTTCCACGTACAGGTCTTCCAAAGCAAATCAACGCAAAGGCACATACAAGCAGAAGCTCCACAAAGAGCCATAATGGCCCCATACATCTACGCAGTCTACACTGCGACTTCCCTGTAAACCAGCAATGCAAGGTGGGCATGTATGCCGACGACACGGTCCTGAACGCCCACCATAAGAACCATAAATACGGCTTAAAAAGCCTATAAAAATACACCAATACCTTTCTGACCTGGCTACTGTCGTGGAAAATACACATTAATCCAACAAAATGTGCACCGGTCAATTGTGAACAAAGAAAAACAAACCCCCGGCCATGGAACTAAGCATACAAGGTACCCTTTCGTTGGTTTACATGTTAGCTAGGTGTTGAGCTTGACTCTAAACTGTTGTGGTGGGACAACCTGAAAAATACAGCCAGCCGTGGGTGACAGCGCCTAAAGTTGTGTGCTCCAATATTTCGTAGCAAATTCCTCAAATTGAGAACATAAAATCACACTGTATAAAGCATTTATTTGAAGCCTACTAACCTACGCTAGTGCAGCATGGGCTCACGTTCCAAAAAAAGTAATGGCACCCCTTCAAACCACACAAAATCTAGGGATAACAAAATTATATCACGTACCAATCCTAACCACGAACAAAACCATACACCGGGAGACAGGGATCAAGCCCATAGAGGATCTAATTAACAGCAGACTACCAACACTCTGGGCAAAAATCCGGGTCCACCCGAATATGGTAATCCAAAACATAGCCAGAGGCACACCCTTACACGCAAATACAGGCGGATGAAATGATGTAAACATGTAGATATGTAAATAAGTAAATAGGCTTCTCTCCCTTCTATTCTTGTACATAAAGGCAAACCGTCCCTCCCCCTTCTTCCATTCTCTAACTGACCAACAAAAAAGCCTTACACATAATTAATTATAAGACATAAATAAGCTTTAAATAAATTGCTGATAATAACAGTTTCTCGTGTCTCAGAATAACATATATGGGTTATTCATACACAATTAACTTTAATGCACAATTAGACAATTGTATAAAAACGGTAATTGTATCCTGTAAGGTCATCCCCTGTAAAACCACAGGAAATGTTCTTCTAATAAAAATCAATCAATCAATCAACGCTACAGACACAGTGAATCAACGGAGGAAGCTACGTCCACGGCACTGAAGATGTCCGCCGTAGTTGCGGACGAAACGTCAGACCACGGCATAACAGCCCGGAAGAAAATTGCACTGACATCTATGTCAATGAATGTTTTCAGTTTCAAATCAAAATTTATAGTCTTTATCATAGGTAATAACATATGTACATGAACTTCTTAAATTAACATAGCTGAATAGCTTTTACTATTAAATATTTGTGACTTTATATTTAGCATAATAGTATAATATATCATAATAGCATAATAGCCTTTACATAATATACAAATATACAAACATGTGAAAATGAGCTTATTAAAATAAAATTGTTAAACAATTGCAATTTTATCACCATTTTTACTTTAAGATTACAAGCATAAAACACAACAGAGAAACATTTAGTGCTTTGGTTAATCTATACACATTATAATGTATATAAGTTTCACTTTTTATGTTGATATTCATACTTTTTTTTTAATCATTGTGTACTTTTAATTTCACTTCATTTTTCACTACTTCATTTTAAAGCAATTTTCACTGCTCTTACATTTCTTCCTAGCTTTTTGAGGACTTAATTTGTTGCATTCTTATTTGTACATATCATTCCTCACTTTTCCTCAACTTAATTTACACTTATTACCAAATAAATTTTATGTTTGAATTGTTGATTTTGATTAATAATAACCCTTATGATATTGAGATCATTTAATCCTTATTTTTCTCTCTTTTTAAGGGATTTGAAAAGATTCATTTTTATACATCTATAGGGGCCCAGGTTTCTTGCTTCAAAATAATGAATATATTTATTACATTTGCCTGGAGCGTGTTAAAATACTTAGAAAAATTTAAGAAGTACTTGTAATTTACTTCTCTATTCTTCCTCAAGACCATATGCAGACTTAATCTTCTCTTAAAATGTACCTATTAATTCATTACATCTAATTTTAACTGAGAAGTTTGTTTACCACCTACTGTGGCTCTGTTAATTCGAGGTACTAATTCGTTAAATTCATCCTTTGCACTTCGCAAAACGTTGGCTAGTTGCATAATATTGACTTATCCTCCATAGATTCCAAATTTATCTCATTTCTTACTCCTATTGTTACATTCGCTATACCTATATTTTTTTCTCTACTAAAAATCTCATTGCGGATATCTTGTTCTTTACACGATATTTTTACTTTATTGTAGAGGCTATCTTCGTCGTCGAACGGTTCATATACGATCATCTCTAATTCATTACCTATTTTATCATTCTCCTTTCAAACGAATTATTTCTTTCCAGCATAAAAGACACCACAACCGAAGATGTTATCTGCAGTAAATTATGGAATTATCAAGAAAATTAATTTGAACGATTTTCCATAAATTTGTGCCTTCAATTATGTCTGACATTTTGCACCCCCCCCCCTTATTCGACCCTCGACCCTCGTAGAAGTGGTACTTCCATTTTCCTGTAGTCTGTCTGTTGTGTGGCGATTCAGTATTAAATATCTTAAAGTGTTTTGGATTTTGGTTATCACTATCTTGGGTACTCTAATTCCTTTCCTGTGAATCCCTCCTACAGTTTGTATGTCCCGACAATTATCTCGTGTACCTCTTCGGTGGTTGCCATGTTCCAGCAATTCTCCGTCGTTCTTCTGGGAACTCTTCTTGTTCACGGTAGAGTTGGTTTGCATGTGTTCTTTGGACATACCTCTAATTGTCGTTTCTTCGTCGTTTTTCCTGGACTTCTTCGTGTTCTCTATGAGATTGATATGGTCGTACCTCTGGACATACCTCTTGTTGCCGTCGCAACGTCCTCATATAGTTAACTTGAGGTTTATTTGGATCATTATTTTGTCTGTTTTCTACATTCCATCTAGATGCTGCCCCCATCTTGCAACGATTTCCACTTCCTCTTTGTAACGGACAATTCTCATCCTTCTGGAATGTAACTTCTTATCGCTGGTAATTTAGTGTTGGTTTCTTTTTAAGTCAAAGGCTGCTAGTAATTCTATTATGTCCGCGAAATTATAAGGCGTTGCAACCATCAAAAATTCACGAATTTTCTCAGGGAAGTGATTTCTGACATGTGATATAAATTCATGGTCAGATAAAGGCGGTTCAAGTAACTTACATCTATTTCCTAAGGACAAGAAATAATCAACCATGCCTATCCCCATCCTGTGATCGTATTTATTATTAGAGAGATCCATTCTAATATAATTTTGTTGTGATGGGCTCCAATAACGAGCTAAGAAAAGAATTAAAGTGATTGTAAGAGGTAAAATCTGACAAATTTAACCTATACCAATTTGCGGCTTGTCCTTTCAAATTTTTGCGAAAAAACATAATTTGCATGTCATCTGGGACGTGTTTTATTCTGAAACATTCCTCAATTTCCTGTAAAAATATTTTTACATTTTCTCCGCGTTCTTCGCAAAAATCAGGTGTGTGAATCTCGCTTACGAGTTGATCCTGCCATGACATATATTGGTATCCATAAGGAAGAAAATATGGAATATTTCTATCAAAATCATATCAATCGCTTACATTCAACATTGGCATTGGCATATTATCATTAAACACGTTACCCTGCGTGTATGCTCTGAAGGTGACATTCAACAGAAGTTCTTCAGCCTCCACTGTGTTACCTTGACATGTTTGAGTCTGATAATTTTCCTTATTATTACCATTTAAATTAACCTTAGAATTTACTCTGTTATTATTTCTAACCTATTTCAATTCTAAGATTTTCTTGTCTAACTATACTCCTAGTTTTTATCTAATTGCTTGTACTATCAATTTAACGCATCTTATTTCTTGGTTGATATGTTATTCCACACCAGAGCATTTAGATGTAACGGTAGGACTAACATCTTCTTTGAACTGTTCAAAATCTTTCTTCATTTAATTTATATCTTGCCTTATTTGACTAACTTCATCTTCATTGGTCATGCTTCTCCATTAATTGATTTTACCTTGTTCATTCCTTCTAGCTTCCGCTCTGCTCTAATCTATCGCTTAAAGATTTTTCCACCTGTGCTAATCCATTATCTAATTTCTCGTTGCTTCTTACTTAATTTCTCATTCGCCTTTACAAATTGATAATTAAAATTCTGACGTAATTCCTCATTTGATTTGTCTAGTTTCAAACATACCTTAACACTATATCTTTTTAATTTTTGACGCAATTCCACATTTGATTTATCTAGCTTATGTTCTAAGTTCTGACGTAATTCCTCTTTTGATTTATTTAATTCTGCACTAGATTTATCTCATTTCAAGTGTAACTCAACGCTAGATCTTTCTAAGTTTTGACGTAATTCCACTTTTGATTTATCTAGCTTATCTTCTAAGTTTTGATATAATACCTCATTTGATTTGTTTATCTGCATTATTTATAGAAAATTTATTAATTTATCTTGACAATTTGATTTCTCTAATTGTTCCCCTTTCTCCCTGAAATTGTCTTAGCTACCTCCATCTCCCTGTACGTCAATTCCGCTGTTTCTGACGACCTAGAAGCTGTTCCGGGCTCTATGATTCCTATTTTCCTTTTGTTTCTCAATATCATTAATTATATCTCCTTTTTAAAATTAACCCTAGTGCAATAAACAAAGAGATATTTAATTTATTTATACCTTCCATGGATCTTGTTGTCTTCCTTTCAATATTATTAGGGTTCCTCTTGTCATGTTGGTTTCTTCTTCAGTGATGCTGAGATGTATCTGCTCCCAGGTTGTATCCTCTCCTCCTCTATGGTGTCCACTTCGTAGATGGTCCACTCCTCTTTCGGTGTCGTGATGTCGTGTAGTTTCCTGTAGATACTCTCCAGCTTCCTTCCTCCAGTTTCGATCCGCCGATACGCCCAAAGTTATAACGGGAAATAAAGGGGACACCGTCGATTAGATGCCGATGTCTCGTTGGGGGGTCAAATTTGTGCTGGTAATTAATTACAATGTGTAGGTGGCGTCAACATTCAGTACTGCCAACATGTTGGGCGTCAAGATTTATGGCGTCGACGTCGTCGATGCTGCCGTAGTAGACGTTGCCCTCGATGTAGTTGCTCGTCGTCGTGGATATTGACGCAACTAACCCCACTACCATATGCTCAGCTAGTTCAGGGTTCAGTACTGTAGCTGAATTTATTAGATTTATGCTTCTAGAAGAAATGAATTACGATATGCTCTGAGGATATAATTATAAGCAGACTGAATACGAGACAGACCTGCTGTAATTTATGTTTTGCTCCCGAATACTACATATGGATATTAAATGCACAATCGTAATTCCTATCATTTTACCACAAATAATGTTGTAATTTCTTCCACGAAATGTTAATTTCTACTTCTCTTTGCGATGGGCACTAATGACCATAGCTGTTTTGCGCCCTTAAGCAACAACAACAACAACAAACAATAACAATAATAATAATAATCATCATTATCATTCTTCTTACGTAATGTTAAAATATTGTTTCTTTATGCGGAGTAAGAACTACGATTTCTGCTAATGGAGTTTAAAACACGACTTTTTCGACTGAATACAACCCATATGGAATACAAATTAATATTAAAACAGTCACTTATGACAATAGTATTGTAATAATACTATACGTTACAATGCATTATATTTTCAATGTACTAAACGAATGAAATTCGTTCGTTTCTATTTAGTCGCAATGAATCTGTCCGCCCTGTGCTTCATTATTAATGATGTTACGTTTGCCATTGGTTGATTCACTTAGTATTACAATTTTCTTATCTGTAGTTTAATCTTTTCGTATTCTTGGCTATGTATATGTTCATTTGAATCGTTACATTTTTATATTATAAATATTGTCATAAAGGCCAACAAATAAAACATTAATACATACATTGTAATAGCCCTTATCTGATACATGAAATCTATACAAATAGCTTATTAGATTTATACGATTTAAAACGTATTACCAGCGATTATATGTTCTTTGAGTTGAAAATTAAGTCCTTACCTAACATAAAACACGTGCAAATGAACTTGTTAAGTTTTATATAATTAAAAACATGTCAATGAATGTTTTGAGTTTCAAATCAAATATTATATCTTTATCATACGCAATAACATAAGTAAATGAACTTCTTAAATTAACATAGCTAAATAGCTATTACTATTAAATTTTTGTGGGTATTGAGCATTATAGCCTTTACGTAATATACAAAGATTTGAAAATGAAGTTATTAAAATAATATTGTTACACAACTGCTATCAATGATGTTTAGGGCTTTAATAAGATATTTTCCATTTCAATATATGTGTGTGTATTTGTGTATATTTACGTACCTCTCTGCCCGTTTTTATTTTATTTTCAAATCTCTATATACCTGTAATGACTTTACAACTCCTATGTTCCAAACAAACCCTGCTTTTCAACAGCCTTGAATCATATTCACGCCTATATCCAAAAACCTTTGCTTTACCCACAGTCTCATTTCAAACTTTCCCACCCCAATTTCTTCTATAATTCTTTCTACCTATGAAAACCAATTTGTTCTATGATAGAATAACTATTGACTTATTAAACATTTCTGGCTTTGATCCTTTTCTGCCAATTCTAAACATATAAAAAATTTCTCAACCTAAAAATTCTCATTTCAATTTATCTCTAAACAATTTCTCAACCTCTATATCCAGTTTTTTTTTTTTTTTTTTTTTTTTTGGTGCTCCTCTATACCAAAGTTGATGAAATTTTGTTTTCTCTCTTTCTTTTGATGCCTTTCCAATTTCATTAATTGGATTTTATATTCATTAATTTAGTTCCTAGTTGCATCATGAAATATTGATGCTCATGGTCTAGTGGTAACCATACTTGCCTCGTAGATTCAAGATTTTGGTTCAATCCTGGCCAGGGTCAATGAATTTTTTTGGGCATGAAAATTCTAAGTACAGCTGCTTTCAGAACAGAAGTACAGCCGTGGGTCATATGTTGTATATTTGTTGTATTTGAAAGAATTTCAGGCCTGAAAGAAGAGGCCTCTGAGCAAAACATATCATATGTCCTGAATTCAATAGGATGCTGATGATCTGAGATGTTAAAAAAAGACATCACAAAATTTATTGACCAACACTTTTAGGTGTTCCATTCTTCTTTCCAATTCACCATATATTCCTTTTCCATATTCCTTAAATTCTTCATACCCTTTGTGATATCTTTCATTATTTTCTCTATTGGGATTCAAATTCATACCACCGATAACCATCAATGCTGTTATCACTAATACCATCTATCAATATAGTTCAGTACCATTGCTTTGTACTTCTGTGCATTTTAAAAACATTAAAAAACCAATCCTTAAATAAATTGTACTTACAAGGCTGTAGACAATGGAGTGGTAATATATTCTAAACTAATGTATTGAACATGTTCACACTAACTTCTTTGTAAGTAAGAAGGAGTTAGTGAGAACATATCAGATAATTAGTATAGGATAAACCAATCCTTACTCTGACTATATCTCTCAACTTCAATACACATTTTATACTAGGTTAGAGCACATTTTGGAACACATTCATCTCATTTGTGCACTCATAAGCAACTCTGTATCTTATAAGGTTAAAATATCCAAAGATTTGTAAATCATTTTCCAAGTGATTTTTACATCAAATCATATAGCTGACAATCTGTACTGGAGGGGAACACATGCATCCTACATCTGAGTGACTTGCAATTGCTACAAAACTAGTGAACAATTTTTGTGATTTATAAACACATAGAATAAATGAATATTACTTAACAATGTCAAGACCAAATTTAGTAGAATTTATGCATTTGCTTTGTAGTGATACATACTTTTATTGGGATGAAATCTCTGTACAGATGAAAAGCTGAAAAGAAATTGCAAAGTACAGATTAAAAAAAAAAAAAAGCACAAAAAGATAATAATTGCTCTGTATAAGTAGAAAATTAAAGTTTCATATCATTTATTATATTTTATATAATATTTATGTTAATTCATTTTGGATTTAAATTTATTATATTGTGAAAAGAAATTGCAAAGTACAGATTAAAAAAAAAAAAGCACAAAAACATAATAATTGCTCTGTATAAGTAGGAAATTAAAGTTTCATTTAATTTATTATATTTTATATAATATTTATGTTAATTCATTTTGGATTTAAATTTATTATATTGTGGAATGATCTTTACCTTCCATGTGTCATAATGTTTTGTGGAAAATTTTATATTAGTAATTATTAAATAAGCAAGATTATGGTCAATAGTTGTTATTTAAGCATTTCCATGCCTTAGTAATTGTGTTTTATGGATAAACATAGTTGCATATTATCAAAGTCCTATTATAATTCTAGCAGCTTGCTTCACTGGCATCAGTGGGGAAACATGTATATGAGCCTAACATCTTGAAATACCAATACATGGCTACATTTGATTCCAACAGAAGGAAATTATGTTGTACAACCCTAGTTGAGAATGCACTGATTTTAGAATAAGAGCCTACAAAATATTCCACTGCAGCACTACAAATGATGAAATTCTATGGATCCTTAACAATTTTTTTTTATTATAACAGTTTACCAGAAAAGTTCTAGCATGGTCATAGCCCTTGCAGTTTTGTATACCTCATTCATTGGCATTTTTGAGCTAATATAAAACCAAAATGTCACTTGATCATGAATTATTGAAATAGCAGTATAAATGACATAACATATTAATGTGAGTGACTTGAAACTCATTGGCTAATTTGAAAACTTTATTTTTACCTACTTTCATTTAGTCAACTATAAGCCCTTTTAATAAATGTGAAATAAACATTAAATATATTGAGTTATAACTTTTGATTTATTTATGGACCCTCTTTAACATCGAGGTATAACTTATGCAACCAATCTTACTATAAGTGAGATTAAGTTTGTTTACAAATTTCATTATTTCACTCTTACAGTTTAGACTGTACAATGTATGTTTTATTACTTACTTTTGTTTTTAATAATATTTGCTTTTAAATTACACTTATGTTAGAAAATGAGAATTTCCTTTGGATTATGAGCAGCTATGATCTTACCATTGCTTCACTAACATTGCTACAAAACAGATGAAAGAAAACAATTATAACTGGGTTACCACTCCACTTTAGTATAATCAGTGAAATTGTTTTAAGTGTCTCCAGCTGTCCTATATTTTATTGTTATTGTCTTTTTAATGGTAAGAGTTAACTATTAAGACATATTTTCATTCCTGAATAAAACCAGAATAAACTTCTATTATTGTTCACTTGACCCAAAGGTCAAACGAAAGAAGTGCAAGTGTAAGTTTCAGAAATTGCTTTTAAAAATTTTATTTGGTCAATTATACTACTGCAGTCAGTAGGAATCCAAGTGGGCACACAATGCTATTTGACCTAAATTCCTGAAAAAGTACTGCAGACTGGCAGTCTATGCATATATTTGCTTCCTGGTTTGTTGTTGAAATCTGCATTTTCTGAGCATAATACAAATTATTTTCATTCCTTATCACATAAACTAGATTTAATAGATAGATATACATAGGAGTCTGCAATACCAATGGACATAATCAACAACCTTACCAACAATAATACTAATAACAATTATGATGATCGTGAAACTAACTGAATATATCAATATATAAGAACAGATTATATTAAAATATTCATATAGCAATTAAATATTTTAATGAAATTTAATTTATATCATACACAACTCCCAATTATATAATTATTCATAATTTAACCAATATTATATGTGTAACATGTATAAATTTTACAGGAAGAGTGCGTTAAACTAAATGAACTTTCTCAGAAATCAAAATATTATATTTCCTAGCTAGTTCACTAAGACCAAAGAACCCACTGCCTGTGCAATGAAAATGGTTGAAATTGTGGAGGAAGAAAATACTAGCTTGATTGATCAGGCAGATAGTGAATCAATTTCACAGAATTAATTAATAACAACAGATCTCCAATTCCTGTAATATTAAGAATGTGTCTTACTTGCTATCAGATGTGATGACAGCATGTGTGACAATTGCTCCCAAAGGGCTATCAGCTAGCCGAGCCACAAGATGCCCAATTTGCATGTCCCACACTCCTACACATCCTCTTGTCACTGTGACAGCAAGTTTTGCTGCTTGACATATGCTGATAGAATCTATTTGCATTTCATGTCGATCAATCACATGCACTTGTTCAAAGATATTGTTAATGTTCCAGACTTTCACTGTCCGATCAATGGAGGATGTTATCACCTACACAAAAAAGACAATTAATTTAAAAATTATGAACTATAATGACAATTTTAAGGAAGTAAATTTTAAAATATATTTTTATTTACTGTCCATAAAAAAGCATATAAAGCTGAGCATACTATTGTACATGGTCAAAAATTTGTATTAATAGATTAATTATATTGGTACATAATGAAATAGAATATTTGTTGATATGTTATTTACAAAGAATCATGAGGAACTCTTTTAATATATTAATATATTATGTGATGCATGTATTATGTACAAAATGTTTTAATCCTGCTTCCCTGAAATGCATGAATTGCTTTGTAAATGTGAGCAGGTTTTCACTGTTCATATGAATGTGATCTTTGGACCTAGTATTATAAGTATGCATTTCTTTATACAAATGTTCTTATTGTTGTGATTGAAACATGGTCAAACATTTCTGTTAATAGGTTAATTGCTTTGATGCATAAGAAAATAGAACATTTGTTCATAAGTTATTTACAAAGAATCCATAAGGAACTCTTTCAATAAATAATAACATGTATTATGTAGAAAAATGTTTTAATCCTGAATGATGTAATGGTGGCCCTGGCATAAGGAATGGACGTACACTTTCCGAGGGACTCGTACAACTCGGGGAGGGACTCCACCGGCGTCCGGGTGCTCTAACTGAAAATATGTTAGGAACCCGGCGCAGTAATCAAATATACATATACAGGTTTTTTTTTCTTGTCCGGAACGTACTGAAACGACGTTCCAGTACCTTTATTCAGGGACGTTTTAGTACACGTAAACAACGTACAATTTTAGTGTTATCATATACTTAAAAATTCGAGTGTTTGCAGCGCTTTATCCGGTACTTTTAAGAACTATGTTTGTGTTTTCAAAGTCGATAAATGTTCTCTACCTTCAACATTTTACCGATGGATATTTGCCTAGTAGAAATAAAGCATAGACAGGAAACCATCACGCAACGCGAGACATTATTTCATCGCGCTGCTTGGAACACTAGATGAACATTAGGCCCCAGAATGCGCTATTCTGATTGGCTGCCTTATTCAATAAACGAATACTGAATTTATGAGCTTTCTTCGTGTGTTAGATATACGTATATACACTCCGACCAACTCGCACAATACCTTCTTCCAAATCATTTTTAGTTCATAGTTTTGCAATCAAATCTTCCCCCAACATCACCTCACACATGATTTTAATCCCCGACCATCTCCAATGTAGATGGTTCCAACCGCCATTTGTGAAAATAGTATAATTAATTTTAATCATGGGGTATTTAATATGTAACTATATGTATACATCCAATCAATTAAATAATCCCGGATTATTACTTTAGGTTAACGATAATCCTACTACAGTAGGCGAGAATTATTTTGTATTGACACTGGGGATGTCTTAATGCCGGTGACTCGGCTGGCGAGAGGCTCGTCTTATCGGTGATCAACCAAATAAAATAAACACATTATCGTCAAAGGCATGACATTCCCGGCTTGCAACAGTTAACGGCAATTACACAAAAGCTCCGAGTAAGAAATCATTCAAGAGGAAGCAGTGGAACGTTTTATAATAAACTTAGTTGGCTCCTGGGATTTCGTTGACAGTAATAATGAACATAATGAAATGGAAAAGGAAATCGACAGCAAAAAGGACCAGGAAAAAGTTGATGCTCTTGGACTGCAGCGAAGGAAACGGGCGAGTGACGGGATGTGGCAACAGCGTGCGGCCATATGACAGCAGAAACGTCAGTAGTATTATCCACGCAAGGGACGGTTAAATGACATCACACTGCCAAGGTAGTCCGCAAGGTGAAAAATTTACACTACTGTCATTTTGATTGTGGTGGTGACAGTTTTTGGTGCTTCATTTAAAAGTCCACCGCGAGAATTTAACAATTAATCTTTGGAAATAGAGTGATCTTCTTCCACCTATAACGCATATTTTCTCTTAAAGGAATTTTAGAATACGGTTAGTTGTAACATTTGCTTTTTTTTTTTTTTTTTTTTTTTTTTTTTTTTTTTTTTTGCACCTAAACTACATGCATGGATACGGTTTCTAGATACCTTCAGCTGATACTGAACATGAAGAACACTTTTTAGAAGTTCACATTATTTTATCAGATATCAAAGTTTAGAGTAGACTTAAAAGTAATATTTTAAATGTACAATTTGTTTTTAAAAATATTAAAAATAAAATGGAATTTTAATAAATGTGCGAACTAACATATGAGGTTTTGAGAAACCTTAACAAACCCCAATTGAATTATTATTATTATTATTATTATTGTTGTTGTTGTTGTTATTGTTGTTGTTGTTGCTTTTGCATTGTGAAGCAATGATACGCTGACAATGCACACACAGTATTGTCCAGATATAATCGCAGAGATAGATTCGAAAGTGACAGTTGAGAAACGGATTTTAGGGGAGGGGATGGCGTCAGAAAGCCGACAGAAGATTCATATACATATGAATAGCATGGAGTCAATCGAGTGTAAAAAGTTAGAAGAAAAGGTAAGTGTATGATAACTATCTTCTGCTTATAAGGCAAACAATGTAAGTAATATAAGTTCAAATAATAATCTCAATAAAGTGTTAAAAGTGATCAGTGCTGAGTGTGGGGATTTTGTTTTGTTATTTATTCCAGGTCCTCTCGTAGATTCCCGTTAGTTTATTTGTTTTAATTAAGTAGTTGTCTTTGTTTCAAAAAGTTGAGCGGGAACCACATCGTACGTCTTCCTCAGCTTATTAGTTATGAATCAGTATATAAGGATTAGAGAAATTGGTGAGGGGATTACGACACAATGATGGAAGCGCGGCCATGATTTAAAAATTAGTTGCAATGTTTACAATTTCAGTGGAATTTGTTTTTCTCCCCAGGCAACACATGTTCGGCACTGTTATGATAATTGCAGTCATGTAAAAACTATTCAAAAGTTTTTGTCATTTGCTTTTGTGCTAATATATAATTTTGTCTCCATAATTTTTTTCTCGTGCATTTGTTGGGCCATCTTTCTTGTCTCGCTGTTCACTCGACTCACTCATATTCTCTTTCTTGCCGCTATGATTTCTTATTTTCTAATTCTTCCATTTGTGTGTGTGATATATGCATACTTGCATTGTGTTGCGTTTAAAATTTCTTTGTTTACATTTGTGCCTATTTCGTCCCCTTGTAATAGTACTGATTAGTGTACTTTTCAAAATAAGTGTTACATACGCTCTGACTTTGTATGTATTCTTGGGAAGTTGTTTACAGTACTGTTCTTGGTCTAAATGATTGTTTCATTGGTGCCAGTTATTAGCAGGGCTTTAGACGCGAGTATAATTTGTTTTGCTTGCTACAGTTTCCACCTTCTTATGTTTGTTCATTATATCAACTCCAATGTGTGTATGGCAATTCTTCAGAGACGTAAATTTATTAAGCTTTGTGGTTTAAGTGTACACTTTTCTTTGCTCTTATGGTAAAGCACATTTCCTGGTACATAATGCATTTTAATGCTTCGTTGGATGATCTGCTAATAGTGTAATAAGTAGTTTGCACATGTTTCCTTTTTTCTGGCTTGGTAATTCTGTCTCAATTTTATAAGTATTACTCCTACATGTCCTAGGAGGGAACTGGGAGTGTTTTTGAATAAATCAACATTTTCCCTAAATTCTCATTTATCATTCTAATTTATAATATACACAATAATGCTGACATGAATGTAAAAAAGTAAAAAAAATAATAACAGGGCTTCTCTACTTAGAATTATTTTCCCTACACCTTAGACATTAAGTAAACTTAACACATAATTAGGAAATGGATATACGTCAATAATAACAGAAAAATACTAAATCATGGAAATTGAAAGTGAAAAAGTAAATAAACGATTAATTAAATACGTCTTTTTTACCACTGATTATGACACTTTCCTTTTTTTTTATAATAGTGTTTAACGCCCGTTTTTTCTACTGAGGTACCACAGGCGACGGACACTGATGATACAGAAATGTAATGATAAATCGGGAAAGTATTTTTTTTATTAAAGAAAGGAAACATTCCAGGCCTAAGTCTAGCATATTTCCTCGGTATTCACCATTTATGAGGACTGAGGAAGACTTGGAAAAAACCTCAGTCAGAAAGGGCAGTCCTGGTTGAAATGGAACCCCAGACATTGCACACACGGCCACCCGTTAATTAGAGGTTACACGGACAGTATCCACATATTAATTTACTCTCTTACTAACACATCAGGTAGACGATTATGAAGTATGTCTGCATTGTGAGGCAAACCGCCACGTTATATTGCAATTTTTTCTCTCTTTTCTTGATTCTGTTAATTTTATAATAATAATGATGAGGATAATAATAATAATAATAATAATAATTTGTAATAGTAATTTATTATAATTACAATTATTGGATAAATTATTAGTATGAATAAACAATAAACAATATTAATGTCGTATTTTCATGCATAATGGTTTTTCTTCACACTGTTTGCTTTCTTGTGCTTCCTTTCAACTTACCGTAAGTATGATAATATATAAATGCGTTTGATCTTCTCTGGTACCGTGATTTTTTCTTAGATTTGTCAGTAGTAAAATGTTTGGCTAAAGAATGATGAATTTTTCAATCTCTTAATTATTTTATTACATTATTTACATATTAATCAAGTAATTTCCGAAAATCACAATGGATACATATTTACATACTTATGCTTCACATATAACATGATATGAAATTCCGCCCATGTACTTACCGAATTCCAGTTCCCAAGGATGAGAGGTTCAAGTGAAATGATGCGGCCAAAGTGAGCATCCAATACTTTCATCAGTTCATGGGAGTCTAGGCTCCAGACATAGAGATTCTTCCTAAAACATTAGAAAATGTCAAGACAAAATGCATTAATGTCAGCGATAATCTCTCATACAATATTCTGAAGAAGTTAACTTTTCCGCTAAAGTATTGTGTTCTCAATAATGAGAGCATACGCTGGCTTCAATACTAATGATGACTACAGCAACAATAAGTAATAACTAAGTTATTGGTCTTTGACAATATCTTTATTTGTTTTCTGCACTGTTTCATAGGTGCAAAATCTGTTAAGGTTATAAATATTGCATAGTATCTACTTTTACTCTGTTATAAAGTATGGTCCTTTCTCGGTAATTTTGTTAAAAATAAATATAATATCATCTAAAGTAGTAATAACGTAGAATCTTGCAAAAATATCTTTGGAATTCATTAATCTAAAGTCTTAACAATATCAAGTAAATGTATATTTATAAAAATATATACAAAATAAACATATCCATAACTTTAACAGTAGATAAAATAGAAATTTACATTGTACCATTAGCAAAATTTATATAATATCAAACAGATATTCATTATCAAAGTATTTAATGCCTTTCCGACCATATTAAATAAACATCATGTTACATTATTCTTACACATAGTAACATCTACATTTATACAAATGAGTTCTTAAACAATATTTTTGTAATTTATACAGTCAAATAGTTTTTAAATAACAAATTATAATTATAATTATTACTCAAATTATAATTTGAGTATAAAGTTATTTATTCATAATAATTGTGGTGGATAATTAAATTAATAATATTGTGTTCCAGTTATTTGAGTAGTTCTATTTATATGTTCATGTGACGATTATATCAATTTATAACACCCTAAACAAACTAAGTAGCTAACTAAGTAAGAATAAAGTTTCAACCACAGCCTTTAATATTTATATCAATAAATGTGAAGTTATAAACATTGAAGTAATAGTTCAGTGCTTTGATATAAGTAGTATATCTAATTGTATAGTCCGCTGTCAATAATTACAATCCATCCCTCACACCCTCACATAATTGGTTAGTCCTGTGAACTACGCCCCCAACCTCTCAATATTGGTTATTTCCGACTTGACCCTCTTTCACGTTTCGTCAGTTCATTAAGAAATTCCCTCACCCCCTCGCATGATTGATCAGTTCTGTAAACCACGGATCCAACCCCCCTCAATATTGGCCTTCTGTAAACCACACTATTGCAGAAAAATTCTCCCATCCCCTACTGCCCGTTTTTGAACCTCCGGTTTTTTCTTTGCGGCGCCTTGCCGCTACCCTAGGCACATTATATGCAAATTATATGTGTTGGAAATTGATTTTAACAGTGTCATTATATGAGTTTGATTCGTTATCTGTGAAAGAAGAGGATTTGTCATTACGCCATTTTTGTTCCATTTTGCGTGTTACTTATGATAGGGGAGGAAAACAAATGTTCATTCATGGCTTGCCCCTAAACTCAAAAATTACACCCACCCACCTACCAACCTATTTTTAAACCTCTGGTGTCTTCCCTTGCGACGCGTTCCGGCTCTATTATGAAAAGAGCTGGGAACTTTTTTTGACAGCATTATTTTATTAGTTGTGCCATGGTATGTATAACAAGGGCTCCCGCCCGTTTCCAATCGACTTACATCACAAGGATATGTGTTGTAAAATGTTTTTAATAACGCCATTTTATTATTTCGATATCCTATCTGAGGAGTAAGATGACTTGTCTTAACACCATTTTGTTTGTGCCATTTTTCTGGCTGCTTGTTACCTGTGATGGGAAAGGATTGCTCTACGCCTCTAAGCGTAATTTTCTTGGAAAGAACAGGAAAGTATGTATTAGCTCTATAAAACTGGCGTTTGAGGTTAATTAAAAACGATTGACTTCATTTTTATTAGTTTAACTTTTTATCTGATGTATGATGTATGATGTATGAGTCGGCCCTGGTGGTGTAGTGGTAACCATACTTGACTACTAAACCAGAGATCGCGGGTTCAATCCCGGCCAGAATCAATGGATTTTTTCGAAAGTAAAAAATCCTAAGTATGGCTTCCTTCGGAAGAGAAGTAAAACCGTGGGTCTCGTGTCGTACATTTACGGCACTATAAAGAACCTCAAGCCTGAAAAAAAGAGGCCTCTGAGCAAAATTTGTCGGCCGTTTCACGCCCTGAATAGAATGGAACGCTGATGACCTGAGATGTTAAAGAGCGTCCGTAAATAACCAAATAAAAAAAACCCGGAAAAGATGATTTTCCATAACGTCATTTTGCATGTTATCTGTAATAGAAGGAAATTGCCACATCTTAGAGGCGTAACGCTCCTTAGAAAGGTAGGAAAGAATACGTATAAGCTCAATAAAAATACTGTTTGACGCAAATACATATATTTATTCACACATGCAACATACAACAACACATAACATTAAGAAAATAAAATTATTTCTACGTGTTGTCAGTTTTGCATTGCCAGTTGGATTCCATTTTGCGCGCTGGCCTTATTTTTTATAATGTTAGAGGTTCCCACGCCTTAAACGTTCTTTGCACACAGTGCGAATAAAGGAAAGTGCATGAAAAAAGTACAAATAAACTTGCTTTTGAGAAAATTTACATTTATTCGCTTAAAATAAAATAATGAAAATAAATCAAATAAAATCTGTCATACTCTGTCCTGGCATCTAGATTCCTATACCAGGACATACGTTACAGTTTCTATAGTTTATTATATATTTTTTCTCTCTTATATTTTAATATTATCTGCACAGATTATATCTATAACTAATTACACAAAATAATTAACAAAAACACAAATTACCAAAACAACTCTAAGATAAAATAAACAGTTATCTAACTGGAAGTCGTTAACAATACAAAATTATAACTGATAGCTAGCTATTATTTAAGTACTAAAACTTAAATTCAAAACTAAAAACTGAAGCTGAAACTGAAACTACCTAAACTAAAACTAAATCTACCGTCCGTCATAAACTGAAGTTAACCAGAACCCCTAGGCTACAACTCCCTTTATCAATTTTATTGATTTGTAGATATTTATATTTTATAACTATTCTACTACACTTTGTTTATATCACTTTACCATGTTCACTTTTATTTGTTCTCTTGAATTCCATTTCCACCATCTATACAGAACTGCAACTAGAAACACCCTAAATAAAATTCTTCACTTCATTCCCGAGTGTTTAAATTATGACCGAAAATAATTTAAACTAATCAATAATAACGCTAATTACATACAATACATGATAAGCTTACACTTTCACCATTTTATAAACCTTCGTTGCTTCCTTCGTAGTTTCCATTCTTGTTTTCGTTTCTTCTCCTCTGTGGCTCTCCGATCCATCGTCTGATCCGCTCAACTTCTACCCGCATCTTCACTCCTGAATCCTCCCTTCGTCGTCTTCACCGCCACGGATGATCGAGGTCGTTAAGGCGCGGACTCGTAAGCGGGAGGTCTGCAGTTCGAATCCCGCCAGGCCCCTTCTCCCTGACAGGTTTTTTCCAAGTTTTCCTCAGTCCTCATAAATGACAAATGCCGGGAAGGTATCCTAAACTTAGGCCTGGAACGTTTCCTTTCTTTAAAAAAATCCTTTCCCAATATATCATTTCAATACCATCAGTGTCCACCGCCTGTGGTGCCTTAGTAGTAAAAACGGGCGTTAAACACGATTAAATAAAAAAGAATTCGTCGTCTCCTTCTTACGATCGTCAGTCTGTCATAATCAAATGGGTATTATTGTTATCGGTAAAATCGTTAATTTTATATGCTTTCTTGTTATTGATTTGTTTATTTATACGTTGTTGTCATGTCATGGTATAGTTTATAATTTATAGTATTTATAGTTGTCATTATATGGTTTATATGGTTATTATTGTCAGTGTTTTTTGGGTTGTTGCATTATGTCTATTATATCTCCATCTTCTTCGCCGTCACCTTCATACTTCTTGTTGTTGTTATTACATTGTTATTTATTGTAGTTTTTCTTGTTGTTGTGTGCAAAATTATTATAGTCATGTTTTCATCTTGGATTTGTTCCAAAACTTTGTGTGAGCTTGAGTAAGACACAGAAAATGACGTAACTTTATTTTCCATAGAGTAATATTTGGCTTTAAGCCTGGCTGAAAATTCTAATGGAATATTATTTTAAATTGAAATATCGAACCGGTGTTCATGCTGCAAAACAAATGTATAGTTGCTGTAATTGGTGTCCGAATGAGGAAGACTTAAATTTGTGTTTTTAAATATAACCTTAGATGATAAATCTATTAACCTCATCAAATTGTTTAGTTATGAAGATTGTTTTATTTTTGAAATGTTAAACTTCATTTTTGCACTAAGCTTTGACGCATTTCAAAAATTTATGAAAATTGCTTCTTCTTACAACAAGGAAGTCGGAAAGAAATTCTTAAAACCTAAAACCTTGGGTCTCATTCCGTGTGAGGGCTAGGGAAAAGCCGACAGACAATCAGAAACAACTCTTAAATGGTTAAAGGTGTGAAAAAATTAACAAGGATATTGCATCAGGCATGCGAGAAACTGCAGAGAGTATCGACTGTCCAAGTTTCCCACCCTTAAATTTAACGAATTTTGTCAAGAGCCGAAAGAAGTGTTTTGCTTCAACGGATGCTATTGGCACGGGCACCATTGCCTGGATAACAGAGACGCTACCGTGATGGAAACTATAATGGAGACACTCGCATAAACAAATCATGGCCCATTTAGACAGAAATGTGGAGGCAGGATTCGTGTGACATGTTATGTGGGAATGTGACCGAAGAAATTTTGAAAAACCACCCAGCTCTGAACAACCTTGTTGTGAAAAGTGAAACCTCTTGTCCTCAAAATTGCCATTATGGAGGGAGGACGGAAACAATGTGAATTTATTGCAAAATGGACGACGAAACATGTATTAAATATTATGATATCATTTTTCTGTATATATATATATATATATATATATATATATATATATATATGTGTGTGTGTGTGTGTGTGTGTGTGTGTGTGTGTGTGTGTGTGCAAATATTTTAAGTTACCTATGAAATCCTCAATTTACATTAGTAGGGAGTGCCCTAATATTCCAGAGGGGTTAGTAAAGGAAAAAGTGACAAGTGTAGAGTTTTGCCAAAGAACAGAGAACTGTACCATCCGGTTCTGCCTTATGGCTGTCACAAAAATTGATGTTTTGTCTTTGTCTTTGTCTCAAGTGCGTTGAAGAGGGAGACGAAGGGGAATGCCCTCATAAACGAGAGATTACTGGCATATGGGTTGCAGTCGAAACACGAAAGGCTGTCGAGCTGGACTATGAAGTGAGGCAATTTTTGGAATATTACGTTTCAATATAATGTTGATGAACAATGTTATTCAAAAGAATGAAAACCAAGGAGATCTCTTTGTGCAGTACACAAATACGTTTCTAAAATTAAAGGCAGAATCCAGGGTTTACCATTCCTGGGTTGTAAAAAAAAAAAAAAAAAAAAAAAAAAAAAAAAAAAAAAAAAGATAAAGAACATACGGAACTTTTTCCAAAGTGAATGAACAAGACGGCGATTCGCAAGAACCCTGGTGGTAGATCCTTGGCCAAATAGTGGCTAAACAGAATTTGGGGAAAACTTGCGAACAAGGCAACAGATCACGCACAAAGATGATAGAGAACCTCAAGAATTGTACAAGTCTTGACAACACTGGGCATAGAGGTACAAAATGTGATGTTTGCAAGCGACATGGTTGTATGGTTGTCATGGTGCTATCTCGAGGAAGCGGAAGCCTCTTCACTGAAGCACACCAATGAGGTTGTTGCTCCGTTATTACAGGCGCAAGATTAAGTTTTATATTTACCTAAAATCACTGAACGGTCTGGGTATGTTTCCTAGCTAAGGAGGGAGAACAGTGTAGAGTACAATATGGAAATAATAGGCAACATGACAGACAAACAAACTGACAACGGTTTGCAGTCCTACATTTGTGAGTTTGTATCTGGAGTACCCAAGAATTACGCACATATTATTCAACTGTCAAATAATCTTCTAAAACTGTAAGCAAAATTATGGAATAATTCTTAATTGCTGTTTTTTGTAACCAGTTAATTTTAAGTTCATAGAGTACATGATTTTAAAGGAGAAAGAGGAGGAAATGATTTTGGTTGGAACAGAAAGTAAAATTAAACGTAAAAGAACGTTTGGAGTGATTATTGTCTGCGAACCAGAAGACGAAATATACAGGATGTGCTTTCATAAGAAGAGAGAACTAAGTGAAGGTTTACATGATTCGGGTATATAAAACGCCACGATTTGTTACCGAGTCTCATTATGGATTTCGAGGTGAAGGCATCAGTACAGAAATATCAAAAGACGAGAAAGGGACTGCAAACTTTCACAAATGATTGGCTGACTCTCTTTCCAGTGGAAATATTTGATCATTTTTTCTCCTTTTGGCGTAGATTACAGTGGTATAGACTATCCAATGAGTGCAGGCAAACTTAGAAAATTTTGTCACGTAATGAGAACACTTCCTCTGATCAAGTTTGAGCAACCTTTCACGCTTATAGTTAGTGACAGCAGAGGACCAGGGAAAACTAGTTTTCTGTAGATTTGATTAAAATTTGCAACATTTGTGCACTGTGAGAAATTTAAGTCGCATATTGTGGTGTTACAGCAAACAGGTTGCAGTTCCAGAATAATTTAAGAAATTTGTTAAATTTCATGTGGGTGTTCCCGAATTTAAAAACGAGAAGGGACAACTTAAACTTAGTGTGTTGAATGATCTGTTAAATTCTGTTTATTCGAGAGAAATTCTTTAGTAAGGGAAGTCATCACAAAAACTTAAGTGTAATTTTGATCACTCGAAATATTGTAGAGTTATTTCCTTAAAAATCAAAATATATTGTGGTTTTAAATTCGTTAGAGATCAGAATCAGGTCGTATTTAGCCTTTCAGGTATAACCTAAGGACTGGAAATCGCTCTTCGAGGCACATCTAGACGTCACAAAAAAAAAAAAAAAAAAAAAAAAAACAACCTTACCGTTCCTTGCTGCTTGACCTTTGCTAGGAGATAAATGGTTTGCTTCGATTCAGAATAACCATATTTCCATCAGACCTTTCAGCGATGTTTACGCTGCAGGAAATGAGCAAACGAGTAATATAAAACTATCACATATTGCACGGCTTAAAAAACTAAACCAAAATTAAGAAAATAAATTTTGGAGAAAGCTCGTGCTTACCATTGCATAGTGATCTCTTAACGTTTTAAATGTCACTACAAGCCTACCAAATGCACAAAGCTTACATTTAAAAGTAATAAGAACGTTCTTAGGCGACTTGTCAACAAAAGACAGAAAGTTTAAAATAAGAGAAAGTTGGTAATTCAGAGAGGTGAATTTTGTTACCGTTGCTTTCGGCAGTGATGACTGATAGAAACCTGAATGCTGCAAAAAGTATTATTGGTTTCTCAGCAGTACTAGATTCCTACTACGAAAGAAGAAGAGAAGAAAAAGCAGTAGAAAGATACTTAAAAGGATTTGCTCAAGTTTAGATTGCGCAACCATCAAGTCTTCGACCTTTGACGCTGCTGCCTTCATTGCCGCAACAATAAATCAAGAGGCGGTTGAGCTTATTTCCGTTAGAGGATACGAGTTACGAAGGAGACATCTCGGAGGAAGAACACCAAGTAAAAATACCTGAAGAAAAGGAAAGCACAGGAACAGAATTCCTTTGCCGAGGACGAGAAATAGGAAATTGAATAATTCACAAACCAGAGTTTTGGTTACTTAGCAGGTCCTTACTTAGCTCCCTATCTTCACACTCTGAGATCCACCAATATTATTTTTGATGTTTAAAAAGAGAAAACTGTAAGGTTTAAAATAGATAATTCATTAATTAAGATGTAAGATAATGATTTATAGGTTAAAAATAGATATTTCAAGGGAACGCAACATAACTCTGGGAGTTGTTAGCTAGAAAGAACGTCGACCTCTCTAAAGTTACGTCTTCGGATAAAAAAAGTTTAGACATTTTTCTCCTCACCAATGAATACTTGCAAAACAACGAATATTTCAATCAGGTAATCAATCGGTTAATCTTCAGAGAGACAAATGGTTTATGGGTCTGGCAGAACTCTTCTATTCTTACGGTAACGAGTCCATAGGAGAGCACGTCCTGAGCGAAACTGGTGAATTGAATAAAAATGTGATAATAACCAGACCAGGCAAGATCGTGTTAGAAAGAAAAGCTTTTAAAGACCATAAAGACCATAAATTACCAGGAAGAAAACAAAAACTTGCAAGAAATGCTCTTAAATAAGCGGCAAGACTATCTCGTTGCTTAGTAAAAAGAGACAAAAGACTAGAAAACATAAAGAGGAAGTGGGTTCCGACATTTTCCGTACTAGACGAGCGTATTTCAAAAGTATACTTGAATCAGCGTTTCCAAGGAATGGATTGGCAGAATAATTCCTTTATGTCCCCGGCTGTTCTGATCTATCTTCTCTGGAGTTTTGTATGGATTCCAATTCGTTATTTAGTTTATGAGATCCCAGTTGAAATAGAAACCTGGTGGCCAGAATGGTTGCAGTTGCAGAGTACATTAAAGATAATCTTTGACTGCATTAGAAAGTCAATGACCCAACAATGTAACTTTTGTGTACAGGTCAACGGAGGTAATTTCAAACTTCTTTTGTAAAATGAAGTGATTGTAATCGTTTTGTGTTCTAGAAAGGCAATAAACGGTTATACATTGCTTAACATGTGGTATCCTCTAAAAAAAAAAAAAAAAAAACAAACAAACAAACAAATATGAAAATATTACATAATAAATGTTTATATTGGTATCCCGTGCAAGCTCTGAAAGTTTGTTGATTTAATTCCTCCCTCCCCTTCCCCCATCGTATAAAGCAGTGCATGAATCTGGTTGATTTTTGTGAACAGCAAATGGAAACTGCAGAACTTGGTTCTAGGATAAAAATGAGTAAAATCACACCTTCTGGCTTTGGCGGCAGTGATCAGCTGGATGCTTTACATGCTAGATTGGAATCTCTTTCGTGTATCTAAAACTACTTGCAGTGAACTAATTGAACTTAGCTGAAATTGTAATAATACCATTCAAGATTTGAAGTCAAGTACTGTCTGCAGTACTGAGATTAGGAATGTCCATCTTCCATAAAGTCAAAATATTAATCCACGTGCCGAACTACCTGATGAGAACATACTTTATAATGGACAAGATTACATTCCACTCTTTGATCACACCAAGGCCCCGCAAGTATGTTGTACTTGAAAGTTGCAGCGGGGAACAAAATTTATGTGTAAAAATATAAAATATATGTGTTTGGCAAGGAACGTTTAAAACTATTTCGCACTAAACGGTATAAAATATTTTATTAGTTAAATAATGATACTTTGTAATATAATGATAAATGAATGTAAACTGCAATTATTTATTTTCATAGCTGCTTTTTGAGCTTTTATACTTAAGAAATGAATGCCTATTTTTTTATTTTCTGCTAAAAGTTAACCCCCACATACACATATGCATGTATATATGCATATACACTGTTCAAAAATTGGAGGAACTTATGTTTTAATCAAAGCCACAAAATAAATATTGACAGAATTTATTTACTGACAGTTTGTAATTATAGATTAAGTTTGCGTAAAATTAGAATAGGCATTCTAACAAACTTTTATTTCACAAGATTATAAATAAGAAAAATTATTGATTGATTGATACAGTCAACAAAGTGCAAATATAAGATTATATTTTTTTAGTAATACATTTTTCCATGGTTATATTTCATCACTCAAACCTATTGTTCCCTCGTGAGCTGCGGTGACTTCATAACACCCATGTGGCTTGTTTCGCACCAGTCTCTTTATAAGATTTATGGGCTTCTCTCCCTTTCTCCAGTGAGTGCATTTACGAGTTCTCCCAGGTTCTATGACACAGCAGGACGCTCGCGAAAAGTTTTTTTTCAGCTTATTTCATAGATGCTCCATCGAATTGAGTTCAGGACTACATGCAGGCTAGTCCATCACCCGAATTTGACATTCTTGCAGGACATCTTTAGTATTCTGCGCTGTATGAGAGTTAGCATTATCATGCATTAGAAGAAAATTAGGTTCATACGACACGTTGAAGTTTGTCATTAATGTAAATATCAGCATTCATGCGCTGTGGTACAACAAGAATATCTGTCCGAGACTCAAAAGTAATGCCTGCCTAAACCATAATCGAACCGCTTCCAAATCTTACATGTTCAATAAAGGTGACTGGAACAATACGTTCACCAGAACGTCTCCATGCACTGTAAGACCATTACAACCGGTCGAGCGAAATCTTGACCCGTTTATGAAGAGAACAGCCTTCCTGGCGGTGCTGCCAGTTGAGATGATTCTGATCAAATCTCAGTTGGGCTTCCTTGTGCTGACGTGTCAAACGAGGGGCTTGAATGGGGATTCTAGATTTTTGCATTTCTCAGTCTGTTTCTTTTAGTCTGATCAGAAATCACCACTCCAGTTGATGTTCGTAAATCATTATGTAGATCTATCTCCAGCTGTAGATTTGTGTACGTGCAAGGCAAGACAATATGATATCTATCCTGTACCTCTATTTTCTTCTTCTTACATTCTTGTCCGGATCGCCTCTTGTATTCACCTGTCTCTACATATTCCCTCGGATGACAGAAGGGCTGACATGAAAAATACTGAACCAAAGCGAATCGAATGGCCATCTGCAATCCACGCAACTGCTTGTGCGATTGATGTCTCATTGCTCTGGTTAGCTTCAAATAACACAAAGTAACAATTTCCTAACAAAGCTTGCTCTTAAAACCCGTTTTCAAAGAAATAAGTCAAAGAGCAAAGTCTATTTAACTTTGGTTTAAATAGATCTTGAAACTTTACTAATTTGTTCAGTGAAATATAATGGATATTTAATTTAGTTTTAAACTATACTTCAAAACATAACATCTGATTCTTTAACATCTCAGGTCATCAGCGTCCCACTCAACTTAGGGGGGGGGGGGGCGGCCGACAAATTTTGCTCAGGGCCTCTCATTCCGGCTTGAGGTTCTTTTTTGTGCCGTAAATGTACGATATGGGACCCACGGCTTTACTTCCCTTCCGAAGGAAGACATACTTACGATTTTTACGCCCAAAAAAATCCATCGCTCCTGGCCAGGTTCGAACCCGCGATCTTGGGTTTAGAAGGCAAGTATGGTAACCACTACACCACCAGGAACGACATTTTACGTGATATGCATACAAGTGAGAGTGATAAAATAAGTATTGAATATCGAAGGTAACGTAATGTATGGAAATGATAAAACAAGCCACATGGGGGAAAGGAGAGGAAGGGAAAATAATATACAGAAATAAATTAACAATACAAAAACTAAAAAGTTAGAAACAGTATTAAAACAGTCACACGTAAGATTTAAATCCGGGGGTGTATGCGATTTATGCAAAACTATAGCTGTTAACTCTCTATGTAACATTCAGGGACATGATTTGGTGATAACAATTACATATATGTTAAATTAAATCCATCATCAACACCCTTACAATGGTTAAACTTATTTTAGCATGCTTTCCTAAATATGTTACAACTGTTAACACCATCTTTATGCAGCAAATTATTTTATCTGTTTCCACGCATTACGGTATCTTCCGAGATTTTCTTTTACCACCTTCTGTAGTTGTTCGAAATACAGCGAAAATTGTGTAAATATTTAAGTGTTTTATCTATTTTCTTTTCTCTAGTTCTTGTTTATACATTTATAGTTTCTAGCTTGAATTACTAAAAAATATAGCAAATGCACTTCGAATTTCTGACATTAATGATAAAATAATTGTGCTTAAAATAAATTGCCTATAATATATATTGATTTTTTTTAAGATATAAGTTAATTCTATATTCAACGAATGCTTTTTTTCTTTCATTAAGATGCATATTTGTGTCTGCAAATATATTTTATCAGAGATTGCCAGTTACTACAGGAATGGATCTGGAAAGGATCTTAATCTTGGGGTACAATATATATATATATATATATATATATATATATATAAAATATATCAATGAAAAATAAAAATAAAATAACGCTATTAACAATGTAACAAATTAACAGTAATAATAAAAGTAGATAAGGATAAAACAATGAGAAAAAGTCACACTTGAAATTGCTATATTTCAAGTGTGACTTTTTCTCAGTGTTTTATCCTTATCTACTTTTATTATTACTGTTAATTTGTTACATTGTATATATATGTATATGGTATATACATATATACCATAACAATTATTGTTTAAGTTTTCATCTCCAATGACAAATGCTGTGGATACATCCTAGACTTATGGCTGGAATCCTTTTTCCCTCTCTCAAAATAAATCCTTCACAATTTATCACTTTATCTTATATACAATAAGATTCGCCTTTTATGCCATAGTAGTAAAATCAGGCGTTAAACACTTTTCAAAAGCTCTAAATTGAATGGACCAAATATGCTCTAAATGCTATTGTTGTGACATTAAGGGAAGTACTTTTAATTGATATATCAGTTTATGTCATGTCTATCACCAAATTGTTTTGTCTCAAAAGTTTTATAGTGTTGCATTATGAAGCAATAATACGCTGATAATGCATACACAGCATTGCCAAGGTATTATCGCAGAGACAGAAATGGGAATGTACCGCGGGAATAAAATTAGAAGGTAACGGTTGAGAAACGGGATTTTTAGTAAGAGAGAAGAAGCAGGTTGTAGGATAGTGATGAAATGACCATTCGAGATAATATACAAGGAAAAATGTTGGGAAGCTTTTGTAAGTAGAGTTCCAGAAGTAATCCAAGAAGCATGTGCCTATCATCTTCGGTCTCCGGCTCGTAAAATACACAAAGAAAAGAGAGAAGAAAGTAATGTAAAGTAACAAGTTCTTGTTTCAATTAATAAATGGCTAAATGATCCGTGTTGAATGTGGAGGGTTTTTTTTTTTATGTTTCCGGTCCCTTTTGCAGGTTCCCGTTAGTTTTTTTTTTTTCCTTGCCATTGTGTAAATGTATAATTGTTTCAGTAAGTAGCATGTTAGGCCCCTTCCTCAGGTTTATTAGCTAGGTTAAAGTAGGTTATGGGTTAGGGAGCCTGGGGGTACGACAATATTGACCCATATAATGGATGCTAGTTGAAATAATATAATGAGAGGTGTTAATGGATAACAAATATCATATTATTCTTATGTTATGCATATATTTGAGGGTTACTGATTAGAATGAATGGAATTAATTACCTCACTCCAGCAACCACATAATCCTTTGCAGCTGAGACCATGCAGGAATTAGATTGTAGTACTCTTGTTGTTATATTACGTATACCATGAGGCAATTTGAGCACTGCAGGAGCTTGTTTGTTCTGTAGGTGCCATACTAAAAATCCATGCTCCATGGTAGCAAACAGCATTTCTTCTGCTCGATCCAGCTTGAGTTGCAATAGCTGATCCTCTCCTTCATCATCCTCCCAGGCTGCAGGTAGCTCTTGCTTTCATATCAGCCAGAATAATAAGAAAACAGAGGAAATTACAATAAATAGTAATATTTATACAGAGTGTACCGCTTAAAATTATCACCTTAAAATATGTTCAATACTCTTGTTGATATTGGAAATCTGTTTTCGCTGATAAAAAATTACTGTTTTCAGCACAAAGTGTCACTGAACAGCATTCATAATATACACGAGAGTCACATCTGCTTTTTCACCTTTGGGAAAAACCATTTTCTAAATTATCACTGCATTTTACTTGAACGAAATTAAACAAGCAATAAACAAAATAATAATAATAATATTAGATCATCATATATTGTTATTGTTTTGTATTATATAGACATGTCATCTCATGCGTAATCAGGATACGGCAAAAAACAATACCTGTTTTAAATCGCACGCTATTGTTGATCGCTCCTTCCTAGAGTTTGTACCATTGAGGTATGCAGTTCAAAGCATTTTCTAGCCATTCGCTCCATTGCACAGTATTACATGGCTGTCCGTATGGAGCGCTGGTAGAATGAACATCCAGTGTTTGCAATTAAAACGTTTTTAAATGTGTTGGTTTTGTCGTAAGAACGCAATGTTTGTTTCGGCAACATTTCGACATCGGCCAGTATGGACAAGGCAATTACGAGATGGGTCAAGCATCATCTGTATTAAAGAAGCAATTTGGTCAAATGTTGAGCAACATGAGGGCGTGCATTGTCATGGTGAAGATAACATGAACCAGATGGATAAAGCTCAGGATGTTTTCGTCGGATGTTTTCGGCCTAGATGCTCTAAACAGTCTTACAATACTCCTCATTAACCGCTGTTTGCAGAGGGGGGGGGTTCATTTTTATTAACTCTTTCTAGACAACCGAAAATAACGAAATCACCATTACCTTTCCTGCTGACCGAACAATCTTGGCCTGCTTTGATATTGAAGATCCAGTTTTTTTTATTTTTTTTATTTAAGGACGCTCTTTAACATCACAGGTCATCAGCGTTCCATTCTATTCAGGGCGTGAAACGGCCGAAAAATTTTGCTCAGAGGCCTCTTCTTTCAGGCTTGAGGTTCTTTATCGTGTCGTAAATGTACTACACGGGACTCCCGGCTTTACTTCCGCGACCTTGGGTTTAGAAGGCAAGTATGGTTACCACTACACCACCGGGACCGAAAATAACCAGCTGATTTTCAGACTGAGCTCGTCTGTTTGCTTTTGGGATGGTAGTGGTGAAGCCAAGTTTCATGACTTGTAATGGTGAAATTCAGGTTCCATGCTCCGGTATCAGACCCTGAAGCTTCTGACACACTCTTATGTTCAGGCATCAGCATTTTCTGCACCCATCCGGCACAGATGCGTCTCGTGTTTACGTAAGCAATCTTGAAGAATGGTAAATACAGCCATGGGCAATCTGTAACGCATCTGCCAGTCTACCCACTGATATTTGTCGATCTGTCTGAACAATTAAAACAATTAAATTCTCCCGGGCTGTTTTGCCGTGGTCCATGGTTTAAATTACTACCATAGCTTTCACCAACTACTCCGGTTGGCATCTTCAGTGGACGAAGACCTTCTTTCTGTTGGTAGAATTTGGTTCTCCATAGAAAATAGCTGGAAGTTAGGACGTGTTCAAATAATGTGATCTCTTCTGCTTTAAAGTGGACTTGTAGTAGTTCCAAGGTGTCTTTAATGGGTACATTTGTGTATAGAGATTCTACATCAAAACTCACCAGAATGTCATTTGGCTGTAAGTTGATCCTATCGATGATTTCCACAAAGTGTTTCGAGTTCTTAATGTGGTAATCCGAGTGAGGTATTAACGGACGTAACAAGGATGCCAAGTAATGCGCCAATTTGTATGTTGGTGAACCGATCGTGTTGACAATAGGCCTTAAAGGATGCGTAAGATGCGTAACAACATAAAGAGCACTGCTGCAAATAGGATTTATAATAGAGGCGGACGAGCACTTACTCGAGAACAGATACATTCGACGAGATCTCAACTTGTCTCTGTCTCCATGGAACTTCTAAAGCTACATATACACTTAGCATCGTCAATGTCAATATACATGTGGAACAAGATAGATTCTATTACATTCAACTGTGCTGAACATCATGGCTTCATAGCAACAGAACGCCAGAAGAAAAAATTCGACCAGCTACATCAAAAAGAAAATAGCCAAAACTTGGACCCCAACAAGGTAATTGTGAATTTATCTAGCCACCAGCTATCTCCAGATGCAGTTTCACTTCTAGTTAAAGGAAACAACTTTGCCTTAGTGTCCAAGAAGATTCCAACGGAAACCATGATTACGCAAGTAGAAAACGCTATTTGTGATCTGCCAACAGCTGATGCAGAAGAGGTACGCTCAGAAGCATGCAGAATTTTAAAGAAAGCAAAGCCTCCTGAGAATAATCTTAATAGGAAGGAAAGAGCGCAACTCAAAAACCTACGTGAGAATGACAATACCACCATCCTGCCAGCTGATAAGGGCAATGCCACGATAGTGATTACTTAGTGATTACTTGGCATCCTTGTTACGTCCGTTAATAGCTCACTCGGATCACCACATTAAGAACTCAAAACACTTTGTGGAAATCATCGATAGGATCAACTTACAGCCAAATGACATTCTGGTGAGTTTTGATGTAGAATCTCTATACATAAATGTACCCATTAAAGACACCTTGGAACTACTACAAGTCCACTTTAAAGCAGAAGAGATCACATTATTTGAACACGTCCTAACCTCCAGCTATTTTCTATGGAGAACCAAATTCTACCAACAGAAAGAAGGAGTAGCAATGGGAAGTCCACTAAGCCCTGTAATAGCAAATTTCTTTATGCAACACTTCGAGAAGAAAGCTCTAGACACTGCTGTATACAAACCTTCACTCTGGTTAAGATACGTGGACGACACCTTTGTAATTTGGCTACATGGACATCATAAACTACAGCTCTTCTTTGAACATCTAAATAGTCTCCATGAAAAAATTAAATTTACTATGGAAAAGGAAAGTAATGACATGCTTCCCTTTTTAGACGTCTTAGTTAGAAGAAAATCATCAGGAGCTCTTGGTCATCAAGTCTATAGAAAAAGCACACATACCGAAAGATATCTCAATGCCAGATCGAATCATCATCCTGCACAAAAAAGAACTGTAATCAAGACTTTAGTGCACAGAGCAAAAACCATCACAGAACCTGAATATCTTAAGCAAGAATTAAATCATCTCCGCGATGTGTTCAAAGCCAACGGATACAGCAACAAAGATATTGACAGAGCCATTCGCCCTAAGAAAACTGCAGCATCTAACACCTATTCGAACAAGAAACCTAAAGCTGTTCTAACGTACATAGAAGACGTTACTGTACGTATAGCACGCTTATTAAAGAGAAAAGGCATACTATCAATCTTCACACCAACTGCAAAATTAGGACATATGCTAAACAATGCAAAAGATCCTAGGCATCCCCGTGACACCACGGGAATTTATAAAATACCATGTGAATGTGGCAAAGTTTACATAGGCATGACCGGAAGATCGATTAAAAAACGATTAGAAGAACATCAACGACATTTGCGCCTTAATCAGCCCGAACGTTCGGCAGTAGCAGAACATGCAATAAAGGAATGCCATGGTATATGCTTTAACAAAACAGAAGTGGTTGCAAAAACTCAAGGCTTTTTCAATCTAGCCAGGAGGGAAGCATTGGAAATACAACAACACCCTATCAACTTTAATAGGGATGGCGGTTATCAACCAAGCAGCACATGGAAACCGGTTCTTAAAAACAAGCAACTACCTCCCCTCCATCCTCCTCCCCAGCACTTCCGCCACACACATATCGATCGTCCTCTACAGCCAGACAGAGACGGATCAATACTGTAGTCGTGTTAACAGTTAGGTGTTACTCTTCGTCCACTGAAGATGCCAACCGGAGTAGTTGGTGAAAGCTATGGTAGTAATTTAAACCATGGACCACGGCAAAACAGCCCGGGAGAATTTAATTGTTTTAATGACAACACCGGGCGCGAAAGCCTAAGAAGTACTATGCCTGAACAATGTCGGCAGCTGTGTAAAGCATGGATTCGTTCACGATGGGGCATCAGGACCACTCTGCTTTGTTTTAACAAAACACAGCCCACCATTTTTAACCACAAATGTGAGGCTGATTGTGGCAGAATATAATCGCCATATGCTCTCTGTAACATCGCGTACGCTTCCATATTGGATTTTTGCAGAAGGAAGTAAAATTACAGAGTAGCGTACTGCTCGCTACAAGGCGACTGCATTTCACGCAGCCGACAGGCAAACAAACACTCGATCTTTGCTAACATCGGCATCATGTGCTAACACACGAGTGTTCGCAGTTCCAATCTATGATTTATAAAGCGCCATATCTCCACTGTGTTCTTAGTCTTTATTCACTAGTGCTATAAAGACAGAAATCAACCTTAAACACTTAAAAAATAAATAGGATATTTAGTACGTTGGAAGAAGGAATTTATTTCGCTCTTCTAAATGATTCCGCATATGATCATGAAATGTCGGCACGGTATTAAATAAGTTCATTCCTGTCGAATTTGTTGCCCTAGTATAGTTATTAACCAGCTGATACATAGTTGCGTGCTTTGCAGAACTTTTACTCTCAGTTACAGTAAAGTAAATGTAATGTAATGATTTCTCTTGATAATGTAAATTTTATCAGGTTTTCAGAGTGGTTCTGAGGTGTTTCTGCCGTTAAAAAACATGCAAAAAATAAGAATTCGCAATGCTCATCACTGCAAAAGACCTCTATACGGTCAACATTATATGACCAGATTTACAAGTAATACTGTTCGTGCAAAATTAAACTTCTTCTTAAACTTTTGTATTCTTGAAAGTTGAAATGTACAGTAACTTCTATCTTGAAGAAATGCTTTTCTCGATTACTTATCGAGAGTGCACTTAAAATTATGCATATATGACCGAACAGTCTTCTCAAAATACGCTATAATCTATCAAAATTGCGCTATACTTAACACTAAAATAAATCTGTATTTAATCATAAAATACAATGTATGAAAACAGATTTAGAGTACAATAAATAATTGACATGACTTAGAGAATTTAATTTTGTTTCTGATATTTACTGATTTTTTCAGTAATTAGTAGCAAATAAACTCCAAAATATATTCTTTTTAACATCAGCATAATATAAAAACCGAATTTTAAAAAACAGGTTTGGCATACCATAAATAAGATCTGACTAGGATTTGAAAGCACAATGTATTTTATTTTACACTTACTCATTATTTTTCCTTATTGAGGAAATAAAATTTAAATTGAATATATAACTAATCAAAAGCTGCTGGTACAACTTTATCGACTGGGAAGCTTCTATCGACTTCTATAAAAACTGGAGAACATTTAAAATGAAATATATACATCAATTCTAGATTTCCACCTTCCAGAAAAACGGTTTTTTTAACTTACATTTTTTTCTGTTATTTACTGCTAATTTTTTTATTTTATTGCATCTTCAGTTTTGCCGGAAATACCATCTAACTTATGAATTATTTCTTCATTTCTTCATTATATTCAACTAACTTAACCTGATACGCCTCAAATGAACTGATTGCAACTGAAAGAAGAAAACAAGATTTGCCTAATATAACATAGATATTTTATTTCTTGGTCTGAAAATAAAAGTTCAAGTTGGAACAACAGAAAGTTTTTGATTTCTCTAGCACTTTGCAACTAACAGACGTGTGTCTACAGCACCGTTGTTACAACGTTTCTTCTCATTTTGTCAAAATAAGCGTGGGGATCGTGTAATTAGGTAATTAGATCTTAGTACAATATTTTACATTTAATCCACAGTAAATGTTATGCACTTTCTAAATATATTAACAGAATTTTAATATGTTGGTGAAGGAAATTATAACTTCACCCTAAACGTCTAACACATATTGTAGGACAGTGACGCAAAGATACAGCGATTTTCGTGGTTTGATTTGAAAACAACTGAATACATTAAAATAATCCTCAAAAAAGAAAATATCAGAAAATATGTCAGAATAATTAATTCTAATGATATCCATTTCAGCATTGCTCCTATTAGAATTTGATTCAGAACTCAATTATCAAAGAATATACGCCACAAGGAAAAGGAGTTCTTTTAGTCAGATATTAACTTAGTACAAAGAACAACGAGCTCTTACAGTTCGGTTTGAAGGTGCTTTTGCCCATTTGGCCCTGATTTTCCCATAAAAACAATTGCTTCGTGGAAGATAATTGTCTAAATTATTGTTTCTGTTACAACGTAAGCCCAGTGAATGTTCAAGGTCATCTTCACCTTCTGATCACTCTTTTCTGAAGGTTAGAAATGTTCATTCAAAATATGAACATTCTTCATTCATAACAGTCGCCTCAATCACTCTAGTATAGTCCAACTAGTTGCATATTTTCAAAATTTGGAGCTAGAACATTTACACAATTCCTTTTTTTCAAATCAGAAATAAAACCTTCATTATTAAGAGGTGTTTTAACTTCCGATGTACGTAACAACGCGGACACTAAAAGGACGGAAAGTGAGAAAATAACGCAAACAACATAGTGCAGTCAAAAGATTTTTGAGTTAATATTACTTACATTAATGACAATCAGTACACGAAATTAAACTCAAACTTAATGAATTACTGGTGACAATAATATAAATCGCAATAATGCGCAATAGAGCGCGGTTTCAAGGACCGCGCCATGGAAGTTAAAGTTAAGTAAATTGATTATAATTTAGAGAAACACAACTGCCACTATTTAATTTTTCACTTAGTATGAATGCAAAGTTTTTTCCATTATCAAACGGGAACAGATGCAATAATGTCCCAGTTACTTATACTTCGATCAGCGACAATCTTTCATATCAGAAGCATACAAAAGTTGAAGATAACTACCCGAGTATTTAGGTGACTGTCACTACTGTGTGTGCGTAATGGGGAAAGATACGCCAAGAAGGGGCGCTTTTATTTATTATACAAAATTACAAAAATGTTTTATACATAAAACTATGCAAAATATTATTTACAAAAATAGCGCGTATAAAAATATGTCCTTTTGATCACCATCGTCCCCCCCAAAAAAGTGGTTTTTCTGAATACAATTATTCTAAAATTTGTGGCAAATATTCTTTTGACAAAAGATACACCAGTGCTGTCTTCATCACTGCTGCTCTTGCTCCTCGTACGGCGTGGTGACCCAGGTGAGTAACATGTGAGAAAAGTTGTTGTTGAGGTGTTCTTGCGCCACCGGAATGGAGATGGGGACAATGAAATAGCCAATGGATGCGGTGAAGAAACACCCGTCGAGGTGATTTTGTAGTCTAGACCTGGCGTCTTGTCGATGGTTCTTAGGAAGACGTTGCAACGAGCGTTTATACCGTAGTGGAGTACTTTTGAAGGCAATTATCTGGCTGACTTCCATGACGTTGGAGTTGTTGGTTGCGAGTTTGACGGTAACAGTTTTGTCCTCATCAAGGAAGGAGATTTCGGTGGAGATCAGGTAGATGTTTGCTGGATACTCCCCGCTTGTTGTAACGTGGTTTTGGTTGTCAAAAGCGAGTTTGATAATGAGATTGTTGCCACTTCCCATTGGGTCTGTTTGGCACACCATGTTTTCATGCTGGTGTCAACTTCGCGACTTGTCTCCGGTAGCCGTTTCGGAGCATCTTCTCTCCTTCGTACACGATGTAAAAGGCAAAAAACTTGAATTTGTTAAAGAGTTCTGCAGAAATGTTGTTGAATCTTGTGGGTTGAACTACATCTTTCCCTTCTCGAGGCGCACAAGCGTTCTGAGCCCGTTTTTTGTGGAGATACTCCGGACGCATTGCACGATGTATGTACCTTCAACTGCAGCATAGACACGGTAACAAAATCCAAGTTACTCGATACTTCAGCTAGTGTGTGTAGCGCGTGGTGAATTATGTTGTCTCCTCCGTTGGTTTCTCAGTACTAAGGTAAATTGTACAGTGTTGTGTAAGACAAGGTGGACCGTTAATTTGGTGGAGTAGGAGGGGAGATTGTAATGCTGGTTGCAGCGACGGTAAGTAACGTAAATTCCTTTTGTTTCCATATAAGTTCCGTCCTCTATGGCTAGTAGATGACGTTCTTTTGGCTCCATCATAGCCTGAATTACTAATTAAACTTTTCACAAATGTTGATTTACCACAACGCGAAGGACTTGCTATTTGCATGGTGCACGGGAAATTAAGATAAAAGTGTCGGTTTGTACCATTGTGGGTGTTTGATGAAGGATTAGACATCCTTCTTTTGTACTCGTAGGGCAGGGATCAAAGTTTTCACACTGTACGCGTTTGTTGACCACCATTCTATAAGTTTTCACTCAAGGCTTGGTAACCACTATACTTAAGAATTTTCTGGAAATCTCTATGCCCTCCAGTATTACCGACATTTGAATTTTTGACATTCAAAACGGTGTACCTGATAACGCTGGCTTTTACATTTCTCATACTCCCTGAGTTGAGGGTGATGCATTTAATTTTGCAGACAGAGTACCTCTTCTTCCCGCACTTAACTTCTAAGGTGTAATTTTTTGCACCGGTAGATGCAAATATGGAAATATACGCATCCTTTCTATACCTTTCTATCTCATCAATCATACAGCCCAAAAGCGGCCCCTCGAGAGGTCCCCATTCTCCCGATCTGTACGCGGCAATAACAGAATCCATGTCGAAATAACTCATGCGTTCAAGAATTTCATTCAATTCTTGCATGGGCCGTTGTATATGCTGCTATGGAGGCGTTAGTAGTGAATGCTTCGCAATGGAATTTTATATTATCTCCTCTGTAGCACGCAGGTAAGACTGTACCTCTACACCTGCGTCGTTAAGTAGGTGTATGAACCTAGTTCACAAGATCACCTGTGGGATGTAATCTCGTTGGCCATATTTTCCCCAAAAGGAGTTTAAAAATAGTTTTACCAACTCACACCTGCCAGAATTGCTTTCAATGCCATCTTTATCCAGCGAAACGCCTTCCTTTTCCAAAAATTGCGCGACATATTCATTTTTCTTCGAAGGAGTGTCGCAGTCGTTGGGCCAACCAGGGGTTTCGCTTTTAATTTTCAGAAACTGGTAAACATAATCCTGAAAAAGGTCATTTTCGCCAATGGAGAGATCATAGCGTATCATGTCATATTCCCATATTGCATACACATGAATTACCCTATAACCTTCCTCTAGTGCGACTTTACCCTCGTCCACCACAAAGGTGTCTGTCATACATCTTTCATCCTCTGTATCCGTACACCCTGTCTGATTCTCCATCTCTGTGCATCCACGACACAGAGCAAACATACATTTTACATTAATGCGCAATGGCAGGACGGGATGGCACAGTCTTTTCGGGGAAGAATTTTTCATTTCCAACACCCCCTCAACATCATTCAATTTGAAAAATTATCCACGTGAATTTTAGGATGTTCCACGAGGTAGGCTTTGGGTACAAACTGCACACATCGTAATAAAACATTTTCATGTCTCCAGTAGCATCGCAGTAAATATTCGTACAATTTGTTATCCCCAAAAAAAAGGAATTTCGTAAGTTGAGAGGTTCGGAGTAAGGAAAACTTTTGTCAAATTCTGCCAGACCAGCATCAGCCGTAATAATTATATTAAACTCGCACTATCAAATCTCAGTCACGTGGTACCCAGCATCTTTCATCGTTTTCGTGATCTTTACGGTGTCCTTGTATCTGGAGCCCATTGTTCTGTTATCCATGTGGTATAACCTTGAATTCTAATTTAGGTCCTATTCAGATAATATCGTGTGCAGCCGGGGTAGAAACATCCATAAAAGAACTATATTTGCCTTCTTTGTACTCGTCTATTTTATGACCTAAAACTTTAATTTCCCTGCATCAATAAGCATGTTGTATTGACGAGAGATTGCTTCTGTTCCGACCAAGACAGCCAAATACATGCTTTTCGGGATTTCTTATCAGCTAAGCGGTACCCACCTCCTGGAATTAATGGAATTTTATATCTAGGCATTAATCGCATCCCGTAAACGCTCATACATGCCTGTGCAATGGTAACGCATTCTCTAAAATTATCAATGAATAATTTCCTAAATTTGGAAACCCGCTGCCTCAAGAAAAAATACCCCAGTTTTACAATAAGCTAGCATTTCTTTTTTCATGTAGAAGACATTATTTGAGGACACCATCTCATTACGCCACTGTTCGAAAATCTTGCGGTAATCTAAGCTTATGCCATCAGGGTAGTAATATTTCTGCCCAGGCACAGCACCAACATATTTTTCATTTTCCTTGGTATTAAATGGCAAGGATAATAACCTTTACATTCGGGGAGTTTAAAGGTTTTTGAAAATTGTAACACGGCATAGGAATGAAATTAAGTGAGTCTAGAAAGGCCACACTGTTATACTTCATTCTGTAAATTTATACTTCCATTCATGAGCTCTGGGTCCGAATTTAGACTGTTCACCGTGTGTTTTAACAGAAACTGCTTGTCATAGGACCCCAAGTTGTGCGCTATGACGACAATGTCACGGAATTCAAATCCTGGTTGTGATTTGATCACACAATTGTATGTTATGCAGGATGAGACATTTCCTCAGTCGATGTCCGTGTTAGGGAAGTCAGCATGGTTGACATACACAAAGGTGACAGAAAACTTTTTGGCGACAAAATTTCGGAGATCTATAATGAAATAATGGGGGAAATATTACATTTTAGAAATCTAGAATGTAGAATGGGTGTTAAAGTGAATTTTCTCAACAGCCTAATTAATTATTTCCCTGCGAATCTTGATGCAATTAATGAAGAACAAGATAAGCTGTTTCATAAAGACATTAAAACAATAGGAACTACTATAACGGCCATTGGTATGTGCATATGATGGCTGATTACTGTTGGTATTTGAAAGGGATACTAGTGAAGGATATATTAGAACTTCAAAAATAATGACGTTTTTTCTCCCTAACAGAGAAATAAGTTTGGAAATTCATAATTATTAACATATGCTCTATTTTTTATTTTTACATATTCGTTAATGTTAAAGTTAAAACAAATATACAAAAACAGTGTTGTCTTAGCTATTATCTTAAAACTTAATAATCTTTCATCAAGAATATAAGTGCATTATTACATATGATGTTATTTGTTTAAAAACCTAACCCGACTGAGCAAAACTGAAAAAATATTTGAATTCAAGGCATTCATATTATATAAATCCAGATGGAAATGTAACATATATTTAGACCAGTGTAATAGATGCGAGGAAAGGTTTAGCATGATAAGACAGCAATGTATCATCCTGTGAGTCCGAGGTGGCATGGTTGAGAAGCACTAGGGGACTCAAGGACCAGGAATTCAGACAAAAGCGGTATATACGACCCTAAATGTAACATTCATCATTGTTTCTTAGTATAAAATGTACTGTGATAGAATTTCATATATTACCAGGTGGAAAAAGCATATCTCGATAGTCCGTCCTGGTAACCATACCTTACTTCATTGACCAAAGGTCGCAGGTTCAAACCCGAGCAGGATCGATGGATTTTTAAAGCGTAAAAACCTAAAATGGCATTGTTTGGAAGAGAAATTAAGCCATTGATCCGATTTTGTAGATTTACGGCACGTAAAAGAACGTTAAACCTGAAAGAAGAGTTCTCTGAACAAAATAATTTGGTCGTTTCAAGCCCTGAATTGATAGGATGTTAAAAAGTGGTCTTAAGTAAACCAAATGAATAAATAAACACATACTTGTTACAAATATAGCAAAAATTCATGGAACGTGAATATGCAGTATTAACTAAAAAAATATACCCCTGTTTTCACAAGTAAATGACAAATATTTATTTCTATTTTCAGCGATTCTTTTCATTTAGAACATGCAAATTTCTTATAGTGGAATATCTTCACCTGCTATGCATTCTAAAATAACTTTAAATATTTGGGCACACTGTTCCAACTTAGGGCACCTTGTGGTACATATTTAGAAATATAAGCCCATAAATCCATTTAATTTCTCTTATGCGTGTTAAGTAATAAACTTTCAGATTTTTACTTTATGAGCAAAAAAAAAAAAAACTAAAAGAACTGTTTGGATGCTCCCTGTAGTTATCAAAAGATTGAGTCTAATCTGAGGTTGCTCATTGCCTGGTTAAACAGTTTAGCTAAGGATATCAAAATAGAAACGATTTTTCTAATATAATTTGATATTTTGAGCAATTAAAATTACCTAATAAGTGAGTTTTAATTTTTACATTGTGTTTACGCACATAATATTCATTTTAATAGTGTTAAGCTCTGTTGTTTATTAATTTGATTTAAATTTTGCAGAATTTTCTTCCTTTTTGCCACTTCTCTATGTAGAAATTTGTAATAAAATAATTTGATGTAAATGTTACAAATGTGAAAAATAATTAAGTCCTATTACATTTGCCGAAATTATGAATTGTTAGTTTTTTATTGTGGGATAAGAAAATATTGTGAAAACTAAATCTGCTTAATTGACAAGTAAAAAATATATAATTTTGTTTCTCACGAAGTTTCACTATTATTTTGCTTATTTTAAGGAGTCTAGCGATGGTGTAGATTTCAACCATTAACTTGAATTCCATAGTTGAGTACATAGATCGATGTATTTATAGATAACTAATATTGATCGGGAAACATTCTATTTACAGCACAAAGTTATAGTTGTTATAATGGAGCAATAGACATCACTGTAGTGTATAAAAATTTAATTAAGTTGGAATAAAATTTACATTCATCATATTATTATAGTTCAAATAATGTATCATTAACAATTTTTAAAATACAGGTGCGGCATGTGCCATTTTAATGGTTATATTTAAGCATGAAGAATTATAACTTCATAATATCGATGTACACTCTTTGAAAGAGCACTTGATGATATTTCTTTTAAATATCCGTTTGTAAAGTATGTTCTTCAAGGGACCATCTTGTTGGCAATGTAATCTTGGGCACGAGCGCGCATGCCTTCCACGACCTTACGAAGAGTGTTACATTTATGGCCCCATATGAATGTTTTTTATTATTATTCCAGAATTTTACTGCTCTATTAGCATACACTCTATCAGAAATATCCACAGAAGGAAAAAAATCGAAACAAAACAAAACACGTCAGAAATTGCCATTTGCCATCACCAAACCAAGAAACAAAGTGCTAGTAATGTTGTCGTGGACATTATGGTTGCACCGTCCTATTGGATATTCTTACGGTGAATTTTCTGCGTTATGAACTGTTTCAACATAAACTTCATAACGCTCTACTCTGACTGTGTTGCCTGTGGAACCAATAATATCCTGAGAAGATCCTCCATACCACATGTAGCATGTAACAGTAGTCGTTCATGAAGGTGATGAGGATTGGTAGGCTCCCCAGTACCAGTTGTAGTCCTTGTCAGGCATCATCAAACTGTTGAGAACAATAGGTTGAGTGTTTATCATTTCCAGGAGATGTATACAGAAATTTCGACGCGTCTCTAGATCTCTAGGCAGTAATTTTTGCACCATTTGCATCTTGTATGGTAGGAACTGAATATCCAGAAGCAGCATCCGTCTCACACATCTATTCGATGTGTTACGGACTTATGAATGCCGAAACCTATCACGATGGACGTTGCTCTAATACAGTTCTTGTTGGTGAAATGTTGTCCGAAATGCGAACCGTAGTGGCCTATCAGGTGATTGCCTCTGAATGTATGTTTGCCCCACGAATTGTAATTAATTTTCTGTATAATATGTATAACCAACGAAATAATGAACGTTCTTAGCTGATATTTGTGGCAGGATTACCTACCAGACCCCTGAAGGTTGACAAGGAAGTTATCTTTCAAATTACTGCCATTTTGTAATTTATATTTTGTGTAATAATATGTATACTCAGTAAGATAATGGCCTCGACTTAACATATCTTTATTCTGGAGTTGATTAGCATAACCCCGAAGGTCGGTCAGGAAGATACCTGTTCAAATTCCCGCTATTTTGTAATTAATATATTGTATTATTATATAATTATAAGGACAAAAATTAAAATAACGGCCTCTTTGCTGACCTTTGTAGCGGGATTGCATACCATATCCCTGAAAGTCTGTAAGGAAACTACTTACCAACTGAAGGTGGATAATGCAGCTATCTGCAATAAATATTGCCTTGGAAGGGCGTATACTACTGCTGTTAGCAGGCGTGGCGGCCATCTTGCGTAAAACTTTTTCATAAGCAGTTCTTCGTATAAAATTATCTTTTGAAATGCCTACAGCCCTAATATTTCGCACACTTTTACTCGCAGGTGAACTAATTCCATATTATGTATTTGTTCAATGCATTCTGCTGTTACATAGACGTCCTGCACGTGGGCAATCTTTCAAGTTGGTAAGGCCAAGTTTGAACTAACCAGCATATTTTAATCATTGAAAATGAAGAAAAAGATTGTCCATAAATGATTATAAATTTTGTGTGAATTTTATTTAACATTTAACCATCTTTTACAAAGAACTTTTGTCATTACAGATATTCAATTTTATCCATTTTATGGAATACTCACAATATGTCTACCTTAGTAAGTTGTATTAAATGAATAACTGGTGAAACAATTAGTTGATATTTCAAATGATTAAGATTAAGATATAAATTTAAATGCAATTCAATTGCCAATTGCACGATTATCTATTGTCGGAGCAAGAACTTTCCAAACCGTTCTCATTGTACAGACGCATTATTAATAAATGCAGGAACTGCAGTTTCTGTGAAATTTTCACTCAATTCTTTCCCCATAGTGGTATGTAGAACATAGTTGGAAAAGAAGACGCAGATTTGAAAAACGCGGTTATTGTCAGGATTCGAATCAAGGAAGGATGAAGATCCGCAGATCGAATCTCGGTCCTGATCTGAAATTTTCAAATCATATTTTCCCTTTGCAATTTCTCGCATTACTTTGCATTAATTAAAAACCATAACGTTTTATTGATGAACCTTACATGAATTAATCAGCAAGAAAGATATCCTTCAGGGAATAAAACAATTTTATTCTTGGTTAAAGAATAACCAAGAATAATTTTATTCTTAAAATAATTTATACTTGGTTACAGCAATAATGGAAATTACATACCATTTGAATTAAATGTACGGGATGGAAGGGGACTTATGACATTCATTTTGCAGAATTAATTAGTGTTATTTTGCGCTTTTTAAGCAGTTTTTCAAGAACGTTTTAGCAATTTAAACCCATTATTAACTTGGTGTTTTAGAAGTTGGTAGTACTATTCTAAAAGTTAGTATTTCAATTACATTTATAAGTTTCACAGTCCGCAAGCTATAAGCTTTTTAGATATTTTTTTTTTTTTTTTTTTTGCGTCAACAGTAACGTTACAATATGTCAATAATGCAATATTTGTATTATCGCATGTACTGCTGAAGGGGGTGGCATATTAATATTTTCAGAAATTGATAGGTAACAAGTTAAATTCATTTTGGTTTTACATTTTATTTCTTGCCTTAACATGATCGCCTTAGGAAATTCCAGTATGTTTAAAAGCATAGGGGTCTTCCACTTCAGAAGCCGTTTACAAGCGTCATTAACCTGTGCCTAGTAACAAGCAAATTCATGCCGAACTTGGATCTGTCACGCAGTGTTGGAAAGTTTTAGACATTATTGATTAATATAATTCAAATCTAGGACGGTGGTACACCATATTTGGTATATTTTGTCTTACAATATAGAGATCCGCCTAGGCAATCGTAAAACGATATAAGGGGTAAATGGGTGTTTGCTCTCTGGCTCTTTCTCGCTTTGGTATCCTGAAGGCCGAACTGTCAAAGTGGATACATACCCTCGGCACTACTGCGACGGATTCCTGAAAGATAAGAGCTCATCGGAGAATACCATTTGTAAGTTCAACTCAGACTGGGAACATGTCCCCTCAACAATAAATTATTTGGCATGGTAATCAGCAGTTGGCTTCTAAGCCGCTATCCCCTAAGTCACAACCGTAGTCGTGACAGTATTCTTGTGTTTTTTAATTTTAATTCTCTTTAAAGGAAACTCAGTATATGTCATTGAAATGGCATAAGAAAAACAGTTTACGAAATTTGTAAAATCGAATCATTAGAAAGGAGGTTATCTGAAACCCAAAATTTATACGATTTAAATTAAATAAGAAAAATAGGTCCTGAAAATCAGAAAAATTGGGCCATTGGAAGTGGCACTTACCTGAAACCTAAAATATAAAAATTGCTTCGGTGGTACCAATGTTTGTTGCTTCACAACAAAATTCGGTATATACCATTGAAATAAAATAAGAAATGAGTACTGAAAATTAGGGAAATTGAAGCTTTAGGAGCCTGTGTAAATTTAAAAAGCTCTCTATCGTTTTATTTTCTTGTTATTTTTTTAAAAATAAAAGGACAAATTAATCCAGTATATAAACTGTATTAATAACGATGGTTGTGTTTTATATTTAACTAAAGCGTCATCGTGATGATAGTAAATGTGAAATATTAACCTAATATGTGTTTGAGAATTATGTTATTAAGGAAATGTTTTCGTTCATATTTTCCCAACAATAACATTTAAATTAAATTTCAACTTCAATGAAAATTCATAGAATTTTCGATTATTTATAGTTGATTGTGTATATTTGCTTAGCACGTTTTTAAATAGTAAAATTTTTTGTTTTATTAACATATAAATATCTTCTTAAATACATATGTAACTCGAAACTTTCTCTTATTTTTCTCAATTTAGGTGGATGTAAAGATGATATCAAAGGCTCAGTTCATAAACATGGTTACATTTAAAAATGCTTAACAATACTCACATAGGGAAGTTTTGTCTATCAGTGGTCATAATTTCACTCAATTAATAGAACAGCATTGGTTTTGTGGTTTAATCTCAATAATAATAATAATAATAATAATAATAATAATAATAATAATAATCCCAAAATGTGGTTTATTTTTTATGATACTTATAGATTGCAATTAAATCTAATTTTGTTCTGCTAATACCACACAGTAATGCCATAACTTATTTCATTCCATAGTTAATAAGACCATAATTTGTATTTTATATTCTTTTTTAAAGTTACTCTGATAGCTGAGGAATTCGCTTAGTTTACGCAGTTCATGCGTGACGGACATTTTAAAATCATCAAGGATGAGAGCTGCATTTCTTCCGATTTTACTTTTATTTCATGTACTGATTATAAATGCCCCCCCCCCAAATCCTTTATTGCTTCATGACTACATAAGTTGCAAGTCATTGCTTTCTTTCTACCCGATTTCTCACCATGGTAATCTCGCTGATGACGTTTGAAGTTGTGTACATAACTGAAATTCTTGTTCTAGATTTACGGTGATAGGTTTTGTTTTGATTGATGTGATTTATTTACGAACGCTCTTTAACATCTCAGGTCATCAGATTTCCATTCTATTCAGGGTGTGAAACGGCCGACAAATTTTGCTCAGAAGCCTCTTCTTTCAGGCTTGAGGTTCTTTTGGGTGCCGTAAATGTACGACATGGGGCCTAACACTTTCAAATCACACACATTTAACAATGTTCACTAGCTTTAACAATTTTCACTACGGCGCTAATAGAGGAACAAGTGAATCCCTACTATGAAATTGTAACCAGTCGGCCTTCTTCAATACTGTTGGGGGCTCGGTCATAGGACTGGCCTGTCTATCCTTGAGGCAGAAGGTAAATGGAGAGTTTCGGAGGAATGGCAATGACTTTCCGTATACTATTTAGAAATTTACAGAACTTCTTGAGTGTAAGTTACGACTTAGGATTGTTTCAAAGAAAGATTGTAAGTTGCGGTAATTTATTTTAAAGTGAAGTGTATTAAAGTAAGCGTTTTCTTCAGTTGTTTGTTTGCTATTTCTTAGTACTATTTGCTAGACCTTAATACGAGATGGTTGTGAGTGTTATTTAAAGCCATTTTGATTAAATTATACTTTTCCTGTTTTATATATGTATATATAATATGCTGAAGTTTTAATTCAAGATATATATACACACATACAAAGTTTTGGAACAACTCGTATACTTAAAGTATTTTAATTCAAACAGCTTTGCTGTTGGTTTACAGAGTGAAATTTTCATTTTTCATTGTTTATAATAAATGCTTGTGGAAAATTGAGTATACATTTTAAATGCTGTTATACAAATCTTTAATTTTTTATTAATAAATCACCTTCCAGTTTCCTTGAGGACTTAGTATTTTAGATTTTCATCATACTTTCACATAAATATTTAAAAATTACAAAATTTGCACTTAGCCATAACATAAATTATCCACATTTGGGAAGCCAAAGTACGGAAACCTAAAAAAATAGCTCATGTAATTTTACCCAAACAGAATTTTAGCCTGCGGCCTATAAGCATTGTTCTAAAAAGTATATACATCTTGTAGATTTTAGGACAAATACTGCAAAGCATGATCTAAAGTGAATGTATTACGGCACGTAACTCTAAAAAAGATAATAGTTCAGTGATGTTTTAGTGTACTTTAAATTAGTTATTAAACATGTTATTAGTTTAGATAACAAAATTAAAAAAATAAAATAAATAAAATGAATTTCAAATTACCAGTACTTCAGACCAATTTTGTTTAATGAATAAATATGATGCTATTAAAATAATATAACATTATAAAACCAAATACGAAAAACCTAAGGGAATTTAGAAGTATAAAATTATCAAATATGACATTTGCTCCTTGATGAAAATAAATTATGGTTCTTTCTGATTCATAATATTTATAGTTTATAGATTTCCAGATATTTAAGTTTTATAAAAAGACATTTAATGGGGTTTGGCATACCACGCAGTGTGCCACGTTCCCTTCACTAAAATTCTTAATATTTAAACTGTTGTTGTAGATAACTTTTAAAGTAGATTTTGTTATTCCCTTATCAAAAGGTGCAGATTAGTAAATCATAAGGCACTAGAGTATGCTGCTAATAATGATTGTTCCTCTGAAATGCGTTAAGAATGTGTCATGATTTTGAAGTTAAATTTCAAGTGAGGTTATATGAAACAACATTTTCCTAAACATAAGTATATTTTATCAAAAACTATTATAGTTACACAGTTGAAATTTAGCACACTTTGTAAAAAATATGTTAAAATACTGAAATATTTACAAGTGTAACAGATTTTATAAAATTTAATATTATATTTCTAAATTTGACTTCACTTTCTTCATACTATAAAGACATTTAAACCTAAATTTTAGTAGCTGAATATTATAAAATACCTTTTAATTAAAGAAAATCTAACCACCTGTTTCCAGCAGTTTTGGAGAAAAAGAAAAATAAAAACCTCAATAATAATTTGTTACTAATATTTAAAATACTCTGCTTCTAGTAGTTTTTGAGGAAAAGGAACATAAAAACATCAATAATAATAACTATTATTACTTAAAATGCTGCTTGCATTACCTGTAACAGCCAATTGTCTGGACCGGCAATAAACTTGGATACCCTGTAGCTTCCAACGTTTTGGCAGCAATAAATAGTGCATTTGTCTCTCGTAAACACTATACCACTATGGAATTTTAGTGGTGTGAAAGAAATACACCCAGGTTTAAACGTGCGTAAGACCATGTTTGGTTCCTCAAGCGAACCAGTCCAAAACAGTAAGTGATAGTCATCCAGAGCTAAGAAGATCATGGAATGAAGTGGCCATTTAACAGGATCCTCAGGTGGCATTTCCTTTTCTTCAAATTGCCCACGCATGTTAAACCTGCACCATAAGCCTTCACCGTGAACGAAGAGGTGAGAATTGAGCAAGAATATCCCTGCAATTGGCATTCCTTCTGGAAGTGGGTTCTCTATCACCACGAATTCACTGGTCAACGTATTCAGCAGCACCGTCTGAAATATTTAAGACAAATCTGCAGTACAACATAAAAATTATTGTATTTCATATAGAACATTGCCGGATTATAAAATACCTGAATTACATACTACACCACTTATATAGAACGAAACACATTTCTAGTCTACGTGCCCTCTCAAACAGCATTGACACATAGTTATCCTTTATTAATTATAGTGCATTCAAAACAGAGTTGCGCTTGATTAGTTCATCACCAAAACGTATGTCCACAAGTTTCCAGGCTCGCCGATAAGGATTATCAGCTTCATAAAAGCCTTATCTGATGTCATAACTTATCTGTTAAGTAAATAATTTCAGTTGTATCTTCCGCTCCGCTGTGTTTAGTTGTTCGGGTATAGTTGCATAAAGAAAGCTATGTGTAAAAGGTTGTGACATGTTCAAAATGGATTTTCGAGTTGTTATTAAGTTCTTCACAAAAGGACTTACTCCAAATGAAATTAAACAGCGATGGACGGTGTATATGGGGAAGCCTCCCCCTCATATTGTACCGTAAAAGAATGGACCAAGCTTTTTAAAATGGGACGAAAAAGCTTTGAAAACGCAAAGCGTGCAGGTCGGCCCTTGGAGGTATTCACTCCTGAAAACATCACTCTTATGAAAGGAGTAATTATGGAAGACAAGTGGCTCAAAGATACAGAAATAGCACTTTCTAAAACAACAATCCTTCGAATTATTCATGAACATTTAAACGTGAATAAAGTTACTGCAAGATGGTGCCTTAACTTCTTTCCTCATTCCAAAAGTTTCAACGAGTCATCTGATGTTAGGCATTTTTGGAGCTCTGCCGTGGCAACGAGGGAGAAGTTCTGCAAACCATTGTTACAGAACATAAACTATGGTCCTCTACTATGATCTTTGGTCCAAAAGAGAATCAATGGAGTGACGTAAACCTGGCGAAGTACGGCCTCTAAAGGCCAAGGTCACTCGGTCAGCAAAGAAGAACATGGTCACAAGCTTTTGGGGCTAAAAATAAATAAAACCTGTATTTGCCACCCTGGTACCTGGTTTCCTAAACCAGGGCGTCTATATTAAATTTTCCATTTATTATTATAATTATACAATTCAATAATCTCTTACTACATTATTTTACAGATTTTCCTAATAACTAGATTAAAATAATATAATAAAACGGTAAAAAAAAAACTGAAAATAATTAAATTAAACCAAAATATAAATTTACTAAACTACTTCCCAAATTAACCTTCCAAAATCTACAAAAACTACCAAATGAACAATATTACTGGGAGCTAGTAAGAATTATAGCTGGTAGCCGGCTATTCTATCCTTTAAATTTATTCCATTACTATACAACTATACTGCTATTAACCACTGGCTACCAGCGGTATGTACTGGATTCCAGTATTTGGCAGAATTTATCTTAAATTAAACATTATACTTAAGAAGTCTCCTTAATTTATTTCAATCATAATAATCTCCTACTCTTTAATAACTTACTTCACTTAAAGCTCATTTATCACTATTAATCTTTCCTACTCATTACATTTATTTGTCCTAACACTTGAACTCATTAAACACTATCACCTCGCTTCCGCCATATCACTCTCCATCTTTTCTTCCATCTAGCTTGATCCTCTTGGTCCCCTAGTAGCACCATTTCTCGCGCTCTGCTCCTCCTCTCCGGACACCGCTTCCCATCCTCCATCTCCTCCCGCGGTTCATTCCCGTGTATTTCCAACGCCTTTCTATCTCCTTCTGTAATCTTCCTTCTTCCATCTTATTCCCGGTGCCAAAACTCTTATAGGTAAGCGCCTTCATCTTCCTCCCCATTCTCTACTTCAGGTTGTAAATCAAAATTATCCCCATCTGTTATAAATTTAGATATTTTCATTTCCATCATTCCCTTCTTCCTTACCTTTATCTTCTCCTCTAATATTCTCTTCCTGTTGATTTAATTAAAGTTATCTTGTATATTTTCTATTCCTGTTAAATTATTTGTGTTTGGGGGTTGTCTTTTCATACGTATGCGTTCTGATCTTCTTACCTCGTCCTCAGCTTTTTCATTACTTCTTATTAAGTGCTCTTGTGGCATTACCCCATCCCGTGCTAGATTACTAATTTTGAATGCGGCCTTCTCGAGGTATTTATACAGGCCCTTATTTCTACGTATATGTGCCACCTGATGGCCACTTAAAATTTCTCTTTCTTCTCTCACCTGTTCTAAATAGCGTGTACACTCGAATAACACGTGCTCTGGGTTATCCTATGTTTTGCACAGTGTATATATATCTTCCTGTGTTCTGTTAATTTTTTTCCAATAAATGTTGTAAGGCCCGTGTCCTATAAGGTAATGTACCATGCCTTTGGTAGGTTGCATAAATTTTAGTTTTAATCTCTCAAAAATGTTGTTAAATAAGTCGAAAGTTCTTCTGCCTGCCTCGGTATTTTCCCATAATTAATTTATGTTTTATTTCCTTTAAGTTGTTGCATTGACTGCCGATTATTAAACTTACTTTCTCCAATTTGCCTTTTTTCAACCAATAAACAGCGCCTCTTAATTTAATCAATAAGTCAATTGGCCATATTCCTCTAACTACTAAAAGGGCCATAGCGAGTGAGATGCTTAATGCCCATGTATATCTTAATAAAACCTTCCGTTGTGATCTTCTTGGTAGAGTTTTTATTTCGACATCCTTCATTCTCAGAACCCAGACCCCTGCTCCATAAGTCATTATTGAAGCAAAAATGCTCGTGTAATATGCTGTTATGACATTTATTGAAATTTTAAAATTCAAACTGCACTAATCCTGCTAATTTCATTATAACGTTTTCAGATTTTTTCATACGTATTCAGTATTTTCCTAAAGTTTAGTTTTACTACACCAATTACTTAATTGATTAATTAATTTATTCGCTCCTCTTTCTATATCGGTTCTATTATTTTGGGACTGTGAAGGAATATTCTTCATTGATTTCAAAGAGGGTAACCTCAGTAAATGGGGAGTACTATGCTGGCCTACTGTACAGACTACACACTTCCACCAAAGAGAAAAGGCGAGTGATGATGTGCGCTTTCTTCACGACAACGCGCCTGTGCTTACAGCTATTGTTGCAAAGGAAGCTGTGAAGAAGTGTGCCTTCAAAGAGATCGACCATCCAACCTACAGTCCAGATCTAGCTCACAGTGACTATTTCCTCCTCTCAAAACTCAAGAAGGACTTTTGAGGAAGGAAATTTAAGTGTGACGAAGAAGTGATGGATGCTGTTTATGGCCATTTTGCAGACAAGACTTCTGACTATTTTTGAGGGACTGATTGAAATGTTAATTCAAAGATATGATTGAAGAAGTGTTCGCATTAAAGGGTAACTATATGGAAAAGTGAAATATAGTTTTTGTCTTTATCATACCTAGAAAATGGTTGGGCTGGAAACTGATGCACCTACTCTTGTAAGACATTTTATAATAGCATAATGAAATTGTTTAATTTTCTTATTATTGCCTTACTCCTATCACAGATTTTTGTCTTACCATTGACGTACTGTGACCTTTCCAGTTAATACTGCATGTTATCGTTACTTCCCTATGAGCGTATAATCTTGGAAATTTTCAAACAGATGTCACGCGTTAATCTTTGTTGACAGCTATCTTAAGTGATTGGCGTAAGACGTACAAGTTGATAAGAACGAGTATCGTGTAGTGATACAAAATATTCATCTAAAAAAGTGGACTGCGGTCCGTATACAAACCGAGCTGAAAGAAGTTCGTAGGGACTCGTACCAGCACTCAAGTCAATTTATCAATGGATAAATGAATTTAAATGTGAATTTCTTCATGAGAACGTACACACTCAAAGACCTCCTAATTTTCCTAGTTTTTGACATCCCTCACACAAGACACAAGGACAATATAGAGCTCCTTCATTACAGTCACGGAATCACAGCCATTTAAATTGATTAAGCCAATTTATCTGGAAAAGCCTTCCTTTAAATATTGAAAATACATAGTTTTCATCTGTAGTGGAATCTTTTGTCAACAACTTCATCAAAACCTCATAATCATTTCTTGGGGGATTTACATTTTCAACTTATGATGGGGGTCAGCTTCACTTTCATTACCAATGACTACAGAAGTATAAGGGTGTTCAATAAAGAATGACAATCTATCCTCATAATTTTGATAATCTTTCTCAAAGTAGTCCCCATTGGATGCAATGCACCTTACCCAGCTTTTCTGCCGGTCTTCAAAGACATGCTGGAAACAAATTTTTAGTGCCTCCGAATCGCCTTGCAGCCTTCATCACTGATTCTGACAATAGAAAATACCTCTCAAAAAGGCGCTTCTACAATCTGGAAAAAAGGAAAAGGTCATAAGGGACTAAATCTGGATTATAGGGAGGGTGAGAGACACGCTTAAAATTCAATTTTGTGAGATATACAACATCTTGCTGCATCATCCAGCTTGTTGTACGGAAATATGGTCCCTCAAAGATTTCAGGCTATCTCTGTAGTATTGTCCGGTTAGAGTTATGGATGCAGGTACAAGATTCTGGTAAACCATTCCTAGAATATAGTAATTTTTGGTTTATTACGGACTCTTTTTAACATCACAGGTCATCAGTATCCCATTCAAACCAGGGTGTGAAACGGCCGAAAATTTTTGCTCAGAGGCGTCTTCTTTCAGGCTTGAGGTTTTTTTTATCGTGCCGTAAATGTACGACACGGGACCCAGGGCTTTACTTCCCTTCCGAAGCAAGCCATACTTAGGATTATTATGCCCGAAAAAAGTTTACGCCCTCCTGGCCGAAATCGAACCCGCGATCTTGGAGTTTAGAAGGCAAGTATGGTTACCGCTACACCACCAGGACCGACTTGAACATTGTAATGAGCTTAACATACCTTTTCCCAGCAGATGCAGCCATTTTTTTGGTGTTGGGAGCCTTGCTGTAATATCATTTTCAACTGAATGCAAACCAGCCTGAGAACGTCTTCTTCTTCTTCTTCTTCTTCTTCTTCTTCTTCTTCTTCTTCTTTTTTGTTCGGAAATAAGCAGTGCTTAGGATTAGTTTATGCAAATTTCGGTGAGTGTAATATATATATTTTACATGTGCTTCATTAATGCCACTTGTCCTTAACCAATCATGTAGATAAATTAGGAGTTTTAATTTAGGTACGCTTGGAAACAGCGATTCTACGTCGAAATATATTAACGTGTCAGAAGGTTGTAATTTTACATCCTTAATTTTTTCTATTAACTGAAAGGAATTGTTTATACTCTTGCTTTGAAATTTAGGTAGTGTCTTTAATTTAACAGTTAACTCTTTTGATAAATAATATGACGGTGTATTGATATTGTTAAAATATTTTCCAAATGGCAAATCATTTCCAGCCTTGTGACTTTGGCAAACCATCTATTTTGCTATTGCAGGATTGTTCTGTTTTATTTTATATTTTGTTCTAATTGGGATAACTGTGCACGTTTTTATAGCCGCGCTGACTGAATTAATGCATCCCCTCAATGATTCTGAATGGATCTGAACGTACTCTATCTTATTTAGCAATTTTAGCATTCCTGTATTGTAATATTCTCTAATATTACTATGTTGTTCCCTTTGTCGGCTTTTGTATAAACTACAGCTTTATCATTTAACGTTTTATTATATTCCTATACGTCTTGTTTTGATTTCTTCTTTTTATTTATTTCTTTTAAAACCTTTTCTGATTTCATACTATTTCTTTTTCTTTGTTGTTTAATCTTTCAATAGTAATTTCTAAATGAACTAAATAATCTTCTATTTTATTGCAGGATTGGACACAAGTTTTTAGCCTTTATGTAAAAATGCTAATTTTTCTTTCTTGAAATTTTCCTTTTATAAATTTTCCACATAATTGTGTTTAGGTTTTTGATTTTTAGATTTCTCAGGTTTTTGTTTTAGATTTCCAATCTTTCTTTTTGGATTGCTAACTTTTTTTTTTACTGGATATTGTATATGTTCTAAACCTATTTTGATTAAACTATGTTTCCTAATTTCTTTGAAATCTAGAAGTTTTTCATATAAAATATAATTTTTTCATATAATTTACACAATCGTTTCATAAAATTTTAATAGTTCACCCTGTGCATTGTTCATTATAATTAATACAAAATATGTGTTTTTTAATTCCGGGTAACGTCACTGACTGGTTTATAAAACAACACACAGGGGCTGTCACTTGAATTCATCTCGTTTACTCACGCCTCAACAATAGTCCCGTCACTTTGATGCCTGACGGATGAGGAGTACTTTTTTTTTTTTTGATTGATTTATTTATGGACGCTCTTTAACATCTCAGGTCATCAGCGTCCCATTCAACTCAAGGCGTGAAACGGCTGACAAATTTTGCTCAGAGGTCTCTCTTTCAGGCTTGAGGTTCTTTTTCGTGCCGTAAATGTACGACATGGGACCCACGGCTTTACTTCCCTTCCGAAGGAAGCCATACTTAGGATTTTTACGCCCGAAAAAATTCATCGGTCCTGGCCGTGTTCGAACCCCCGTTCTTGGGTGTAGGAGGCAAGTATGGTAACCACTACACCACCAGGACCGACGATGAGGAGCACAAATTATAGCACCGTTATGTATTACATAAAGCCTGTCTAGATACTAAATGAATTCTTTGTAATTTAGCATCTGACACCGAATCTCTAATTTTGTACAGTGTGGCTTGAAAAGGAATTTTGTTTGCAACATCAGCAGTTATACTGTCCCTTTATTTTTCTGACAGTCCCAAGTAACTTAAGTCGTGTTGATGATCAACATGAGTGTCTAGGCATTTTTCATCTTCAGCTAGCCTGACTCGTATCTCTGCAGGACAAAAGTCGCCGATTTTATTGTTTCCTTGCAATTTTAAGTTTCTGACGCTTTTTCTTTGAGAAACAAAATTGCCTGAGCGATGACACACATAATAATGCCTTGCAATATTGTCAGAAGTGCGAGAACCAGCATATTTTACAAATATCGTTCCCGCTGTTTCCTCAATTTCCTGCTTCTAGTTTTTCAATTCTTCAAAGGGTGAGAATTGTAGTTCTTCCGATTTTACTTTTATTTCATGTACTGACTCTAAATGTTCAAATAAATGAAGTTCCGATGTTACTTCATGACTGCATAAGCTGCAGATCATTGTTTCCTTTGTAGCTGAACGCTCACCATGGTAAACTCGCCGATGGCCTTTGAAGATGGGTGCATAAATGAAATTCTTGTTGCACATTTCACAGTGATAGGCGAACACTTGCTGGGAAATCATTAAACTCTTCTGCATTTACTTTAGAAACATACTGTCTTAGATTTCCAAGGTAGTTACACTCCACATATTCCAGGCATACGAACTGTTTCGATGTATTCGATTACTGTCTTTTTAGATAGGCGCTATGACATTAAAGTTTTTTGGATGTACTTTAGAAACATGCTGTCTTGCAGTTTTCCTGTAGATATACTCTTTCCTATATTTCAAGCATACCAACTGGTTTGATGCAGTCCATTGCTGTCTTCAGAATAGACCCGATGACATTCTGCTTTTCCGAATGTGCTTTAGAAGCATGCTGTCGTAGAGTTTTCCTTTAGTTATACTCCTTCAAACATTCCTGGCATACGAACTGTTTAGATGCAGTCATTATACATACAGACATCATTCATTCATACATACATACATACATACATACATACATACATACATACATACATACATACATACATACATACATACATACATACATACGTACATACATACATACATACATACATACATACATACATACATACATACATACATACATACATACATACATACATACATACATACATACATAACTGCAAAATGTGCATCCCCACACTTCTGTTTATCTCCAGGCATACGAACTCTTTCGATGCACTCATTATACATAGATATTATTCATTCATACATACTACAGGCAGAACTGCAAAATGTGCATCTCCACATTCTATCGTTCGGGGCTGAGGAGTTCGGCTATCTCCGCTGTCGCTCGGGACTGGTCAGCCGCTTGGAGATTCCCGCTCTGGACTGGCCAGCCGCTTGGAGATTCCATCATTCCACTAGCAGCAGCAACAGATTTAGCCCTGCTGGTAACGCCAAATACAGCATACTGCTGCCAGTGATCGGAAGTTTATACTGCAGTTTTCTTCGTATTTCTAAGTTTATGAAAGTACTTGACTCTGTGTTTATAGTTATCATTGTTATTTAGCTGGTTTTGTGTATCATTTTAAGTGCGCAGTAAATCTAATACCACCTTTATATTTAAGTTAGAATAGCTAGACATGGAAAATCAGCCCCTTCAGAACAGATGCGAATTTAACTGAGTGCTTTGTGTATGATATTTAAAAAAAGGAGTTAGTCGCCGTGCTTTTGAGGAAAAGAGGGGCATTTTGCAGAGAGAAAAACAGACACCAGATATTACTATCCAAACAACGGGAAAAAAGTTCACTAGGAATTTCCATTCCCGTCAATGTCTAAAAATTAAATGGTTAACAGGATGTTCTCACATCAACAGACTCTTCTACTATCCTTGTCTTCTTTTCAGCACCGAAAAGAATGTGTGGAACAGAATAGGATATAAAGATATGGGCAATTTTCACAAAGCAGTGAAAAAACGCAGTTTATCTCAAATTTATCTACAGGCTGTTGTTTCCGAAAAGACTTTCGAAAAGTGAGGATTGATTACTTATTGGAACAACAAAGAGAGATGCGCTATAGACAGCATAATGATATGTAGCGAAAAACAGAGAAATTATAAGAGATTTATATATATGGTCTGTTTTTTTTTTTTTTTTTTTTTTTTTTTTGTCGAAACAAGAACTTGCTTTTAGAGTTCATAGTGAAAGCAGTGAATCATTACAATAATAAAATAAAATAAAACAATAATAACAGGGAAAATAAAACGATTGCTATCATGACACACAGATAACAGGAAAAATAGAGAGACGGACAAAAGAAAACAAGAAAATTGGAAATTAGAGCTTTGTATTCTAGTGGTGGATTAAGTACATATAGTATTTTGGCCTGGGAGTAATTTTAGTGCATCCAGGTTATATATATGGAACGTTGCCATTAAGTAGTGTACATGTGTGAGTGCGAATCACATGATAAGGACAATAATGACTACATAATGGCATATAATGTCAGCTGACTGCGTAAAGTTTGTCAATTATCGGTACCGATTTCGTTTTAAAAGTGACAAAAATATTTAAGGATATATTTTGATCATATGAAACTGCACTTTTATATATTTGTATGTATTTACTGGTAGTCTATTTTATTCTTTTTTATTTTTTGTATACTTCACTCTATTTTTATAATAAAAATACTTATGTTTATGTAATGTTTCGACAATTTGCTTTATAAATTTAGGCGAGGATGGAATACTTATGCTCTTTTATTTTTGTTATAGTAAGAAGTATGCCATGTACTAACCCACCAATTGTGAGTCCGCCTAGTATCAGCAAAGTCACTACATTATTCGGCCCCTGCCTGCTACTCTGCACCACCAGCAGGTCATAACAGAGCACCTCTTCAAAGGGTAGTCATACTATCGTGTAAAGTCTACCAGATTTACTATGGTTAAATAAAGAATAGGGCCCCCGTCCTACTCACTGTGATGACAACCATCTTTTCAAAGTTTATTAATTTTTTTCTCTCGTCCTTTGTTTGAGGTATTTGAACAAACACGACACAGTTAACTTTATACCTCAATAATATTGTGAAGTGATAGTTTGGCTGACAGTTTTCATGCACTACTTATACATTGATGATGTACGAATATACATAAACAAATACACTTTGACACTTAGCGGAACTCGAATAAAAATAAATAAATAAATAATGTTATTCTAGTGGGCGCAAGACGTCTTTAACAGCAGCAAGATTCACTTCAATGTTCTCTTTTACCACGATTTTTTTTCATACAATGTATTGTAATCTCTCCACTATAGTTGTTTTTCTCTTCATCGACGCGGTACTCGATTTAGGTGGTCGGAGGGGGGGGGGCACATAGATGATAATATGCGTTAAATATCATGGGATTGTTAACGCACACAATATAAGGACACATTGGGAAAGTTCCGTTATTTACATGCGTTTGAGCGGTGGGGGGGGGGGGGGGAATAGTAATGAGCATGCGTTGTAAGTCACGAAGCTGAAAGTAGAGCGAAGCTTCCTTCTTGTCGAGAAAACAATGGAAGAGATAAGAGTACGTATTTTCTCGGAAGGGTCATATAACACGCGGACACCAGATATCCCTATGTAAGCATAACGTAATCTATATCATTAAACTACTGGTCTCAAAATAACTTTATTCATTATATTTCTTCCTTATTTCTTCTATTATGTTTTCTGTACGGTAAAGATGCCATAGTGATTGTAAACTGTAACTTGCCCTCTGGGTCTTAATAAATAAATAATGTGAAAGGTTATTGAGTTGCTGTATCAGAGGGATAGTTACAGGGTACAATTAAGGGATTCGTGACATAATGATTTGTGCTATTTTCTTTGGGTACACTTGAACAATGTTTTCTGCTAACCTAAGTGAATTGCGATATTAATATAACTGCAAACATCAGCAGTGCATTGTATAATCAGAAACGCATTAACGCCTAGATGTTTGTTGCATTGTTCAAAGTATTCACGTAAAACAATATTACTTTAGTTTGCTATCCAGTTATTAATTTTGTTTAAAAAAATTTCAAGTAATTATGAATATCCCCTCTATATTTAGAAGAAAAATTCTAACTTCAGAGGGAGAGACTGCAGGGAGAGGCTGCAGAGCTAAGGCCAAGTCAACCCTAGTCCAGAGAATCTTCAATGAGATCACAGCAAGCACTGTTTTCCTATTTAAAACAAGGCTGGTTATTGTTTTTCTTCTTACATCCCACAATGCGGATATTTTATGTGCGTTTGCTTCCACCAATAATGAAGGCCTCCCTATTTGTAGTAAGTAATGAGAGGTAATGGTGGGATTACAATGACTATTTCACTTATTGAGACGTCATTTTAATATCGATCAATGAAAGGAAACAAACTTTTGAATTTTGATCAATCACACTGGATATCGCAGTGAAATTATCGAGAAAAAAATTACCAAACCCGTTTATCACGCGACGTGCATTTGTCTTGTGGTCAGTGTACCCAACTATATACATCCACTATATAATTCTTGAGCTCGCATGAATGACCACTTTTCTGTGTTTTCAGTAATTGTAAATTTAACTAACTCAATGTGTATCCATTCAAGCAATTGTTTTTACATACTAAGCGAAACAGTCTGAAGTCATTTTATAAATTATGAAACAATATCTGCCTCAACTACCATATATCTTAATAAACACGTTTCTGTTTTGTTTTGTTTTCTGTTTTTTTTTTGTTTGTTTGTTTGTTTTTTTTTTGTTTTCCTCAGTTGATTAATAAATCTAACGGTAGCAACTGTAATAGTGATTTTCGTCTATTTCATTCTCACGGTTGCTGAAAAGACAGGTATTCATAAGTAAGAATAACATTTTATACAATTATTAATTATGCGTGCGCGAATTTCAGATACATGTTACCGCTATTCTTATTCTATTCATGAAATAGTCTCAAGTCCGCATTTGGCCCTTCTCTATTCATATTACTGTCAATTGACATTCGTCTGTTATAAGTTTACTTGAAATAGTTAAGGATTCATAATGCAAATGTACAATTATTACAATACTGTAAGCCAAGTTTACGCAAATTATATTTAATTCCTTATTTTATTCGTGAAATAATCCTAATAAATGTCACTCGAGGGTCTGAGCTTTTCTGATAAATTTACTCACTATATTCGTAAATTTATCTCAGACCTTTTAGTGATATTACTTGTGATAATTTAATTTTTTTGTAGTTCATAAGCATAGTACATGTTTTATAATGTTTGCATATCAGAAGGGCAAGAAACTCTTTCAACGAAATGACACATGTCGGTCCTGGTGGTGTAGTGGTAACCAGACATATCTTCTAAACCCAAGGTCGTGGGTTCAAACCCGGCCAGGATCGATGGATTTTTTCGGGCGTAGAAAACCTAAGTATGGCTTGCTTCGGAAGGGAAGTAAAACCATCGTACATTTAAGGCACGATAAAGAACCTCAAGCCTGAAAGAAGAGGCCTCTGAGCAAAATTTGTCGGCCGTTTCACGCCCTGAATATAATCGGACACTGATGACCTGAGATGTTAAAGAGCGTCCTTAAACAAAAAAAAAAAAAAAAAAAAAAAAAAAAAAAAAAAAAAACGAGAGAGAGAGAGAGACAGAGAAAGAAATGAAACAAAAATAAATAAATAAAATTGAGCGTTCCATTCCATGTAAAATGTAATTAAAACACCATCTTCATGTTTCAGCAAAACAAGAAATCATTGCTGTTTATAAAATGAAATGAGTAGCTTATGATTAAGAGAAGCATAAATTGCATAATAAAATATGAACCAGTTTACTACTTAGTGGTTGAGTTTTTAGAAAACTATAAAACATACCTGATTGTTGTTGGTAAAGGCAGCTGCAAACCGATTATCTGGGCTTAGTACAAGCTCCTGCATAATGCCTTCGCAACCTGGATTTACATCTCGAGTTAAGTCACTAGTAGACAGATCCCAGGTGATAAATTTGTTCGAGATGGACACAATATAGCGAAGGTCAGATGTCAAACAGAAACCAAAAACAGCAAACTGGTGTCCCTCCAGAGAGTACTGCAACATGCAACAAAAGTTATCATTGAAGTCATCTGCAGGAAATCAATCAGTTTGTATACAACAGTTAGTTAGAACGCTGCGTTATGATAACAAATTAAAATATGATGCGCAGTGAACAACCTTTCTTCTAGTGTAATCCATAAATCTTTCCAGCATATCTGGGCAGCTTTTAATCTTTAAAATTAAATTATACTAGTTGAAATGCTTTAAGCATGTACATACTGGGTGTAGCAATAGGGTTCGGTCAAACTTTCAGGACATATTCCTCACACGTAGAAGAAGAAAATATTCCACACTCACACGGGTCCGGAAACGCTTCATTTCCATCTTAGAAATCATTCTCTATAATTCTTCATGGTACATTAATCATGGGAAACACGCAGGAACAGAACGTACCACCATACCTTATGAAATGTTCACAATGTTCCACTAGCATTGATACATGCATCAACCCGCCGTTGCATTGAATCGCGGATGCGCTGATGTATCCCTGGAGAATTGCATATTGTTTGGCAGTCTTTCACAGTAAGGGCACGAAGACACTCTGCATTTTGTATCTGGGTTCGATACACAAGAGCTAAAGTCTAGTGGGTTTCGGTCTGTAGACCAGGGAATTACTCGATTTTTACTTATCCATCTGTTAGGGAATCTGTTAAAGATGGCATTTTGAACATTTCATGTAAGAAGGAGTTTCATTTGGTATGCTGGTAAGTTCTGTTCCTATGTGTTTTCCATGATTAATGCACAATGAAGAGTTGTAGCAAATGAGTTCTAACATGAAAATAAAGCTTTTACGGACCCATGTCCACGTAATATATATTATTGTTGCACCCGATATAAAGGTGCTGGTAATTATTACACGATTAGACACAGGGAATAGAAGTAAAGTTAAGATGTATTTCGTTTTAGTATGAACAAAACAAACAGCTGAATGGGCGAGAGATGCTGCATTACCAAATCTCAAGAAAAGTCTAAAGTAACTTGTGGAGTTAATCTCTGCTCTGTTCAAAGTGACAAGCAAAGAAAAGAAAAATAATAGATTCCTCGCCATAACATAGAAGGGGAAAAAAACATTCAGTTTCTAGGATAGATTTGCAAGTAGTGTTTTTAGTCAACATGAACAAACATGTCAAACTTCCAGTTGCTACGTAACTACTTGAAAAATTAATAATGTAAAATAAAACGACAGTAAGGATTCAGTTGACGAGTTATAAAATTCGTTAATTTTTAGTAATATTTATATTTATTTAATACTTTTCCTTTGGATAAGGAACTAAATTTAGAGGCGGATGAAGTAACTGATTGATAAAAAAACTTTATCTGACTGTGAATTGAAACTAGCATTTTACGGAGATGGAGTGAGCAAAAACACAAACCAGCACTTAGCCCAAACCTTTAATATCACTTCTGAAGGGAAAGTCATTTTCAAAAAAGCCTTGATTGAGTAACAAGAACGGTCGATACAAAACCTTATCTAATTGTGAAGTGAAACAATCGTTTTTACGAAGAATGGGGCCAGCAAAAAAACATGCCAGCACTTAGCCCAAACCATGTAAGGTTAAAAGGATGAACTATATGTATACGGAACGCTATACGGGAAACATCAGATTTAACTTAGAGAAAATGAAAAATGTTATGTTGCAAGCACACACACCAAAAAAAAAAAAAAAAAAAAAAAAAAAACACTGTGAGATTGACCTTTTTTAATAAAACTGTATATATGCTACTTATACCCCACCAATAATATACCCCTCAGGGGCCCAATTTATTGGGTACGGGGCGTAGCGACCCCGAGGCACCCGAGCTGCTCCCTCAGGTCCGCGCTCAGCGCGTTTGACTCCTTTTTATTTCGCCTCTTTTATTGTTTTATTAGTCCTACTTTCCTGTTCTTTGTCTGATGGGTGCCCCCGTGTTTGACGCGGTAAAATGTGACTGGGTAATGGCGTAACTCCCAGCACAGGGTTATCATGTAGGACAGGAGCGTATCCCCTGGTAAAGGCCAGGCCCGGGGAAGGGCCATTGCATGAGCTGTAGTCTTCCTGCAGGCGATTGGGTCCCTTCGTCAGCCCACAGGAAGGTGTGACCCTGAGGTTTCTTTGTTCAGGCCAGAGCCAGTAACCTAAGCCGGGGTGGCGCCCAGGAAGCAGCCCGCCATCGGAGACGGTTGCAATGGTGGAGGAATAAATCGCTATGGTACTGGAAAACAATCCTTTACATTTTAAACGTAAAAGAGTTGATGCAAAAGAAGTAATCGAGAAGTCTTTCCCTCGTTACTTAGTCATTAGTCGTACTGAAGAGAATCAGTCGTTTACGACCGTAAATCCATTTAAAATTCAGAAGGGCATTGATGCCATAGCTGGACCCGTTAAGTCCTGTACCCGTCTACGCAACGGATCACTTTTGGTGGAGACACTTGGCCTGTCTCAAAGCAACTCGTTGCTCAAGGCGACGCTACTCCACGGATATCCCGTCCGTGTCGAGAAACATAAGACCATGAATTCGTCGCGAGGAGTTGTCACCACAAATGTTCTAGACGGAATGTCCGACCCGGAAATCCAGAGCTGTCTGGAAGACCAAGGGGTCACCTCAGTATATCGTGTGCAGGCAAGGAAAGAGGGGGAATTACAGCCCACCCGGACTCTTTTCCTCACATTCGACAGGGTCGATTTGCCGCAGAAGATAAAGGCGGGCTACTTTTTTTTTTTTTTTGATTGATTTATTTAAGGACGCTCTTTAACAGCTCAGGTCATCAGCGTCCCATTCAACTCAGGGCGTGAAACGGCCGACAAATTTTGCTCAGAGGCCTCTCTTTCAGGCTTGAGGTTCTTTTTCGTGCCGCAAATGTACGACACGGGACCCACGGCTTTACTTCCCTTCCGAAGGAAGCCATACTTAGGATTTTTACGCCCGAAAAAATCCATCGGTCCTGGCCGGGTTCGAACCCGCGTTTTGGGTATAGGAGGCAAGTATGGTAACCACTACACCACCAGGACCGACAAGGCGGGCTACGAGGTGATAGAAGTGCGCCCGTATATCCCGAGCCCGTTGCGATGTTTGTCAGCGTTTTGGACACACTCGCATATCATGTAAAACTGCCGTTTCCATCTGTGCAACCTGCGGTCAAGCAAGTCACGAGGGAGCATGCCCATCCGCTCCTGTCTGCGTCAACTGCCGCGGTGAACATCCAGCCTCGTCCCACGATTGCCCTCGTTTTCGAGAGGAGCGCTGTATCCAGGAGATCCGGGTGAAGGAAAAACTCTCCTTTACTGAAGCCCGGAAGCGATTCCAATCTCGCCAACCTGTCGTGCCTAAGACCGGCACCTACAGCGCAGCAGCTTCTTTTGCGCCCAAGAAGTGCGATAGCAGTACGCAGACCTGCGATCTTGTTTTTACACGGGTCCAAACTACTCCTAGTTCTCCAAAGCGCTCTACCGTGAAGCCCAAAGCGGTTGTTTTTAATGCCCCTGATATTAAGTTCAGGACGAGTTTTACCCGTACGGATTTTTTAAAGTCGTCAACTCAGGTAGAGCAGAAAAAGAGCCCTTCTCCTCCTCGGAGGTCACGCTCCCATGATGGGAGCAAACCCGCTAGGCGGTCGCCGTCGCCGCCTATATCTACATCCAACCGATTCCAGGCGTTGGAATCGGTGGATGCTTCTCAGCGGGAGAGCCCTCCCTCTGAGGATGTGATGGAGCAGGATGTGCCTGCTCCTTCAAAACCACCGAGTCCCACGCGACTAAAAAAAGGACGTTTGTTTCGCCCTGCACCGTCCAAAAAGTAAGGTGGTAAATTTTTAGCTTCTTTTATCTAATTTTAACAATGGCTATCCTTTCGTGGAATGTGCGTGGTCTCCGTAGTCGCAGACCTGACCTCGAGTTAATTTTACGTTCTACTGACCCTTTGCTGGTATGTCTCCAAGAGACCAAGCTTCGCCCAAGCGATTCTTTTAATTTACGCGGTTACTCTTCGGCGAGATTTGATCTCCCTCCCGAAGATGGCACTCCCGCTCACGGCGGAGTTTTACTTTTAATTCGCAATAACGTGTACAGCACCTCACTACAGCTCCAGACTTCTTTACAAGCTGCCGCAGCTACAGTTCACTTTTCTGGCCTTAGTTTTTCTGTCTGCAATGTTTATTTACCTCCGTCCGGAACCATCACCACAGTTGACCTGGACGATCTTTTGTCTCAGCTACCACCCCCTGTTCTTCTTTTGGGGGATTTCAATGCACACCATCCCCTATGGGGTTCCGCCACGGAGTGTGCGAGGGGTAGCATTATAGCCGACTTTCTGGATCGTCACCATCTATTACTGCTCAATACTGGACAACCTACATTTCTTTCTGACAGCACTCACAGTTTTTCACACTTGGACTTATCCATGTGTTCTTCCTCGCTTGCTGTACACTTCACCTGGAACGTCATCTCTGATTTATATTCCAGTGACCACTTTCCGTGTCAGATCCATGTACTCTCTTCGAACGCACATCCACAGCGCGCGCCAAAATGGCTCGTTGAAAAGGCGAATTGGCCTCTCTACCGTTCTTTGGCCGAATTTTCAGGGTGTGAATTTCCATCTATAGACATCGCTATCGAGCACCTCCGTACGGTCATCATCACAGCCGCAGATAAGGCTATTCCCCGGTCGTCTTTTCACTCCAGACGCTTGCCGGTTCCCTGGTGGACCGATGAATGCCGGGATGCGTTGCGTGCACGCCGAGGTGCTCTCCGAGTTTTTCGTCGCCACCCTACTTCAGCAAATATGATTTGCTACAAACAACTTCGCGCCAAATGCCGACGAGTGATTAAGGATAGCAAAAAGGCTTCTTGGATTTCTTTTACCTCTTCTTTTAACCGTACAACGCCTTCATCCGTAGTTTGGGAACGGCTACGCCGCGTAGCCGGCAAACCAAGGTTTACACCTATACCCGGTCTTAGGATTTTAAATCGAGTGCTCACTACTCCGACTGACATCGCCAATGTTTTAGGGCGAACCTTCGCTGATGTTTCGAGCTCCGCCCATTACCCGGCTACTTTTCGCGCATTAAAGGAGCAGGTTGAGAGGAAAGGTTTCTCGTTTGCCTCCGACCACCAGGAGAGCTACAACGTTCCTTTTACCGCCAGGGAAATGGAGAATGCCCTTTCCACCTCTGGACACTGCGCACCGGGGCCAGATAACATTCATGTTGCTATGTTGCAGCATTTATCAGCGGAAGGCAAAGCTTTTTTTTTACGAACTTTTAATTTTATTTGGTGTCATGGCACATTTCCCAACGCTTGGCGATTGGCCATCGTCATTCCGATACCTAAGCCTGGAAAGGACCCACATCTTCCTTCCAGTTACCGTCCGATTTCCCTCACCAGCTGCGTCTGCAAAGTGTTGGAACGCATGATTAACGGACGGCTTATGTGGTTTTTGGAGTCGAGGCAATTATTAACGAACGCCCAGTGTGGTTTCTGGCGTCATCGTTCCTCTGTCGACCATCTGGTGTCTTTAACTACCCATGTAATGGACGGTTTTGTGCGCAAGTGCCAAACGGTTGCTGTATTTTTCGATCTGGAGAAAGCGTACGATACTTGCTGGAGAGGCGGTATCCTCCAAACGCTTCACGATTGGAACATACGTGGGCGTATGTCTGTTTTTATTCAGGAATTTATGAAAGACCGGGTTTTTAATGTTCGCGTGGGATCAGTTTTATCGTCGAATTTTATTCAAGAGAACGGCGTACCTCAGGGCTCGGTACTAAGTTGCACACTGTTTGCCATTGCTATTAATTCTATCACCGAGTGTTTACCGCCAGGAATAAAATCGTCGTTATTTGTGGACGATTTTGCCATCTATCTTTCCTCTCGGAGAACCTGTCTCTTGGAACGCCGCCTCCAATGCTGTCTCGACCGCCTTCACGCTTGGAGTGTTTCTCACGGGTTCCGTTTCTCCGCAGAGAAGACCGTCTGCATGAACTTCTGGCGCCACAAGGAGTATCCTCCACCTTCGCTCCATCTTGGCCCAGACGCACTTTCTTTCGCAGACGAAGTTCGGTTCCTTGGCTTGGTGTTTGATAGGAAATTATGCTGGTCATCGCATATAGCGCAACTCAGAGGCAAGTGTGAACGTTCTCTTTGTATTTTACGTGTTTTAAGTGGCACATCTTGGGGAGCTGACCGGACTGTTCTTTTACGTTTTTATCGCTCTCTTATCCGGTCCAAATTGGATTATGGCAGTGTCGTTTATGGCTCTGCGCGGCCTTCTGTTCTGCGCCGCCTGAACCCGATTCATCACCGGGGTATCCGTGTTGCCATTGGGGCATTCCCCACCAGTCCTGTGTTGAGTTTATGTGCGGAGTCTGGAGAACCTCCGTTGTTTTATCGTAGGGATGTTTTACTAGCTGCGTACGGTTGTCGGTTAGCTGCGCAACCTCGTCATCCCACGAATGGGCCGTTTTTTAATGTGTCTTTTGATTGTTTTTATGCTGCTCGGTCTTTTACTCCTAAGCCCGCTGGCTTTCGTTTTCGGGAGTTTTTGCGGACGTTGGACATGGAGTTACCTGCTTTTTTCTTAGCCGGGGAAACTTCTTCTCCCCCCTGGATTTTAGTAGAGGCCCCCGTTCATCTCGGGCTCACGTCCTGTCCAAAATCTTCGACCGCAGCACATATTATTCGTTGTTCTTTTAGCGAGGTCAAATCCTCTTTTAATGGCTGGAATTTTATATATACCGACGGCTCAAAATCTGACACAGGTGTAGGATGTGCTTTTGTTTTTAATGGGGCTAGTTTTACGTATGGTCTTAACGTTGCAACATCTATTTTTATGGCGGAGCTTTATGCTATCTATCGGGCGGTTTTATTTATTTCTGATCACGGGCTGGGGAACAGTGTTATATGTTGCGACTCTTTGAGTGCTATTTTAAGTTTTAAACAGCTGTACAATCACCACCCTCTTGTACAGATGGTCCAGAATGTAGTTTTAACCCTTTTCGACGCTGGCGTCAGGGTAACACTGCTATGGGTGCCTGGACACGTCGGACTCCCAGGTAATGAGGCCGCAGATGTTGCAGCAAAATCCGCTCTTTTAGACCCTGCTGAGTACGAGCAGCGTTTTTATTTCGGGGATTTTATACATTCGTTACGTAGAGCCATTTTTTCGCGCTGGCGCGAGGAGTGGGAATTACTCCCAAATAATAAGCTCCGTGAAATTAAATCCGCCCCTTTTAACTGGTCGACTTCTTCTCGCGGTGTTCGTCGCGAAGAAGTAATTTTAGCTCGTCTTAGAATTGGGCATTGCCGTTTTAGTCATTCTCACCTTTTTAATGGTCAACCCGCTCCAGCTTGCCCTCACTGTGACCACCCCTTTACAGTGCGTCACATTTTAATTGATTGTCTTCATCTGACAGCTTTTAGAAATAGCTTAGGTTTGCCGTCCTCTATTGAGGAATTACTAGCAGATGATGTGGTTGCTGTTGAGCGTGTGCTCCGTTTTATCCGTGTTTGTGGTTTTTGGAGCACGGTGTGAGGTTTTATCTTTTACCATTGACGGCATTTTTAGACTCTTTTAAGACTGTTGTTTTTTCAGCTTTTGCTGAATTTTGTTAACTAGTCTTAAATTGTTGTTTTGCTCTTTACCCCTGTTATTTGTTTTGGGGTTTTATTGTTACCATTGTAATCTTTTATAAGACTGGTTTGTTTTCAGCTCTTGCTGATTAGTTTTGATACCGGTCTTTGTTTGTTGACCTGTGTTTGCTTTGGGATTTTATTGGTACTTTTTTAGTCCATTACACTACTGTTGTGGTTTTCCGCTCCTGCGGCTGTGCTTTAGTAACACCTTATTGTTTGTGGCGCCTTATACCCTTGTTTTTTGTTTTTGGGTATCATTTTTATTGCACAAGTACTACTGTCCGTTCGTTATGCGCAGGATTTGCGTTCTTTGTTTATTTATTTTTATTTCTGACATAGTACCTGATGTGTTTGGGCGCTAATGACCACAGAAGTTTTGCGCCCTTAAGCAATAATCAATCAAACCAATAATATACATCACAGCGCAATGAAATTAAATAAAAATGTTATACCTTGAAGTAGACGGGTTTGTTCAATCATTTTAGAGTTTAAGTACAACTCCAATTATAGACAGGGTCTATCACAATGAAATATTCACTGAATATTAAGTTTATTTTCTTTCCTTTCTTTTCTTTTTTTCTTTGTCTTTTTTTTGCTTTTTAGTAACATTTTACAGAAACAGGCGTAAGAAAAAACTATATTTTAGAAATATCGTCTTCACATTGCATAAAGTGGCATCAGCAGTATCGTAAAACCTTACATGTTTGTTAAGTGGCAAACTGCTGTGCCATTGAAAATGGTATGCTATACGCTGGCGTGCACCACACCCCATGACGCACTGAAAGGCAATGAAAACCAAAGTTTTTAAGTAAATTGTATGAATTTTGTCACAATAGAGGGTAATGAGGTGCGCAGGGGTAGGTGTGACCCGAACCTGTGATCTTTAAGTTATGTTCTATACTTATACCTAATTGTACGTGTTAATTTCAGAGTGAATGTATTCGCCGTGGGCTGTTTAGAGCTGAGGACAATGCCAGCTGAAATCTTATACCAATTGAAGGAATTTATCCATAAATGGCTGAATCTACTTTTGGGAATAGCGGTGAGTAAATTACACCATCAAAAGAATAATATAATTTTATGCGAATAATTATGAGCGAAAAACACAGTGTATACTATATGTGTTGTAGAACATTGCCATGGCATTGGTGTTCGATGGGCCAGCCGAGGTGGATTCAGCCTTCTCCCTACGAGTGATGTACCAGACGTCGGGATGGCGGGGAGGACAGATATGTGTGTACGTGCGCGCATGTGTTTGAGAGAGATAAATCTATTTATCCCAACCATTACAGTAATAAAAATATTTGAAACCATACTACAGTATTATCATTGCAAAAAAAAAAAAAAAGTTGCAAAATACCCCATGAGCGAACCATTGTGTGTGAACATCGTCCATGGTTTAGAATAATCTCATTATGCAGGTACAGTTGAACGGATACAGTACATAAAATAATCTCATTTTTTAAAAAAAAGCATCATTATCGCCCAAGTCGCACAAGAAATATCTCTCATTTACATAACAGCTTAGAATATTTTTATTGCAGACCATGGAACGAATGTAGAGAACATTAAAAATGCGAAATTGCTAAATTGTTATTAATTATATGGTATTGTTGAATGATTTAAAGCACTTAATTTCTAATACAAAACGTATCTTTGAATGAATTATTCATTTACAGTCTGAAATATTCTTTAATTACATCTTTTTGCAAAGTTAAACATTTTTTTTGTTTCTAATATTCCTTTTTGTTCATTAAAAGGGAGTCGCGGAATAAAACTATTTTTTTTTACACCACATAACTCTTTCAAATTTAAACATTGTATACGACATGTTTTCGCCAAGATTCTCGTGTTCAATCTCATCAGGGCATAGAATACAGAATACCTTTGAGTAATGTTCACAGTTACAGTTAAATGAATATAATGAATAAAATAATTCCTTTTTAAAAAAAAAAACAAAGTACTGCTTTCAAATATGCGGTGCATTATTTTAGATCATAGAACGTCAGTAGAGAACATTAAAATGCTTACAAATCTGCAGAGACACAGCAATATTTTTATTAATTGTGTGACTTTTGTTGAATGATTTAAAACACTTAATTGCTATTTCAAAATGTATCTTTGAATGAATTATTAATTTACAACCGGTGTACATATTTTAATTACAGCTTTTTTGCAAAATTAAACTGTTTTTGTTCATTAAAAGTGATTTGCGGAGGAAAATATTCTGTTTACACAACCTTTTTGCAAAATTAAACATATTTTGCAAATAACGTATTTTTTATCAACATATTACTGAGTTGCTATTAACCTATGATAATTTCAGAATATTTTCCACTGATTCCAGCGAAATTCTGCCTAACTCTGCCAATTTTTTTTTACAGTTTACTTAAAAATATGATGATCTGCCTATTTTAGAGTTTTTGAACTGTTTCCTCTGCAATTAACCTTATTTTTGTTTACTTAAACCTATTTCACGCTCTTCTGATAAAATTCTCCCTATATTGGCTAATCCTTTCTGTTTTTAAACAATTTCTGCTTATAGATGTCAGTTTTATATTTTCATGGATTTCCTAATAAATTCTGCATATATTTTAGCCATTTTCCCATGTTTTATAATTTATTATGCTTGTTTGAATCTGTTAGCCTTTTTCACATGTTTGTAAAATATTTTGCTCTTCAAGGCGGATGTTTTAAATGTTCTGCAGGAAAATTGAGGAATCATTTTATTTCTAATCTTAATTTTTTTTTTTTTTTTTTTTACAAATTTAAATCAAAAGAGTTAAAATACATTGATTGCAACATAATTCATTTTTGTAGAGTTGAAATATTGCCATCGATTCTGTTTATTATTCTTTTTCGCAAACAAACATATTTCATTTCTCAACATGTGTTTGCGGATTGCAAAAGGAGTATAAATATTTTTGATTGCAACATAACATTTTTTGCATAACAAAACATCTATTTCTATAACTGGATTAGTCCGTAGACTCTAAAATAATTATACAAAAAGCTAATACTGGTATCGAAAATTTCTACCTTAGGGTGAAATACTTTCGTATCGGTGAGGTGGAGTAAGATAAGAGTTAAATGTAGAATACGACACAATACGACTCGTCATAATTTTAATAGCCTTATTAAAATTATGATGAGTATGTTTTATTATAAGCAGTGTAATACAGGTGAAATTTAGTAAAAAGTACAGACTAACTTTGTGTCTGTCATTCTAGATTCGTTTGCTCTTACCAGTGTAGGTTTGCAAATGTTGATACTGGTTGATAACTTTCTTTGCACAGCAACTTTTATAAATTTTGTGGCTGTTTTATGAGAGTGTTATTTATTATTGAGATTGGTTAGTATATTTTGATAGTCCTTGGTTTGCATTGAAATGGCGGTGAATTAACGAAATGGTTTGCTTTATTCCCTGCTGAGGGAATTTTGATTCTTCCGAGATGCTACAGCAAGCTCGAAGTCGTTCGTGCTCACCATATTTGGCTGCTTACAAATGTGGTGATGATCTCGGCTTTCTTCGGAGCTGTTTTTGGATTCAATCAAAAGAGAAAAGGACTTTGGCTGGAAGCTTTTGAATGAAATAGATGGATATATTACACTTGCTACTTATTCAGCACTTTGATCGTGGTTCCTGACTGACTGAGCCACCGGCAAGGAATTAGATGAGAGGTGTTCACGTTATTATTTATCGGACACAGTTTCCTACTTCACTCGCCTCAAACTTGTGATCTATTTACATGACCTGTTGTTTCCTCGGAACCTCACATTGTAGAATATAATTTTCACTGTCAGGGCTACAAACTACCTACTGTTTCTATGATTTGAAATAGCGATATCTCGGTTTACTAGCGTTGCAGCACCAGATTACACTGAACACGCTCACTTCACTAAAATAGCTAATTCATTTGTATTTTCGACGCGCTGCGATTGAGATTATGAGCCTGTGTTTGGCTCCTAGATATATTGAAATATTATAAACTGTAAACTACAAAACTGTCAACTATCCGGAAAGCCTCAGAAATTCGGCTATTTTATACGTTCTCTTAGCATTATGCTACATGGAATCAAATCTCAGAACTTTCCAGAAGCATCCTAAACTTTGTTTCCTTAGTGGTTGCATAAACCCAGCTTCGGAATATTCTAGAAATCAAACTTAAATTACTGCTCTCTGAGTGACTATCACATTTCGTTGTCTCTGCCTTCTCGTTCGTTGGCAGTTATTTCTGAGTGATTTCTCTCCTTTGGGGGAGGGGGAGATTACAGCACAAAACTTGCTTTCTATCTTACTTTGTTTGATTTCTCAAGGACGTTTTTAATAGTGGCCATAATAGAAGGGACTCGCGTCCTTACGGATGGCTTCAGAAAGTCCAGAGCGAATACAATTTCATGCTCGATATACATACAGCATTTCAAGACACCTATTAATAAGCGGTTACATCGTAATATCTTATAATTGTGGTGTACTATATCTATAGGAGTCGAATCCGCATCTCCCGCTACAATTTTTCACATTTAGCTCTTGGATAATACACTGTATTGCACGCATATAAATTATTACATTATTTCAAAAGTATAGCTATAATAGGTATTTTAATATTCATTAAAACGTAGCATAAATGAAAAACCACACGGAAAATATTATTAAACGTGATGTTGTTTACATAAAGCACGTTTTAGCAATAATTTTTACTTTAGAAATTACATATACAAATAAGGACACTATATATACACTAGATGTATTTGCACTTGAACACATAGCTGAGTATAGTAGTATTACATTATGAAGATTACTAGTACGTATTGTTTGACAGTACAAACATTTTGGATAAAACGCCGGATTTTTGTAGGACAGTTGTACATCTTCATTTTGTTCCAAAAAATATTTCTACATTGTATATCTCAAGTAAAAGTTGAAAAATATGTCGTTTGAAAAAAAAAATATTTCCACAACTATAAAAAGGGTTGTAGTCACTAAAATGATTTATTACACTTGTTACATCTAAGTCTACTAGACATTATACGAGGTGATATCCAGAATATTCAGGAATGGTGCTGCCAGCTGGTCAAAAACTTACTTTGAGGCTAATGACAGCCGTCAACCTCGAAGTAGTTCCCTTCAACACGTATGTACCAGTCCCAGCGATTCTGCCATTTTCCAAGTGCATCTTGGAAGTCATGTTCTTTGAAGGTGTTTAGCACAGACAGGATTTCTTTTTGAATCCCCTCCATTGTGTCTAACCGACGTCCTTTCAACTTTATTTTCAGTTTGGGAATTAGAACAAAGTCGCAGGGTGCCAAACCAGGCGAGTACTGTGGGTGGGGGACAACCGTCAGGTTGCTTTTCGTCAAAAAGCTCCTGGTGAACAAGGAATTGTGACAGGGCGTATTATCGCGATGCAACAGCCAGTTCCCTTGTCTCCAAAGTTCGGGCCATTGTCTCCGCACATTTTCACGGAGCCTTCGCAAAACGTCACAGCAGTACGTGTAATTTACTGTTTGATTTTGTGGGACGAATTCTTTGTGCATCCCTTGATATCAAAGAAAACGAGGAATATGCTCTTGACTTTGCTGTTCACTTGTCTCGCTTTTTTTGGTCTTGGTGAGTTTGGGCTCTTCCACTGGGAGGATTGTTGTTTTGTCTCAGGGTCATAATTGTACATCCAGCTCTCGTCACCCGTGATTTCGACCCTGGACAGAACATTGGGTCATTGGATACGGCCTGACGAAGCTTCGTGCAAACTTCAACATGCTGCGCCTCTGATCAGCAGTCAGGATCCTTGGCACAAATTTTGCTGCGACATGATGCATGCCCAAGTCATCAGTTAAAATTCGTTGGCATGTCTCATAACTAATTCCCACTTCATGATCAAGGTCTTTAATGGTTCGACGTCGATCCTCACGAACGAGGTGGTGAACTTTGGCAACAATGTCAGGCGTTGTGCAGCTGACGGGTCTATCGGTGTGAGCATCGTCTTCACTAGCTATACGGCAGGTCCTGAACCTGCCACTCAAACATATACGTACGGCTCATGCTTTGTCTCCCAAATACTTTTTGAATCATTGCGAAGGTCTGCGTAGCATTTTTCCCGAGATTAACACTGAATTTGATGCACACTCTGTTCTAATCTTGGATTCATCGTAAAATCGCCACACACTATACACAGAGTATCATGAAAAGTACTATAGAATCTATTCAGCTGCATGAAATTTGAAACACTCATCAGATCTGCTAGTGTTGCCACCTAGAGGTACAAAACTCTACTACAACTACTGTCGACATGGCAGCACCATTTCCGAATATTGTAGATACCACCTCGTATATACATTATTTTTAGAAAACTGGTGTGTCGCTAGATATAACATTTAAAAGGTATGTTTGCAAGATATATACACACATTAAATAGAGAAATTAATTTAAATAATTTTAAATTTGCACAACGATGACATTCGTAATCTGGCCTGTAATGCTTTTGTATATGTGTGCACGGATTAGGTATGTTATAGAGTTTACAAACACGAAGAGTCCTGCACTGTAAACGCACAGAGGTATATGTAATAGACATTTTACTGTACCAATCAATATACGGTTTCCGAATACAATACAAATTGTGGATTTGGGTGTGCCTATAACTGTCAAATGTTTGCATTAATAATCACTACACTCATTTACGTAGTAATTCATACCTGTAACTTCCTATCTCATCACACAAATGTGGAAGTGACAATCCTATAACGATACTGTTCGCTAAAAAGGAAATTATTTTTTATGACTGATATATTTGTACTTGATGCAATACGTATTTCAAAATCAGGTACAGTCACACGAGATGATATGATTCTCACACTTGGTAAATCCCCAAGTGATTTATAGCTTAAGATGTTCCACTTTTCAGTGACTCATAAGCTTGGTTTTCGCTAAACGCGCATGCATCGGCAAGTTTTAGCCATACCCCCTTGGTTTTCAGTGAATGCGGTTGGTTTTCCTTACTGCGCATGCCCTCGCCCACCGGCCCTACACCACAGGCAGAGAACGGGGTAAAGGGGCGGTGAAATCCATTACCAGGTAAAAGGGAAGAAAACATTTTAGCCCTTACAACCGAAAAGGAAATTCCTTTGAAATGTGTGTGAGTGGAAATATCCGTGCCGTGGTGAAAGGTAAATACTGTAAACCACTCTAAATGCCATTAGCAGGTAAAAGGGTAGGATATCTTTTAACCCTACAACTTAAAAGGCAATTCCTTTGAGATGTTTGTCCCGTATTAAAAGGTAAAACAGAAAACCACTATAAATTCCGTTAGCAGATAAAGGGAGTAAAACTTTTAGCCCTTATAACTTACAATTAAATTCCGTTGAAATACTTCTCCCGCTGTGTAAGGTAAACACTGTAAATGTCATTAGCAGATAAAAGGAGGAAACCTTTTAGCTCCTTAAACTTAAACCCATCACCGTGGCGTCAGAGCAGTTATTAGCTTGTCTGGTTTATCCCCTCGAGACTCACACTTGCGCTATTGTTTCCGCGCTATTTTACCCTGCTATGTATACACCTGCTAGCTTTTGCTCAGTAGAAAACAGGAATCCGAGGTCGAAACAGCTACGCTCGTTTGACATAATGGTAATGCCATTTTATATTTTCATCATTTTTACAGCTTATTTTACCAACATATTTCCTACCACCATTAAAAAAATATTAGACATTAACAAACATTTATACCCTTGGCATCTTACTTGCAGCGTAATTATTTCAATGTAAGTGAAAATCACTTTTAAAGTTGTTTGTTCCATTGTTAATATATTTTACAATCACACAACATACCTGGCATTTTAGAATTCCACCATTTTGGATATAACAGAGCAATTCCTACCCTGAAAGTATACTTGCCACGAAAGTATGGTTGCCCATTAGAGTATACTTGTCCTGAAAATATGTTTCCCACATAAATTTTAATTAATCATTGATTAAAATGTATTAATTAAATTTTTAATTTATATTTTGTACAATAATGTGTATATTCAATAAAATTAAATATTTATTAAAGTGAAGATAATCTTTGTCGCGGGTTTCCTACACCTGAAGATCGATAATGTAGCTACCCAAGTCGGTAATGCAGCTACCATAGTTGATAATGCAACTATCTGCCCCTGAAAGTCGTTAATGCAGCAACCTGCAATAAAGATAATTGGAGTCGGGACACACACCTCTCCGGGGCATTGGTGCCTTTACGGAAATAAAAAAGTAAACCAGCCGGCCAAAAAGGGTTTTGAAACATCCTATGTTGAACCTGAACCCGTGGTTTGAATCAACTATGTATTGCCAAAACCGCGGTAAAAAAAAAAAAAAAAAAAAAAAAAAAAAAAAAAAAAAAAACCTGGGAGGGGAAAAACACAAACAGGCAAACCTATCCTGGGAAATAGGTCCTAAGTTCAAGTACCATTCTTTCATTATCTCTCCTCAAATTGGATAGAAGAGGTATATAAAAAGTAGTTAGGTTAATTGCTAAACCTGATCACTCCAGGAAACATTTATGAAAAGTGGGACTCTATAAAGATGCCTATTCTTGCTCTTTCTATAACTACAGAAGACCTAGGAACCAATGCTATTTTTGTTACTAAGGTACTACAACTTATTCAAGGAATAGATTCCGGGAAACAATGAATGTGTTTGATTCAATGGGGTCGTACAATAATCCTTACTGCCTGATTTGCCAGAGGTCGCTAAATCCCTTTATCTCATTTGCATTTCTTATAATTTTTAAATCTAGGAATTAGAGGCACCCATTTTTCTCCACTTCCAAGGTAAATTATATAGAGTTATGCTGTATATTAAGGAGTTGTAGAGATGCATTGAATGTTACTTTTGGGTATTATTACAAATACGTCATCCATATACCTATACCAAGTTTTGAAAATGAATGAGAAGGTTTTGGTGATATGTATTTCAAAGGATGTCATGAATGCAGAAACGGACACAGAGAGTTTTCGATAGCTAGACCAGAAGCTTGTTGATAATATTTTTGGTTAAAAAAATGTTTTATAAATAAAAAGGAGTTAAATATCCAGTATCCAGTACCACTTCCGACATTTTGATGTGTATTTCACAATTCTTAGCCTTTGAAACTATGTTTACTGGTAAAATAAACAACATTTTCTAGGTCAAAACATAAATTTTATGGTCATACTATGAACGAAAAACTTTCTTCCAGTTTTATTAAGGTGTATCGTGAGGCTATTTCTTATCTGTTTCACAAATAATTTATAAAGTACTTAATTACTCTTTGTCATGTACATACTTTTAATGGTCCTCCTGGTGTATGCAGACAATGGTAGAGTGGCAGTAATGCACAATGCTTGGGTCCTTTAGCATCACATTGCTGTAACAAGCTCTTGACATTGGAATTTGAGCCAATCTCAGGAAGAAGGCGAGATACTAATTGTGGAGCCAGCATGTTGGGATAAACTCCTAGTATGGCACCACCAAGCCTTAGTGCATCTGCGACGAGCATCATCTCTCTTTATTGAAATCAAGAAAAGAAAATTTCTTGCTGAAAGGAATTTGATTTGACTGAGATAAAAGTTTAACATATCTGGATTAGCAATAAAGTAAAGTATTAAATATTTCATAAACAAAGCAAAAAATATACAAATTCTTCAAACTCAAAATCATAATTTTATATCAGGAAATTTGTAAAAAAAAAAAAAAAAAAAAAAAAAAAAAAATGTATTGTTACTTCATCATATTCAAATTTTTGCTCCCAATAACCATAATTTTTATTTACAACAGAAAGTTGAAAGCTGAATAGGAAAATGAAACGATACAGATTATAAAATACGTTTTCTTAAAAGTTATATTGCAACTAACATAATTGCATTTGATTTTCTTCACATAAGATATTCTATAAACAGAAATTAGTTAGTTTTACTTTATTTAAATAATACATATTTAAGGAGCAGTGATGCACACTCAGAGGATGAAAATGAAGCACTGCTTTTACTAATATTTACTTTATTATTATAACATTTATTAAAATATTTAATAATTATTTTAAAACTTCCTTCACAACATAAATTATTCATGATAAAATGCACCACACTGAGAAATGTGAAGAACACAAGCAGTATTAATACCATTGATTTAAGCAATGTAGACAGCTGCACATGCGCATCCATCAAGAGAAGTTTGTTGATTTAAAACGAAACAAAAGCTTGCTCTGGATTAGTAACGTGCTCCTAAAATGAGTATGATACTAAAAATATAATCTGAGGTTGCACACTTTATTCCTGCTACATAAGTGCCACATAGCTCCATTAAGTATGTTAGTTAGCTTACAACATTTTTTTTTTCAAGATTCCTAAAACGTGTTATATTTTCGGAGGTCTGTATGACACGATGGAACTATTACTCAATAATAGTGAAAACTGGTGTAAGAAAACAAATCATTCTTTGTATTTTTTTTGTGCAATGTTAAAGTATAATCAAATATTTGCTATTTAGTGATCAGTTTCAATTAGTTTTGGAAGTTTTTAAATTTAGTTTCATTGTAAACACATTAATCAAAATATTTGCTTTAAATAATATGTTAATCCTCAGAACCACGTAAGTGATACAATGTGTGGCCAAAAGAAATTTCAATAAATTCGCCGGCCAACAGCTGCTTTACACAACAATAATGAAGAATTTTACCAAGAAACAATATCTGAAGAAGGATAACCTTAGAAGAGGAAACATTTCAGTTATAAATTTAATATTACAATGAGTTTCATAGCCATTTTATTCTAATTCCTAAGATTATTCTCGAATGCAATTTTTGTGCTTACTACCAACGAAAAGTATGGGCGATATTCTAAATGATTCCCTGAAACTCATTTTCAAAGTTTGTTAGGTTATCATAATCATCATCATCATCATCATCATCATCATCATCATCATCAACTTGAAGGTTTTGGCAAATCCTGTTCTTGAAACTCGTTTAAAAGTTTGTTAAGTATCTATGAAAAAACTTTTGCAAATGTTATGCTGCAAAAATATCCTACTAATATAGTGGAGAGTTTTAAAGTAACTCATTGTTATAAACAAGTGATTTACGAAACACCTTTCTAGTGTCATTGTATATAATTCTTGTATTTCTGTCTTCAGTATTAAAATTCATTTAGGCACTATAGAAAATAAAATTTTCTACCGGGAAAGGGATATTATTTTTATCTAGAATTCATTTCTATCTTAAATGTCTATTTATAAAAGAAAGAAAACAAAGAAGAAATAAAGAAAACAAAAGCGGTTGTCTGAGGAAGTCGCGGCCAGATCTGCTTTTCAAGCGAGAAGGATGCAATTCAGCTTTGATTGGTGTTTGGAAGAGTCTATGATATGTAAGTTCCAGGTTATTTATTTTATGTAGCGCAAAATCTCTCTCTTGGCCGCTTAAAAATTAAGATTATTTTTAAGGAGTACAATATGAAAAGATTTCTGCTTCTGCGTCTACATTTCATTAATTCTGCATACTTTTTAGTGTTTATGTTTCTAATTTTAGTGTTTTAATGAAAGCTTCTTAAATATATTGTGCATATGGGGAATTGACAATGTGGGGAAATTTTGTACATTATAGCGTATGGGCGGTTGGTGTTCTAAGTGACGGTTGAAGGTTTGAATGTTAGAAAATATTAACTCTACGCATGTGAAGCATTTCTACGGATCTAATCAGTCGAACTTTGAAGGTTGAAGTGAGTGGACGCTGCACCACGTGCTCCGGGATGGGCCGCTTTAGCAACGGTTGGCAACATAAATAATCTAATGGGAATTATATTAGTGGTTACTTGAGCCCTGACTTCATAATTTTCCCGGTATTTTTGATTTTTAAGTAGAGATTTTTATGGTTTACGAAGATACAACAGGGTGAGCTTGTTTTATGTCCAGCCACTGTTTAAATTGAATTGTTAAAATGATGAATAAGCGGATGTTCTAAAGGTGAGCTATTACATATTGGTGGCAGCCGCCGGGTATTTGCCGAGTAGACTTATTGGTGGTATTTTGTAGGCGGTGGCGGATGTTACTTCTTTCCTTTGGGCCTTCATTTTCTAAATTCTTTGTTTATTGTAACGGACCTATGTATGAAGTAAGAGACGCTGGCTTAATTATCAGGTTAGCTTTTCTTTTCACACTTCTTTAGTAACTAAATTGTGGGTAATTTAGTTTACCTTCCATATCTCAACCATAGGCAAGAGGTTGCGCCTACTCATCAACATTATTATTCGGTCGTTGGCTAAAGAGTTGAACTCACCCTATGGCGCCAACCTCTACAATTGCTGATTGCTTCATCGCCTAAGATGGTGCGAAAAACAGTGTTCGCATACCCCACACTTCTATGGTACAGTGTCATTTTTACTGTACAGTGCTTTACATTTATTTCTTTTTATCAGTACAGCTATTTTTAGAGATACTAACACAAATTAGCTGTGCTCCATTCACAGTTTAATTAATTCTAATGAAGAAAAATAATTGGCCCAAAATAGTTCCAAGTATGTGTCTCCGCTCATAATGTGTAAACATCATTATTTCAGTTTTTCATTTTTTTTCTTTTTGTGGTATTCAGGTACACTGATTTTTATTTTTTGTATTTATTTTATTTATATACTGTTTGTAAATGACGAGGACTCGATTAAGCTGGTCAGGGATGGATGTGTCGACAATATGGAGAAAGTTTGCATATTGCAGCCGGTTAGCGATTCGAGTGACGGTTGAAGATTTGAATGTGGGGAAGGATTAGCTCTGCGCATGTGCAAAATGGGAATGCGTAATGTTTCAAGGGTTTCTAGTCAGTCAAGCTTTGAAGGTGAAGCGAGTGGACGCTATACCATCTGCACTGGGATGGACCTCCTTTGTGACGGTTGGTGATATAAGGTAATCTCAGTAATGTAATAAACATAACTGATCTAATGGGAATTATGATAGTGGATACTTGACACCCTGGCTTCATAATTTTCTCAATGCTGATTTTTAAATATAGATGTTTATAATTTGTGGATAAGAAAGGAGAGCTCATCCCATGTCCAACTATGGTTTAAATTGTTAAAATGATGAATAAGCGGGTGTACTAAAGTGGGCCGTGAAAATATTGAATTTTTCACACTCCAACCACTTCATGTCGAGTTATAAAATATGTAGTAAGAAATAATATTTTCATTTTCATAATTTACTTTTCAGCTATTCAGGGATAACTTGTTGATTTGGTTTATTTAAGGACGCTCTTTAACATTTCAGGTTATCAGCGTCCCATTTAATTCAGGACGTGAAACTTCTTGTAATGAATGTACATTTGTACTATTAATTAGTAATCAAAATGCTATAATGAAAATGAGAAACCATTTTTGCAGGCTGGAAATCAAAAGAAACTTGCATATGAGGTTACATTTAATGCAGTAACTTCTCGTGAGATTTTATGGGAAGCAGATGTGTAGTAATGCCCATACTGCACAAAATATGTGAAATGTTATATGAGTTTCTTCAAGCATTCCCCTCATTAATTATTGCAAAAGAAAAAATACTCAGGCAAAATATATACAATATAGAAAGTGATATTTTTTAAAAAAATCAGTCATATAGATATTTTATATTAACATATTGCTCTGGGTTACCATAACCCAAGTAAGTAATATGCAAAAATAGTTTAATTTTGCAAGCTGTTGTATTATGTTTACAACCTAGTTTATATGTTACAAATCTATATAATAAACAGTATTCCCAGTTGATATTTAATTTTAAAATAGTAGAATTATTAAAGAACTGTTGCCTTTGAATAAAATTTTCATTAAAATGTATTAAATAAACCAAATTTAAAAACCAAAATAATGTATTGTTCAGCGAATCTATTAGCCTGCTTAGGGGGCTTCTTTTAACGCTCAGGCCTTCTATCTATGTGGTGTTGATTCATAAGCTATATCCAAGTAGCTTATGAATCATATATATATATATATATATATATATAAGAAAAATAAGAATAAGGTAACACTATCAACAATGTAACAAATTAACAGTAATAATAATAGAAAAAAGGGATAAAACACTAAGAAAAAGTCACACTTGAGATCGCTATATTTCCGACTCGTGGAGTCCTTCTATGGCAAGAAGACAAGTGTACATTACATATCACTTGTCTTCTTGCCATAGAAGGACTCTACGAGTCCGAAATATGGCGATCTCAAGTGTGACTTTTTCTTAGTGTTTTATCCTTTTCTTCTATCATAATTACTGTTAATTTATTTATATATATATTCATCTACTTTATAAGAGAGGACATGTTTATTCGGGTTAAGGAATATTTGCTTATAGTAAAATGTTCTGTAAAATTGCTTTGCAGTCATGCATAATAGTAAACGGTACTCTGACATACTTATTTGATTTATAATGGGCTTAAAAATATAAAAGAAAAAATATAACTATGTGTGAAATGAAAATATTTATACTTATTAATTTTAGAATGGAACTGTTTGGTATTTTTACTTTGTCCCAGATAGATATATGGTAAATATTCTAAATTTTGTGTCACACTTAGGGGTGTTTGTTTTCATTGATTAGCGATAAAACCAAAAGTTTCATTTCATGCATTTTTATTTGGAATATTTTTCCATATATCAGATATTGGAGTTTTTTTGAACGTGAATTCAAATCACGAAAAAATAGTTCTTAAAATACCGCGAAATTTGTGTTTTGCAAATAGAACAAGATTATAGTTTCTCTCTGTGATTTTTCTCGGGAGTTTGATTTTATCTATTTTAAATAGCAGAGTGACCTACTTAGGTGGCTAATTCATTGCCAGGCAACATCTAATGATGTCTCGGCTCGACGCCGCAGCCGCAATGCGAGACGATGAAGCAAGCACCCATTTTGCTTTCTTTCAGTGAAAATGTAACATTTGTTACTGGTAATCTCACGCTAATAAGAGAGAAGGAAAAAAACAGTCCCGAATAGTGTAAGTGATGGCGATAGAGCTGTGGAATTTAAGTAAGAGGGAAGAGTTGTATTTATCGGAATATTATTGTGCAAATACTAATGATGTACCCACAATGTTCTCAAAGGAGGGAGGAAGTTTCAATTTTGGATATGAAATAACTAATGCACAAAAAGTATGCACACATATTTAAAACGCTTTTTTGAAATGGTTTTTAACGCCCGTTTTTACTACTGAGGCACCACAGGCAGTGAACACTGGTGATACATGAAAGGAAATGATATATTGGGAAAGGATTTCATAAGGAAGGAAACGTTCCAGGCCTAAGTTTAGGGTACCTCCCCGGCATTTGCCAGTTATGAGGACTGAGGAAAACCTGGAAAAAACCTCACTCAGGAGGACGGTCCTGGCGGGATTCGAACCTCCCGCTCACGAGTCCGCGCCTTAGCGACCTCGGCCACCGTGGCAGTTTTAAAAATGCTGCTTCCTATATTAACTGTATACAATGAGTAATTGAATAATGGATGCTTGGAATCCAGGACTACCCTATGTTTTTTAAACACATTGAAATATTTAATACAATACTGTTTTTTAAATATTACAATATATAATTACTACAGAAAACAATATTTTGCAATCCACATGTCAATCATATAACAATTTACACATCACAATTTAAAAAACTTAATTAAAAAATAAAGAAAAAATATACCTTGAAAAAGTGGAGGACCCAAAGCGGGTAGGGGGAGGTTTTAACTTCTGTAACATTTATGTACACCCCTAGCAAATACCACTAAGACCGTAAACGAAAAGATGCGCACGAATGCTGCCGGTTAAGCAAGTTACGCTAAAAGAAACATTACATCATGCAAAATGAGCAAACCACTTAAAAGATGAATTTATGCTGGATATGAAATGAAATACCCACCCTGCTCATAGAAAGTGAATGAACAAATATGTGCATGGTGCTCTGAATTGCCTGTGGTAATTGCCAACAACATATATCACTTTAGTGAAAGAATTAAAGAAAGAAAAATAAAGGTTGATGCTAAGAAGTTTACTTGTCTTTTTGGTGAAACAACCCATAAGAATTTTCAACATTGTCATTAGGCTGAAGAAACAAGCTCACATCTTGCAGCTTCAGTCATTCTTGATGCAGAAAATTCCATTCTTGATATCTTGCAGACCACAAAGCACTAGAGTAACAACAGATCAAATGTGCTCATGCTCTACAGGAGCTTATAGCAATGTAAACATTTGCGGTATTGTGAACTTAAAGTCCATAATTTAGGTAGTGACTGAAAATCAAATGGACATCTTGAGTACTACTTATGTTGGTTAAAAATGCTTTAACACCAGAAATAAAAAAAAATGTTTACAATTTCTAAGGGAGATACGTGAAGATTCATATCATCAAGATGTGATCATTGTTTTTCCAATGCCAGGATCCAGATAGTAAAACACCTGGTTCAAGTGAGCGAGATCAGGCAACCCATATTGAAGAGAATGCTCATTTTTCAAGTTACTTGGAAATGCTGGGGTTAATTTTTCATAAAAGCACATACCCCAAAATTTCAGATAATTAAATAGGAAATAGTGTTTTGTGCTTTGATTACATTATTGTCAATGTCCTTAAAGATCCTCAGCAGCTCCCACCACAACTGAAGACATCAATAAAGACAATAGAGACAAAGCTTACACATGCTTCAGTCAGTTTTGGTGAAACTACAATATATATAAATATTGTAGTTTATAAATATTATAAAATATTTATAATACTGGATCCAGTCAAAAATTGTGACATCTGTAGGAGCACTGCTTGATCTACATAATGTTCTGCATTGCAGTTTGTTGTCATACAAAGAAATGTACTCTTTCTAAAGAGGGTACAGCGGAATATTTCCTAGAGGACCAGACAATTTTCCTAGGCAAAGTCAAAGAGCAGCTTACATGAAGCTGTAGCAGGGATCCCACATGGTCTAAATCTAGCTCATAAGAAATATGCAGCAGCAATCATTATATTCAATTGATTTCTTTGTTCAAATGCAGTCTCCAAGAGGTCTATTTCTGAATATAGCCAAAATATATTTCCAAATTGGCAAGGAGAATTTGACAGCACCAAATATACAGATATTTTTATGTTATCTCTTCCGAGTCAAAATATTTAGAACACTCCATATGGTTTCACTTACATGAGATTTATTCAGGACATGTACCATGGAACATGACTAAATCTCATTTAAGTGAAACCATAAAGAGTGTTCTAAATATTTTGACTCAGAAGAGATTATTAATGTATGTTTCATTGTGTTCAATTCCAAAATGAATTATTATTGATTTTTTAATAAAAACACAAAAAGCAATTTGCATTTGAATTCAATTATTTTAAAATAAATTAAATAGTTTTCAAAAACTCCTAGTCACATGTCATAGTGAAACCCTGCTTATGTCTGAAAAACAAGTCTTAACATTTTAATTTGTTATAATATTTAAGGAAAAAGCTTAATCAGCAGGTAAAATATTTGCAATCTTTTTACATTAATTATTTTTTCTAGATCCTATAATTCAGAATTTCAGTTTGTTCCTATTTAATTGATTTTGTACATTTGAGCTCTCTGCTTAAGCAGTTGACATTTATTAAAAAATAATGTGAACTTGAAGAACATTTAAGTAAAATTATTGCAAATAATAACTTTTTATGTCATTGAAAATTGCTGTATTCCTAGAAAAAAGAAGAAAACATGCGCTTGCAGGAAGATGAATTTGAACAAATGAAAGTGGGCAGAAATAGATAAGCACAGAGAGCGAGAGAGAAAGGGGGAAGAGAGAGAACAAGAGAAAGAAGAGGATACATGGATGTTAATATTTACACTCACCTTACCCGCCTGAATAATTGTTCTCTAGTAAACAAAATAACATATTCAGGAAATTTGTTCAATTAACATACTGGTATCTAAGAATTTAACTAACAGAAATTTTATTAATTTACAAATTATGAAAATGCAATAAAATATTCTCCAGTTTTTTGTAAATAAACTATTGTTCATTATGCAATATAATATTTAGCTATAAATGCAAGTGTTGAATCTTTTATGAAAAGCTAATATAAAGCTTAGTGTATGTACACTCCAATTAATTATTCCAGCTAATTCTTCCTAAAGAAGTGAAATAAAATTAATTAATTCAACAGCATAGGCAGACAATATGTGAACCAAAAAAGCAAATATACTCATTGACTTATTACATACTCATTACACTGATGAGTAATTTAGTGCATGTAGTGAAATATAAGGAATAAATTTGCCAATTACCGGTAATAAAAGTTCCAGATTTCACCATCTATATCCAAATTGTTAAAACATAAATGGCACTCTTGTGAATGTAGGTAAATAATGGACATTTGTTATAAGAAATATCACTTCTGTCTCCCAAAAAATGTACCTATACATTAAATGTAATAATAGTGAATAAAGCTTCTAAATAGTTTACAATTAACTATAAAATATTAATTAAAATTAGTTATCAAATAATAGTACATACAATATAGCATTCCATTTGAAATGCTTATATAAGAATATAAAATTTGGGATTATTTGCTATGTTGAATATTTTAATGCTTAAAAATTTACCAACCTAATCTTAAATAGATATAAAAGTAGTAAAAATATAAATAACATTATTATTATTATTATTATTATTATTATTATTATTATTATTATTACCACCACCACCACTACTACTACTACTACTACTACTACTACTACTACTACTACTACTACTACTACTACTACTACTACTACTACTACTACATTAGTTATGAGTTTCTATAGAACATGCTGAATTCTTGGACCACTTGCCTGCTCTTCCACATTTATTTGTGCCATTAAAATTACTGAAATAATAACGGGATATATATATATATATATATATATATATATATATATATATATATATATTGTATACCCCCCTCAATGTAAATGCACAGCATTTTGCTATGTTTACAGGATATATAGGATTCATTCTAAAACGGCTGAGACAAATAACTGTCTTTTTCATCATTTTAAGGACATTTTTGTGTCCTTGTCCTTGTTTTCCTGTGAGTCACGTTGAAACTTTCTCTGTAACATTGGCAGATTATAAAGGAGTGGCACATAGTATGTTTGACAAGTAAAGATTCGCCATATCTACGTCATAGGGAAATTGTTTATGTCTGTTTGGGCTCCTCTTTAACAATAGGATAGGACAGGATGATCAACAGATGAGGATTTCGCATGTAGGCTGCTAAATGGGCAATGTACTTATGTCACCAAGGGGACTCCTTTGAGAGGAAGGGGTGAGATGAAGGATACACTGGCTATGTATCCTCCACTGCATACGGGGTCCCTAACGTTTCTGTAGACAATGGCGTTCTCTCGAGAGGAGCCCGAAAAGCTTACATACTCCACCAGATGCAGCTACCGGTCAGATTCGTCTGACGCTCCAACTCTGTAACTGAAACTTAAAAGGAAAGGAAATGGAGAGCGGAAAATTCGTGGAATGAAGATATTCGCCCCAGCAATCGCTTAAGTGACCAAGGGAAACCACGAGAAAAACTCAAAGTTTTGAACTGGGGACCTTCGAATACGAGTCCCAAGTGTTACCGCCTGAACCACCCGTCTTTAGCCTTTATCATCTGTCATCCAATGAGAGCACGTTCGACTGTACTGTGGCAGCGCCTACATAACATCCCGCCACTTGTGAGGTTCGTTCTGCGATGCGCTTTCTGCATGCCAAACCTACAGCACTGATTTCGCGATTTTTTTTCTTATTTTGGAAAAAAATTGAAGCATGAATTCTTGCACATCGATGTGGAACAGAATAAAAACCTGCATGACATGACCCCAAAGGTATCGAAGACAAAGCTCCGTTATAACCTTAGAGGACTTCTTACAGAAAACTGTGTGCGGAAAATATGCACAAGAAACTTTGGGTGAGTTGTACGTTGTGAAGTACTAAATAATCAGAGTAAGAAGACCATATTGTCACTGCGAGTGAACCCCCCCCCCCTCTGCACTCCTGAATACATACAGCAGTCATTGCACTGATGCCGCACGCATTCCATTTATAGAAGAAATAAAAACATCGTTTTTAAAAAAACTACTTGGGGCTGTATTCTGGGAAACAAGAGACCCTCTCGTGGTTGACTTCACGCAGAAGCAAACAGCGAGACCTTAAGGCGAGTTCGATGAGTCATTCAAAATAAAAAGAAGGGAATATTGACATTGACGTCTCTTTTCTCTAGATAATGCAGTACATCATATAGTACGTGTCAACGGTGTACTTTTGAAAACGTTAAAATAGGAGGTTTTGGGTCTTCTGCTGCATAGTCGGAGCTCACACTCAGAAAAGTTCACACATTTCTTCATCCAAAGAAACCTATTGCAAATGAAAAGTTTGCTGATTATGATGAGGCGAAGCGATCATAATATGGTTCAAAGGGATATCGAATTTTGTTTCTAGGCTAGACAAATGTTTGTGCAATTTCGGTAGCCTTTGAAATGATCAGTTTTTAAATACATATATTGATTCATTCTAAAATATCCTTCTTGGCAGGTTCCTTCCTAATTTTATAGTTCTATTCGGAAATAGGTTGCATGGACCACAAAAAATGGAGGGGAAAAATATATGTCATACCCATTAACTCACTATTTGTATCGTTTTTAGGAGTAAATCTTTTTCAATACTATAGTAATTTCATAATATGAGTATATCGAAACATTTTTAAACCTCCCAATAATATTGTTAAGCCTAAGCATGCTAATTAAACCTTATATTACTTACTGCAGAGTTCATATTTCTGCAGACAGTGGTCTAAGTAACTCCATGCATATCTAACATTGAATGATATTGTTCAACATTGTCAGCTGTTGAAGAGGTAGACTGTACGACGCTATAATACCTAACCTAAGTGAGCATTACAGTTGCACTCAAATAGAATTTCGGGGTAAACTATATTAAATTCGAAACTTAAGAGTTATGAATCGGTTTTTTACGCTTCTTTTGTCAAAGTCTTTCATTTCTAATAACTCCTAATGCCCATCTTTATGTTTGGCTGCAAGTGAAAATTTACTTGCAGGTATTATGGATAGGTATTGTTTGGATATTTGTATGTATGATATTTTATTGCTGGGATATCAATATCTGTTGAGCAAAATAACCGTTCGTAGCTGTTTATTGTCAGAAATTTCCCGTAACAAATCTTGTGTTTTAATCTGATTGATGGTAGGGAACTCCCACCAATATCGTGGTGAACGCCAGCAAAGAGTTCGGTAAATGGTAGGATGTATCAGTATTCATTTTTCCTCCAGCCCAGAAGCATGCACAGCTGAACTTTATATTGTATATTTAGGTATATAGAAATTGTTAACACACACCACTTGATAAGCTGGTATAATGTAATAAATGTAAATTATAATTTATGAGGTAGTGTAAAAACACGAGCTATAATATAACAAAAAAATCCTCTAAATCTCCTTTCCAATGTTCTGATGTTCTATAATGTTCTATTAGGCGAAATGTCACTAGCGTAGTATTTTTAGGAAAAGGAAACAAGATCCATTAGAGCATTTATTATTTTTCTATCACTTTTCACAAGTTATCTTTTAAAACAATACACTGTTTGATACTTCATTGTGTTGTAGGTTGCCAATGATGTGTGTTTCACATATGCAGGGTGAGCTTTGCTTTCTTTTTCATAAACTCGTATAGCATAATACTGTTCCGGTCTCAAGCATTAAACTGTCTTTTAATACTCTATCCGAATCTCTTCTTCCTTTATTTATGCTTTTATTTTTCGTGTATATCCTTATATATTGCAGAAATTTTATTAAATTGTTGTATTTCATTTTTACAATGAAAATGGGAATGGAACTTAAAAAAGTTCGGAAGAATATTTAGCACTCGTTGGGTACGTTTTCCTGCTGAACTGTAAAAGGTGTACTTCTTGGAGTGTAGTTATTTGTAAATAAAAGAAAAATAAAAACAAAACATATCTATAGCTTGCTCCGATATTTTTATTTTATAATATTACCTTAGGGAACTTAGTTTGTATAGAAGTTTTCTATAGACATATTTTGTTTTATTTTATTTACAAATAACTCAACTCCAAGAAGAGCCTCGTAGGCCAATATCTCAATAAGTTTTAGGACAATTTTGATGATAAGAAGCGGGAGACGGGGAACCTTTTACCTATAAGAATTATTGTGTCTATGCACCTCTTGAAACATATGTGCATACTAGAAAAAGTACCCTGGTTTTTATACAAATTTATTGTGTTGTGTTATAAAGTCGAATAAAATGTTTTAAAAGACTATCAGATATTAAAAGAGTATATTAATACAGTGGTTCCCAAACTTTTTATGTGTTGGAGTAGAAAAGTTCATAACGGAGCACTCATTGCACATAGCGCTTAATGGCCCTACTATTTATCAATGAAAAGTAAATATATTGCTTTTAGAATGTTAGACGTATAAAATATACTTTGTTTCATTAAATAACATTTTATTTTCTGCTCTAATTTCGTTAAATACATTTACAAAACTGAATAATATCAGACAACTCATTTTAAAATGAACTCAAAGCAAGTATTGTAAATACACAATATAACCCCATAGCTCTCGTAGTTAAATAGTTTCTTAAAGTTGCAAAATCTGGGGCAGCTGCAAACGAAACGTGGCACACATTTCGTTTTAGTGTTTGCATAAGCAAAGAATCCTGAATTACATTAATAAGTGGTTGCAAAAAGCATAAGAATTTTAGATTTATCTGACAGATTTGTCTTTTAACTAACACTAAAATTAGATAGCGGCTTCTTTTTTAAAAAAAATTCTCTTTTAACATAAAATTTCATGCGAATCAATCAAGTATTTATATTGCTGAGATGTCAAATAGGCTGGCTTTTTGAACAGCGCAGAAAATTGGTTTATAACCCAAAATTTTTCTTTAATTTTTTTCATGGAGTTCTTCCGAAAAATAACTCTTGAAATTATGAAGTGAACGTAATAAATACGGTTGAATAGCATTTAAGATATTACCAAGTGTCCTCTAATTCTTTCACCAATGAGAAGCTGTCAGGACTGCGACTTATCACCGATTCTGCCCAAAATGTTATTTTCTTTTTCAACCCTTGCACTTTATCGCTGGCTTAAAATAATTGCTACTCTTTCTTTAAGTGAGAGGCTGAAATTATTAACATTTTGAAAAATGTCTTCTAAATACGTGAATTTTACTAGCCAACTTTCTTTGTCTCCTAGCCTGTCTCCAAAAGCGAAGCCATTATCAGTCAGAAAGGTTCTGACTTCAGCCCTCATTTCAGAGAGGCGAGTCAACTTTTGCATCGAGAAAGCCTCCTTATTTATGTATGAAAAACTAAAAAACGTATGTTAACACTCTAGTCATTACACAACACTATGAAGAGCCTGGTATACTTTGGTTGTGATTTGATGAAATTAATGCAAATGCTTGGGTAGCGGATACAGTGACTATTGCTGCAGTCTTTGACTGATTGTTTCACTTGAGACATTGCCAGAGGCCTTTCCAGTCATGGCCTTGATGCCGTCTGTGCACATATCAACACAGTTATCTCATGGAATATCATTAACGTAAAAAATTCATATATTAATTTAAGAATGTCAGTCACTTGCTATAATCAGTAAAGGTTTGCAGAGAATACCCTCTGAAAATACTCCCAAATACAAGTAGCGCACAAACACTATAAAATTGTCAACCCAGCTACGTCTATTGATTCATCCATTTGGAGCAAACATTTAGAATTTTATGTTTTGTGAAAGTAAAGTATGTAATTATTCTTCCAGGCGGTAAAGGCTCCTCAATAGTATTACAGGACGTTTCCTCTTACATTGCCGAAGCTTACCGACAGCTTGATGAGATTACTTATTATGAATCATTGTCTTCCGATCCTACAATCAAATTTAATTCAAGATATAGTTTCGTTAAAGCTTCTTCTGGTACTGCAGAAGGACTTAGTCCCAAGGTATCACTCTACTTACTCCTAATGCCCCTTGTATTCCTATTATAAATTTTCTCCCTAAAATCATAAAAAGAACTGTCCAGCCGCCTAATAGTAGCCAGTTTCGATTCCCCCACCGAACGCATTTCTGCCCTAGTAGATTTTTGGTTACAGCCATTTGTTACGTCTAGGCCAACCTATATTAAAGATTCCTTCCATTGTTTGAGTTTGGCATATCCTAACATACTTCTGACCACTATCAATGTGACTTCAGTTTTGCTAACATTCCCCATCATGCAGAATTAGCAACCGCTAGACATTTCTTGGACTCTCGAGTACTTCTTCATACCCCATCCACAGATTTCATTTGTCATCTTGCTTATCTGGTTCTCTCTCTCAATGCATTTAGTTTTGATAATAAATATTGTATACAATTAAAGGTACTGCGATGGACACCAGAATGGCAGGCATCGTCTTATGCCAATCTTTTTATGGCTCACTTAGTGGAAGAATTTTTTAAGTCAGAACCTCTGGTACCTTTATTATGACTGAAGCCATCCTTTAAAAAAGTTTATTAATCGATTATTAACTTCCATTAGTGATTATAAATTTCTGGGTAATATCACCCCAAAAGACCTTTTTTACGCGAGACATCACCATTAAGAAGGTTATCTAATGATCCTAATGTAATTATTCTTCCGGCCGATAAAGGATGCTCAGTAGTATCACAGGGCATTGCCTCTTAAAATGCCGAAGCTTACCTACAGCTTGATGATGATACTTAATATGAACTATTGTCTTCCGATTCTACAGTGAGATTTAATCAAGACATAGCTTTGTTTATCGATTCTTCTGGTACTGCAGAAGGACTTCGTCCCCAAATATTACCCTACTTACTCCTAATGTCTGTCGTACTCCTACCATATATTTTCTCTCTAAAATTCATGAAAAGAACTGTACAGGCCGCTCTATAGTAGCCAGTTCCGTTTCCCCCACCGAACGCATTTCTGCCGTAGTAGGTTTTTGGTTACAGTCATTTGTTACGTCTAGGCGATCCTATATTAAATATCTCTTCCATCTTTTGAGTTTGCTTAAGAAAGTTTACCCTTTGGCACATTGTAACATACTTCTGGCCATATTGATGTGATTTCACTTTATATTAACATTCTCCATCATGAAGGTTTAGCATCTGTTAGACATTTCTTGAACTCTTATACCCCATTCGCAGATTTCATTTGTCATCTTGTTTATCTGGTTCTAAATGTGTTTACTTTTGTTAATAAATATTATCACAATCCCTTATCGTATCAGATAGTAGTGTGCGTTGGATGAATGCTGACGAACTGATCGCGTTGGAATTTGATCGAAAGCAGCTCTTACTGTTGTCATGCTTATGGAGTGCGAGCCGTAGGCGACCTATCAGGTATCTTCTTGTTTGTTACTGAAACAAAGCTGCGTTCTTACGACTCAATCACCACATTTGAAAAATGTTTCAATTGCAAACTCAGGATGTTCATTCGACTTGCATTTCTCACTGATTGTCAAGTAGTATTGTGCAGCGGAGCGAGTGGCCAAGGTCATGAAATATGGCGTACAGAAAATACTTTGAACTGCATTATGCAAAGGTGCAAATATCATCTCTCTAAGAAGCCGTGACTAACAATAGCACACGATTTAAAATGGGTCACTGTTTCTGCCGCACCATGTATATATTAATATATTGTTTCAATTATATAATATAATAGCCTATTAATATATTTTATTCAGTTTTTAATGCAACAACAATTAGTCTGTATAAAACTCGAGGCACTATTTACTGGAAACGCGGTGACAAGCGGTACACACATATAAAATGACTCGTATGGCCAAAAGGCTCCGCCTACTGCTTTCTCTCATCTCCCCCAATTAAAATAATGCACAAACTTATCGAGATGTTAATTTACACCGCGACTGCAAACCAAGTCCCCTTTAGATAATAGCTGCATGTACATACATCAGGCGCAACATACGGCATATTTATGCATTGAAACCCTTTAAGTAATAGTAACAGGAAAGTAAACATTAACATGTTTGAAGGTGGTACAAACCGAGCCGTATCAGGTTGGTTGTGAGGATTATGGTAATGCTGATGATGAGGAAATGTAATGTATGAGAATGATTATACAGCACAAAGTTCCAGCCATTCTGAACCCCACCTGATTGGACAAAGTGAAATGTAAGTCAGTGTAAAAGATTTTGCTCTTTTGAAGACCTAGCTGAACTCTCTACATCATGACTTCAGGAATAGATTCCACTTGCAAAGGGAACAAAGAGACACTGTACAGGTCCCCACAGCAGGGAACTCTTACTGATTTTCTCTGGAAGTGGTGGATTGTGCTGCTGTAACAATATTAAAGCTAAAGATACAACATAAATCCCAAAAAATGGAGAATCTGCATGAATTCTTCAAAGATCAATTTGCACTACACAATAGTAGTGTATATCCATTAATTTCCATAGAATATTGAACTTCAATGAAATAAACATATCTTGAAATGAAATTTTTGTTATATAGTACAATATATCTACTAGTGAAGCATTTGTGGTGACTTAAAACTAATTACAAAGTTATTAGCTTACAGGTTGGATATACAAAGAACATGCCTTGTGTTCAAATGGAATAGTAAAGTAGTCCACATCAACAAAGTCAGACACATGGATAGATACATATGACAGCAACTCCATTGATAAATCCAATTAAAATCTTGTTAGCACCACTGCACATTAAACTGGGCCTCATGAAGATAGTTGTCAAACCACTGCAAATTAATGGCCATGCATTTCAACATTTGCATGTAGTGTCCCCTTCCCCCAAAAAAGACACATAATAGGCACTGACGTTAACAATTGATTCATGATTCTAAATTTGAGGACATTGTTTCCCAGAAGGAAATGACTGCTGCATTGACTTCATTAAAAGATATATCAAACAATTTTTTAGGCAACTTAAGACAATATTTCTTAAATGATGGCAGCTTTTCATGAAATGGGATGAATCACTTAAATTTCATTTCCTGGACTCCCAAATAAGCTTCTTTTCTGACAATTGGGGTTAGCTAATGACAAACATGGAGAACGTTTCCACCGGAAATACTTATATTAAAGAATGATAACAGGTAAATTAAATCCCTCAATGCTTGTTGAGTTCTCATGAGGGAAACTCCAAGGACATCCTATGAACAGAGATCATCATATAAGACATTTTAGTCAAATTAGAAAAATTCCATTATTTACATATGACTCCAATACGTGCATTTCCTAGTATTTCAGTGCATATTTTTCAAAAATGGAATGTGTTAGAGAAAATCTATAAACAGCTCTGGAATCAGCAGAAAAATGCATTAATTTAGTTTTTTTTATTCAGCAAACTTTCAACAAATTAAAAGTTGTACTTCTATATACAAATAAATAAAGAAATAGAATTCAACTTACTGCCCATTGATGTTCATGACTTTTTTAATACTTCCAGAAGACTTTGATGTAATACTAGTAGCATTTATTAGATTTATTTTATCTAAAGATATCACTCAAAGTTAAACAAAAAGTTACGAAGTCTTATTTTACAATTGCAATTAAATTTTTCTGGTTCAATTATTTTTCTTCTTCATTTTGTTGGCACCATTTTAAAAAATCAAGAGATTTATATAACAACTATAAATTATAAATGATTATATATATTTATAATTACATAAATTAATAATTAAATTAAATTAAAATATTAATTAATAATTAATAATTTCAAAAAACCTGGAAGAAGGAATATGATATACCACAGAAAATGGCATAAACACAACATATAGTTTTCTTCAGGAAATCAATTTTGCTTAGAATAGTTAAGTCACACCTTGCTGAATTACAGAAACATTTCACAGGCAGATCATGTTCTACATAAGAGTGCCAAAATTGCCTCAACAATAAGATGAAATTATTCTTTATCTTCAAATCCTGATACATAAGTTGAATATTATGTTTTAGTGACAATGCTAAAATAGAAGTCAGATTTGTATGCAAAGCTATTACTTATAATTATTTTTTGTTTGTTAATTTCTGGAGAATTCTAAAATTGTTAGTCATGAGCTATTAAATAATGCTGTTGGGGGGGGGGTAATAACAACATTTACTTATTCAAGGCATTTTAAAAAAAAATTATGAAAATATACATTCTGCACAATGGTAATCTTAATCCCTTTTTGTTGCAGTTTTCTTCATCAAGTAATTTCCTTATATGATATTATCAGACTAAATGGTATATTTATAGGTAATTAATTTATTACATCTTAAAACCATATATCTAATAATGTTAAATGTATAAATGGGTTCTATTCTGGGTTTATAAATGACAGAATTTATATTTTTGGGAAATTTTAAAATATAAAGCATTAGATACATTTCATCAACATTTTGTATAAATTAGCTATTAGGGTTTATGATATAGAGCTACTTAGGGTACACCAGAAAGAAATTCCTGTCCTTTCATCCCAAGTTAATTTCTTTGGTGATAGCAGTCAGAAAAATCACTATATTTACCAAAGGAAATTGGTTTAGTCACTTGACCTGGCTAAAATAGTAAGACATAATTATAGGACATAATCATAGCAACTTACCTTTCATTTAAAAATTTACTATTAACTAATAATACACAAATCAAACTAATTCTAATTTTATTCATTTCTTCCTTTCAGATATTGACAATGGCATGTATAATATAAAGCTACCAAATCCAAATATTTCTTCTCAGGTTCCTGAACTTAAATCATTCTTATTATGTGTATATAATTTATTACAATTGATTTTCATAACTTTCAATCATTTCTCATTACAGCATATCATTTTATAAATGCCATCTTCTGTAGGTATTTATTCTATTTCACATGTCATTCTCTTTGTGTTTTATCTGAGTTGATACAAACAAACAGAAAGTTAAATGATATCATTGTATGATTCAGTTGAACTACACACTCTTAAAGCTTCACTTATTTTTCATAAATGTAGGAACGGTTTCAAGAACATTTAGTTCCAATCTTCAGCCAGGCTAAAGTTCAACTGTTGGATCATTCGTTGAGCTGTGGGAATGTGTATTCTGCTCTGGTGGCGGTGTGATAAACTTGTGGTTTATGTTTTCATCTCCGGCAATGTTAAAGTTCATTATGCTGTCTTTGTATTTGTAGATGTAGATTTTCTCCCAGGTTGTTAGTTCCATAGGTCCTTGTACTGATTTTAATAATTTTGCTTTATTTATTATGTCGTGATTTTGTGTCCAAAAATGATATGCTACTGCCAATTTCTCTATTTGCTTGTACTTTATGTTCCTGAAACGTTCCTTTAACCATGTGCCTATGTTTCTCTTTGTTTTTCCAATGTAGATTTTTTCACATTCTGCACAGTTTATTTTGTAAATACCTGACTACGGTGATGTAAAAATATTATTTTCTACAGAATAAACTATTACTTGGTATTATGCATGGCACTAATTATTTGGAAAATTAAAATAAATTTCATTAAATACCAAGTAACTTCTCTATCTTCAATATTGTTACAAGCATCTTTAACAATGATATTAATTAATATGATTAGTTTCACTGTGCAAGTTCCAATTTACATTTTAAGTTTTAAACAGAAAGTTATTAATATTAATCCAAATTTTTTTCATCAATTTGTATTGTTCATGTAGATTTCTTTTAAGCAGGGTTAGAGGGTAAGAGGAGTTTACTACGGTGATGTAAAAATATTATTTTCCACAGAATAAACTATTACTTGGTATTATGCATGGTACTAATTATTTGGAAAAATAAGTCACCAATTAATATAATTTTTTTTCTTTTAAATTAAAATAAATTTCATTAAAAACCAGGTTTACCTTGTAGCTTCTCTATCTTCAATATTGTTACAAGCATCTTCAAAGTCACTAAGAACTGCCTGAAGTGGACATGAGCAAAGTTTGGCATGTAACCATTCATAATTGAAGAGCACATATTTGAATAAATCTTCAAATCTACGTGCACGAACAAAGTGGAATGGCATTTCTCCAAACTGAAAAAAGAGAACTTATTGTATCTAATGAAGAAATGTTTAATGTATATTATATATATATATATGTGTGTGTGTGTGTGTGTGTGTGTGTGTGTGTGCTATTTGAAAAAATATATAAAATATTTTTGTCTCTACTCAATGTTTATAAATTAACAGTACAATTTTATAAATTTCTAAGAAATTACACGTCATTATAGAAATTCCTTTTCTTGGTGGGAACAGAACATAGTTATACCAAATTATTTTACTATGAATAATTTGTAGCTTTAATTGTTTGAAACAATTCTTTACATTTGTTTTATACACCTGAATTTCATGATTTTCTTTTGGAATTATACATGCGACTAGTTAAAAAACTTATATTTTTTATGTGAATGAAAAGGAATTTACAGCTGTAAAATTTATTGAAATTATTAACAGTAGTTAATAATGCATTTCTGCAATAGATCACACTGTGTAAGGGAAAACAATAAGCACATTTTGTGGCCATTAGTTTATACAGAACTTGTTGATCGCATCCATAGATTTTTCTGAACTTTCCCTCTGGATATGCTAAATAAGCAAGATAAAACAGGCATGAAACCAGAATAATGAAACTTGATTCCAGCCAACAGAAGATAGTTGACTTAGTCAAATGCATTGGGCAGAAAAATTTTGAATGAACTAGAAAATTTCAGTAGGAAAAAGAAGAAGAAGAAGAAGAAGAAGAAGAAGAAGAAGAAGAGGAGGAGGAGGAGGAGGGAGGGAGGAAGGAAGGAAGGAAGAAAGAAAGAAAGAAAGAAAGAAAGAAGAAAGAAAGAAAGAAAGAAAGAAAGAAAGAAAGAAAGAAAGAAAGAAAGAAAGAAAGAAAGAAAGAAAGAAAGAAAGAAAGAAGAAACTTTACAGACATAGTCAAACCAAATGTACTGCAAGAACTATATAGTATAGAAACATACAAGCTTAACAGTATTAACACCTAAACGCACTCAGAAGTGTATCGACGCCGATGGTGGGCATTTTGAGCAACTGTTTAACAATTGTTACTGTAAAAGTCTAAGTTCTCATCATTTTCTATTCGTGTGAATTCAGTTTTGTTATGTTAACGTAGTTTTTTCTTTGCTTGAAGTGCGCATACATTTTTGGCACTCTTTATGTGTGTGTATGTGTGTGTGTGTGTGTGTGTGTGTGTGTGTGTGTGTGTACAATACAAATAAAAAATAAAAATAAAATAACACCATTGACAATGTAACAAATTAACAGTAATAATCAAAATATTATTGGTTTTATCTGAGTGTTTTATCCTTATTTACTTTTATTATTGCTGTTAATTTGTTACATTATATATATATATATATATATATAGGTATAGGCAAAGTACTCCTTTTTTGTCTTTTCCCAGTCTTCTCCTGGTACAGTTTTAGTCATTTGGTGAACTGTTTTGACTTTAATGTCCTAATCCTTGAGGGCCAAGGCTACTTCTTCTATAGTGTGTTTCCGGGCCAAGCCCCTTAGTATTCTTCAGTGTTCTTTGACTTCCTCTTCCGTATAGGAGTAATATTCAATATTTTTATTCTTTAAATAAGAGGTAATAATCATGAAGCTCTACTGAATATGTCTGTAATCTTATTTGATTGCGTCCCTCTTGTAGCCTCACACTATTCTGCGTGATAATGGCTATTTCTTTTAAAGTGGCCAAATAATTCGCAAAAACACCACAAATACGGGAGGAACTTTTGTCCTCTAGGAGCTGCCTGTTGCGGTTCCTGGCCTTGGGTATTAGTAGGGATGGGGTAGGATTCGTGGTAGGAGGAGTATCTGGTGACACACGCCTTCTTTTCTGGTTGGGAAGGACAGTGAAGCTGTAAATCCCCTACTACCGAGTCCTCCCGACTGGGAGCTTCTTCAGTTGACATTTATCAGTTGGTATTACTACAGATTAACAAATGAGAAATGCTAGTCTTTATACCTTCTAAAACAATTACAAGTAGCATTATAGATCAGTCCGTCGTACGTGAAATTGCTCTGTAGCCGGTTTTTCTTGTTGTATATGCTACTGATTTCTATCACTATTTCATTTATCTATAGTTAGAAAATGTTCCAAAGAGGCTATTTCCAGAGTGATGCACTAATGATACATAATACCTTGAGGTTATGTGTAGATATGTAGCAAATTAATTCATCATTATGTACCAGTGTACCTTTCCTAGGCGAAATTGAAAACTCTGCAAGATCAGCCGTTAAGTAACGGTCGCAAACGCAGCATAGCAACATTACATGAACTGGCGCTAACTGTTAAGTGCAATGTTTCAAGGCCCGGGTATAGCTTGCATACACAGATTTAAGCATGGTTGAGCCAGAAGCCGGTGATATATTTAATTTTACAGACAGGGTACGTCCTGCTGCCGAAGTCCCGAACTTGGGGAAGAAAGTCGACTGGTTTCGATTTCGGTAGTAGAAGAAATTCACATGAGAGCGGTACAGTTGTGCAATAAAATGTCCTTACAATATGTTCATTATGGAAGTAAGAATGATACTAATATGATTCCCCTATAAACGTATAAAGAGAAAATAAACTGTACTAGAGACCACTGCATCTTTGATACCTCCAAAAAACATCTTGTATTGACTTGTAACCAAAAAGAAAATAAGCTTAAATACTTTAATTATATGATAAAGTAATTATTAAGCATATTAATTACCTATTTTCATGAATATTGAGTGGTATTATTCTTTATTTTCACTTTTCATAAATTACTATTTTAATTATATTATTGCTTATTTTAAGTATTTTAAGTGCCTTTTTGCATGCCTGTTTTAGCCAAAATAAATGCCTGAACTTCCGAGCTCATTTGATAAGACAGTTGATGCGCATCTTTGATACATCGAAAAAGCATCTTCTTGTTGCTTGTAACCAAGATAATTAAGCTTAATTACTGTAGTTATATAATAAAGTAATTATTAAGTATGACCACTACCTTGGTTTAGTGGTTAGCGTTACTGACTGCTAGTCGGAGGCCCGGGTTTGATTCCCGGTACCTGTTTAGGAATTTTTCTAAGTTAGGGAGGTCGGGAACGGGGTTCACCCAGCCTCGTGAGGGAAATTGGGAAGCTGCCTAATGGAGAGCTGGCGATCTTCGATTTAGCAAGCCACGATATAGCGACCGGCGGAATGCGGTGTGCTGATCACATACCCCCCTGCAATACTGCGCTCTACCAATGATATCACGTGATGGAGGTAGAAGACGTAGGGGTCGTCGCGGTAAGTCGAAAGTCTACATAGGGCTATGGAAAAACCAGACTTGAAAAAGAAGAATTGTTAAGTATATTAAATACCTGTTTTCATTAATAACGAGTCGGTCCTGGTGGTGTAGTGGTTACCATTCTTGCCTTCTAAACCCAAGATCGCGGGTTCGAACCCGGCCACGAGCGATGGATTTTTTCGGGCGTAAAAATCCTATGTATGGCTTCCTTCGGAAGGGAAGTAAAGCCGTGGGTCCCGTGTCGTACATTTACGGCACGAAAAAGAACCTCAAGCCTGAAAGAGAGGCCTCTGAGCAAAATTTGTCGGCCGTTTCACGCCCTGAGTTGAATGGGACGCTGATGACTTGAGATGTTAAAGAGCGTCCATAAATAAATCAATCAAAAAAAAAATTAATAACGAGTGAAATTATTATCTGTCTTCACTTTTCATAAATGACTAATTTAATTTTATTACTGCAAATTTGCAGTATTTTAAGTCTGCCCTATATTAACCTAAGTAAATGCCTGAACTTCCGAGCTCTGCTAACAAGACAGTTAATATTTACGTAGCACATTTATCTCACCTGCGTTCTTCTGACCGCCAGACCCTTACAGAAGAAAGCCCGTCTTGCTTGCAAAGTCCCGAACGGCAGCGGTGAAAATCGAATTTCTCATGAACGGCAACGGAAGAAGCTGGAAATGCTGGAGAGATGCGCAGAGAAATACAAATCGTAAATGCTAGTGTACAAGTTCATTCCGAGAAAACTGAACGGTTTCGGCCAGGAATCGTAACACAGAAAAATAAGCAATCATACAAGTAAATGTTAATCGCATTCAGTTTGAGTAGTAATACTTGATATGAAATGGGAAACTTTAATTTAGCAATATAAAATGTAAATGAAATGATGATACGAAAAAAGGCATGTGCTTTAAACACTATAAGTTTTACGTGTTCCGAACTATATAAATAGAAGATTTCTTAATTTGATGTGGCAGTAATGAATACTCTTCCATTTTTTGCAAAGAAAGTGCGATGATGTTGGTTTTCAACAATCAGGTTTTGTAAAAGGAATGGGATGGTTTTTCTTATTTTTTTCCCAGCAAAGAGTCTTATCTGTTAAAACATCTTCCTCTCTTACGACCTTTCTTTAGTTTTGGGCATAGTTACTTGTTCAATTTGGCTGTAAACTGCTGCTAATGTTCCCTTTAAGGATTCCTTCTTTTTGTTCTGATAGGGACATAAAACAGTTAATACGTTTTTGTTTGCTCACTTGAGCTAGTATTTCCTCCATTTTATTGACAACAGAAACACCTTTAGTGTCAGTCATTAATATTTTCAGGATATCCTATAGGATATAGATAGTAGACCTGAAATTGGCATATTTTGTGTATGTTTGCACATATTCCATTTAATTCTGGCATTAACTCACACGCAAGAGTATCTGTATATGCATGTATTACTTCACTGCAAATTAATGGAACACTTACCTTTACAGACAGTCTGTTCGAGACTGAGGAATTTGGCTTTCTTTGCTGCCATTCAGGACTTCAGAAATTTACTTGAATTTGCAATTTAATGTTATGTTCTTCAAATATGCAGGTGGGAGGTTATATAATTTCAAGCTATTATATATAAAATTTGCTTCAAATAGTTCAGTTTTATGAGCTTTTGTATGTAGTTTACTCTTATTACGTATATTGTGTTAATGTATTTCAGCATTGTTTATAAAATTTGTATTGTTCCTCTCATGGATTAGTATACATTTAATATGAAGCAAGACAAGGTCAATATGTTCCATTCCTTGAAATACTCTTTACAACTTTCCTTTTTTGAAATGCCTACTATAATATCTAGAGCCTTTTTTGCACCTTAAATACTAATCTGTTATTTATAATGTTTCCCCACAGTCATATATCATAAATGAATGGAAGAAAATAAACTAACAGCTTTTAAGCACATTAAATTTAATCTGACATTTTAGCTGGTAAAGTAAATGCTATGCTTAATGTTGCTCTTAATTTTTGTGACTGTCCCAACTCAAGTGTTTGTTTACCCATAATCTTAAGAATTTTGTTTCTTGTTCAACATTATAGATTTGGATCCGATTTTAACGTTAGGATTCTACAAATTTCTACTTAATTTATGCTGAAAGTCGATCGCTAAAATGTTATGTTTTAGCGAACACTATCATTATTTTCTGCTTTCTGCATTATGAATATGCTTGTATCATCAGATTTTAAAGTGATTTTCACCCCAACTACATTTTTCAGGTACAATGGTAGATCATTGATGTATATTAAGGACACAAAGAGACCTAAATTGGATTCCTGGGGTATTGCATTCCAGTTCTTCTGCTTGAAGAGTCTATTATGCTTTTTATCTATATCCATAAAATCAATTTCAACTATTTGTTCTCTCTTTTGTAAATATGCTTTAAACCAATCGTCCTGACACCACAATTCTACAATTTGTTGAGTAGAATTATAAAACTATTCCTACTCCTACTTCATACCTATCTAACATATCATATCTATTATCAACAAAATTTTTTACTGCTAGGCTAGTTACATTTTTGCTTTGGAAACATATTGGAAACTATTAATTATGTCAACAAAATCTATGACTGATAGGTTAATAGATCTAAAACTATTCCTTCTCCTAACAGTCTAACATATTATAAATACTATCAACAGAATTGATCACTGCTAGGGTACCTTGTTTGCTTCTATTAACTATATTTATTAAGATTTTCATAATTTTTTCTGGAATATTTCAAAATGGAATTAGTAAGGCTATGGGCGTGTAATTATTTACTGTCTGCAAGACTCATTTTTTAAATATTGGCTTTATTTTAGCTGATTTTAATTATTATGGAAAGTTATCCCTTTATAGTATCATTATCAGGCAACAATGTGGTTTTGGAGCATTACCTTTTTAATAACGTAATTAGAACTTCCATTTAATGTTTCAGATTTTTAAACTCTCTAGTTATCAATAGTTTATTTTCAGAGACGGAGTTTAGAAATTATGATATTTCTATTAACAGGCCCATAAGTTTCATTTCTGCCTGCGAGTCTTCTTCTTCCAAAGCAGAAACGAGTCATTTGTTGTCAGGCAGTTTTGGAGCTCTGCCTTGGCAATGAGAGAGAGAACTGTTGGGAAATTGATGTTTTATAGCATAAAGTGGACAGGTACAAAGAAGTTCTTCCAACCATTGTTAGAGGAAATGAAACAATGGTCCTCTACTATGATCCCTTGTCCAAAAGAGAATCAAGGAATGGCGTTAACTTGGTGAAGCACCAACTCTAAATGCCAAGGTCACTCTTTTGGAACTGTGAAGGAATACACTTCCTTAACTTCAAGGAAGGAATACCACAATACTCCGCATTTTCTTATCAGCCAAACGGTACCCACCTCTTGGAATTAGCGGAATTAGCTGAAATGTCTTTGAAAAGCGCGACAATTGCATAGGAATGAAATTCAGTGAGTCTAGAAATGTCACACTGTTATATTTCATACTTTAAATTTTACTTCCGTTCATGATGAGCTCTGGGTTCACAAATTGACCTCCCACCATGTATTTTAAGGGAAATTGCCCATCATAGATCCTCAAGTTGTGCGCTTTGACAATGTCGCGGGATTCGAACCCGGGCTGTGTGATGTATTCAAACAATTGTTTCACAGGGTCCTTGTCAAATATCCATTCTTTAACACCAAATTATCTAAATTAAATCACCTTGTGAGGCTCGACAATACACAAGCTTGAAGGCTTGATACAGTACCCAAAAGTTTGGTATATATTCATACATGCGGAATAAGGAGTGTTATGAGTACACTCAAAATATATGAACATGAATAGGAACATAAATTCCTTTCGCAAACTCGGAGTGTTGTATGGCTGTGTGTAGCACTTACGGTTAAAATGCACATAGATCTTACAAGTACTAAAAAGTTTCCCAGCGCTGGTTAGGCATTTTTCTAAGCCTCGTATTTACATGTTTGTTGCATATAGGACTGACGTTTTCAATGTCATACACTGACACCGACTTAGGGTAATAATTCCCCATAATCAAATAATTATTAAATCAGATCTCCCCGTCGAAATCGCGATGACATGTTTCACATCTCACGTAAAAATCAAATGAAGGTAGGCACCGCTGGCGGCACTTCGCAGTTTAGTTCGCACAGGTGAATTTTTTATGATTTTAGGGAAAATTGCAATGTCGATAATACCATTCACTCTTGAAGGTCCCGTGCAGATTCACAATAGTATTAAAATGTCCGTCGTAAAATATTACGTCAATATGTTTATCGATGATATTTTTTGACTTGTAGCGGACATTATTTCCGCTGTGGTAGTCAAATACAGTAAGAATTCTTTACTATATTCTCAAAGAGTTTCACTCATCCAGAGTAAATGGACCCCTGGAATTACATATTTTCTCGCACAACTCTACAGCCCTTTGTTTTTGCTAAAATTCAAAACGTGTAATCGAATTCCCGTGAATTTTGGCTTTACACCCTGCGACGGCTCTAGTTAAACAAAGATGGTCTCTGTTCTAGACTTAAACAATTCCTTTGTTTTTGCTACAGTCATTGCAGTGCTTGTAGCAAGAGCCATATTCCTCCTTTTCCAAAAACACCAACATTTAAGGGGCTCTCCCAACAAAAATTCCTTATTACTCTGGATTATTTCTCCGTTGATTTTAGTATGGCCTCGGAATTCACTTCATTGATGTTACGCACACTCACATTAATTGGTCTAGCAGGATTTTTGGTATTATAAATGGCGATTCCTATGAACCCTGTCTGATTGTTTAGCAAACGCACATTAACAAATGTTAAATAGTCGTTAAAACCTTATAAATCCATTGGTTCAGATTTGTATTTTTAGGCATCGAACTCACCATAATTTCAGCCCGAGTGTACCCTGAATAAGGTTGTTTTTTTTTTTTTTTTTTTTTTTTTGCCATCCTCTGTATATGATTGCTAATTTCAAAAGTAGGCTGCAAGGCTAGGTCTACACTTATTTGTGCCACGTCTGCAGAAGAGCATTTGTTGGAAGAAGATTCGTCGGCAGAATAAGAGTTATCTACTGAAGGAAAATTGTTGGCTTTAAGTGAGTCGTCGATAGAAGGCGTATTGATGGCAGGAGAGAAGTTGTAGATAGAATCAGGGTTGACAGAAACCGCGTTATCGGGGTATTTATGGCAGAAGCTGCATGATCGACAGAAGGCTTGTTGTCTGCAGAAGTCATGACGTTGGCACAGTTAATGGTGAAGACATGTTTTTTTCACGCTGATTCAAAAGTAATCACTGTACTTCAATACCACGAGATGTAATCTCCTAGATTCGAGATTATTTATTTAGAAAAAATGTCCTGTAGCCTTACAATGGGGGACCTTTCAGGAAAAAGTTTACATTAGGGAATATTATGCAAATGTTCTTATTTGAGTTGGGGGTTTTGTGTAAAGCCCATACATGCCTCTTCTGTGAGGACTTGAGGAAACACGTTTATTTTGACTTTGGTGGGGTGTTTTTCTTAGCATGTACATATTACGTGGAGTTATTTATCATGTTTTTCTTAGCAGGTACTTTATCCCAACTTTTATGATTTGTTTATCTCTAGCTTAACCTAAGCCTAAGAGGTATTTACAGTTGGGAAGTGGAGTAGGAGGTAGGGAGAAGTGGGAGGCAAAATGGGGAGTTATCTTTATTTACATTAGTATTGGGTGACAGGATCAGTCGATACGCTTCCACTTTATTATACAGCGTTTTAGTGACGTCACGAGATTGATTTCCCTATTAGGCCCCACCACTTGAGTTTCAGCCAATGAGTATGGTTTTTATATTATGCATACGCTACCCATTAGCCAATTAGATTGAATTTCCGCCTGAGCAAGTGAAAGGGAGTGGAAATTCCAGTCTCAAGGCAAAGGCATTAAAATTCTTTTTAGAGAGAAATTCGCTACTGTAATAAACTTTTTAAGAAAGAAATTTTACGGATTGGGATGCAATAACAGATAGATGTCTCCGAGGTTCACACAATAGATCGTTAGGAACTCGTTTACAGTGAAATAATTGTATATGTATACATTCATAAAAAATTCGCTACTATAATAAATCCTTTTAAGAGAGAAAAATATGGGATGGCTGACAATAACAGTGAAGAGATAGATGGGGTTTGAGGTTCACACAATAGTTCGCTAGGAATTCGTTTTCATCGAAAAGAAAATGTTTTAACACATGGAATCCTTAACAATAACAGCTACAGTGAAAAGTTTACAGATAGCTTGCGTAAATCAAACGAATACCTCACTTAGAAGGCGTATACATGCAAACAAGAACCCCGCAACAGGTGGCCGAGGTCGTTAAGGCAGGGACTTGTGAGCGGGAAGTTTGGGGTTCGAATCCCGCCAGGACCGTCCTTTCTGACTGAGATTTTTTCCAGGTTTTCCTCAGTCCCCATAAATGGCAAATGTTGGGGAAGTACCCGAAACTTAGGCCTGGAATGTTTCCTTCCTTAAAAAAATCCTTTCCCAATATTTCATTTCATATATCATCAGTGTCCACCGCCTGTGCCTCAGTAGTAAAAACGGGCGCTAAACATTACTGCAATAAAAAAAAAACAGGAACAACCTGCCCCGCGGACAAAGTGGTCGAACAGGTGGAATTCCTACCGCAGGCAGACGAACAGAAAGCAGCGAGCGAGAGGAAGCCGTGAAGTTAACACCTCTAGCACGACCTATTTTTTTTCCTAAAAAGATGACAAATAAACGCACTTTATAATTATATTAGTAAATAAAAGTAGTATGAGTCCAGTGTTAGACAAAAAAAATTGTTTTGCAAAACTTAACAAAGTTAATTGATTGTTGCATTTTTACCAATATCGATCACATTTTAAGAATGATTATTGGCATTTAGAAATGTTTCCGCATTATAAGAATATTTATTGCATTTAAGAATGATTTTGCATTTTAAAAAATATTTTCACAGTTTATTAAAGTTTTTGAATTTAAACATATTTTGGCATTTAAAAATGATAACGCATTTTAAGAATGATTTACCATTTAAAAAAAGTTTTCCATTTTAAAAATATTTTCGTATTACAAAAACTTTTCGCATTTTAAAAAAATGTTTTCGCGTTTTAAGAATGTTTTTGCATTAAAAAATGTTTTCATGTTTTAAGAATGTTTTTGCTTTTAAAAATATTTTCACGTTTTAAAAATTGTTTTCGAACTAAAAAGAAAGGTTTTCTTTTTTCAGAACGTTTTTTTGCATTTAAAATGTTTTCACATTTTGTTGTAATATATTTTACAAACACACAACATGATTCACCTTTCAATCATCTTACCGCCTGTGGTGCCTCAGTAGTGAAAACGGGCGTTAAACACTACTCAAAAAAAAAAAAAAAACCTTTCAATCAAAATAATCATGTTACTAAAGATCAAAAAATTCCAATCTCACCAAATCTTTGCAAACTCCAACGTCACGACTTTGATTTTGTGCGTGTTCAGACATGTTTGCGACCTTACGACGCCAGAACACCTATGTCCTGATGACATCACGACAGAACACCTGCGTTGATGATGTCACGTATATGTTCAAACATGTTTATGACACCGGCGCCAGATCCCTGATGACAGAACGCCTGTGTTTCTGATGACGCCACGTGCATGTTCAGACATTTTAGCGACGCAGACTTGGATGACGTCATTAGCATGTTAGGACAGGTTTTCGAATGCACTGCGGCAGCACATGTCTCCGATGGGTTTGCGAGCGTCACCCTAGTACCGAGAAACCAATGGTCCAGTCAACATGATCCACCACGCGCTACGCGAACTAGCCGAAGTATCGAGTAACTCGGATTTTATTTCCTTGTCTACGCTGCAGCTGCAACGTGTCATACATAGTGCAAAGTGTACAGACCATCTCCACTAAGAACGGACCCACAACGCTGGTCCGCCTCGAAAACGGGAGAGAAGTATTTCTACCCACAAGATTCAACAACCTTTCCGCAGAACTCATCAACAAACTCAACTCTTTTGCCTGTTCCATGGTATACCAATGACAGGAGGTTCTCCAAAAGGGCTACCAGAGGCATGTTGTGAAATTTACACCCATGTAAAAATATGGCGTGCCAAACTACTCGCTTGGGACCTAGCACCGTCGCCGACACCCGCCGTACAGCCCAGGAACACTCTTCGAGAATCGAGCAGCAACGATGGTGTAACGTTTACCAGAATACTAATGCACAAGTGTATTTACCATTATGATAAAAAATATGCAATTCGCAGATTTTCCAGTATATGCCATCGTGATAAAAAATATTGGCGAATAAAAATATGCAATTCACAGTTTTGCCACGAATGAAGTATATGCCATTGTGATAAAAATTGTTGGGAATAAAAACTTATGCAGTTCACTCTTTTGCCACGGATGAAATGTATGCCATTGTATAATAAAAATAAAACATGCAGCAAACGTTTAGTTCACAGTTTTGCCGCGCATAACTTTAACAGACAACAATTTTCGTACTTAATGTACATATTTAATAAATTTAAAATTTTGCCGCTATGGAGCCTGTTTCTGTCACCAGACATCCCTCGGTGAGGGGAAGGGGGAACGGACATTAGCGACATCTGGTGGTAGAAATACCGTTAGCCCGATTGTCTCAGGAGTGGCATGCACTACTGGCCCAGGACCACTCAGCCCACACATTGAAACTGTCATTGCTATCTGTCTTACCTTTTGCTGTATAATTTCTTGAAATTGAAAGAGTTGATTTTTTTTCCTGTGTCATGACGGTATTACAAAGAAAAGCCCAAAGAAATCTGATCTTTTCTTTTGAAGTATATGAATAAAAATTTGCCCTTGACTGTCACAGAACTTCATCTATAAAGTGATCCGGGGCATGATGAGATTTCTTACGGCGGTTACAGATACGGGAAATTTGATAAAAGTATTTACAATTTTCCTATTCGTGGCCACTCTCACATGGTCTGCGACTTGAATATTGGTCGTCAATCATATGCTGATTAAATATGATAGATTTTATAACACTATGCAAATTTGTAAAATGATTTGTTCTACTTGAATTCCAGACTAACCTCAAAAGCAACACATTTCTATTTTAAATTGCATGGAATTTTGCTATAACAGTCCTCATAAAGACACTGAAGTTGCATCTCAACTCATTAGAGACTTCAAGAGTACCTTTGTTTTATACAATAAGTCACAACCGAATATCACACTCACCATGCCAGTGGAAGAGGTGTATGCATGCTATATAGAGTAACCGCCAATGAAGAAAATCTAAAAAGACTTTTCAAAAACAAAGCAGTATATTTCTGAATAAAATTATTAATTGAGACATAGTGATCCAGAATTAAAAGCACTGTACATGAAAGAGCAGATAATAAAATAAGCACAATAAATAGAAGCATGAATTAGTAATTTTATTTATGTAGGTCAGCAAATTATAACATTTTTAAAAAAAAATCTGAGGATATAGTATTGTACTAAATTTAAATCTGCTTTTAAATTATGCCAATCAATGTGTACAATTATTATAAAGTTTTGAAACTTTGAAATCGTGGAAATAAATTTGAAACTAATAGACTGTCACTAATTTTCCAAATTTTTATTTATTTATTTATTTACTTAGATAATTTCAGAAATAATCGATACAATTGATTTTAAACATAACGAGACTTGAAATCAAGTATCATTCATAATATTTTTAATATATTAATATCTGTGCTATCATTATAGGCAGTATTATCGACTGCATAACAAAGTATGAGCAATTACAAATGAAGGTAAGTCATTAACCAGAATCAGTAGCAGCCCAAAAACTGAGTCCTGTGGAATACTACAGAAAACTCCTGTTTTACAGTTTTACCGCCTAATAAGGCTCTTCGTTTAAAGTTCTGTAAGTATGAACAAAAAATAAACAAAACGAAAAAACTTACGGCCATTACTCTTACTACAATAGAAGTTTCATATGCTTAAAAGTAAACTATGTTCAACAAAATATATCTGCGCTGACTGAGGATACAGCGATCAAAACAATTCTAACATTGGCTTCAGAAAACACAAAATTATAATGGTTCTGTACGGAAACACACTGCACCATTAAGTCAGAAACTGATACAATATTTATACACATTTTCTCTCTAGAAGAAATTGAAAAGTCACTAAACTCGTAAAGTGTTATTGCATGACCTTTCATCTTTATATCTTGAGTTACTGTGTTTGTAATTCTTTATACAGCTGCAGATTTGTTAGTAGTTGATTTATCAATAAGCAACCATATTTTGTTCTGGGAGTTTACTACTTCCATTTGCGTTACGGCTCACAATATTAATGCAGATATTTGTAGCATAATGAATACATTCCATGTCTGCACTAGTAAGTTCCCGTAAATATTCAAAGTTGTTAAATGACTGGGGTTTTTTTTCGCAACTTTGTAAGGTATTCGAAACATTTTTATTATTATATGGTTTTTAATACACAAAATGTTGTTAATGTTTCGCTTTTCGCCCCATGTTTATTTTTTGGGAGGTTCTGCAAAATGGCTGATTTTTCCGTTTGGTCACTCCACTGAATTTTTCATTACCATTTGTTTCTCGTTGGCAACATTTTTTGACCACCTGGATTAGGATCAGGTTTCGTCAATAGGTGTATTTTTCGATGCTAGTTTTCTATTTTACAAAATCACAAGTACAGTCAACAGTTAACAATTAATATAGCTCTCTCTCTCTCTCTCTCTCTCTGCGCAGTAGCCAGGTAAGCCCTGTACATATAGCTGCTCCGGACGCTAGGCAGGTAGGACCTAATATCTTCTTCCTATAGTTCCGGCTGCGGTATCAGACCTTTGCTGAAGTGTAACAAATGAAAGGTGAGCTCTAAAGTGAATCAAGTGCAGGGTCACTGTAGTAGGAGCCACATACTCAATTATTGATTTCGTTTGCTGTTTGACGTTTCTATTGATAGATATTGCATTATGTACCTTGTTAAATTTGTCAAAAGATTGGCGGAAGATGAAATACTGGTGGAGCACGGCCCAGATATTGATCTATAAAAATGTTAAATGCGCCCCCCCCCCCCTTTTACCTTACCCCCCGTAAGGTACAAATGCCGTATACAATTTACTAGATATATTAAAAACATTATTTAAGGTTTTAAAATTTATAAACATTTAACTCTGTAGATTTTCAATTTTTCAGTAACTGGAAATTTGATTTCTTTTTTTCTTACGCACATTTACTAATCACTTAAATATTCGTTGTTTTCTGTGTCCTTTTGTAAACTAACTTTATCCCTATAATGCCAGTACATAAAATATTTCAAATTCATATATTCCCTATAACATTAAATAGATATAGAATATGTCCCATTACAAGTAAAAACTACGAGTAAAGGCACCACACATAATTACATATATAGGAGCTGAATGAATCATTAGTGTTTAACACCGGTTTTTACTACAGAGGCACCACAGGCGATGGACACCAATGATACATGAAACGAAATGATATATTTTGAAAGGATTTATTTTTAAGCAGGGAAACGTTCCAGGGTACCTTCCCGGCATTTGCCATTTATGAAGACTGAGGAAAACCTAAAAAAAAATCTCAGTCAGGGAGGACGATCCTGGCGAGATTGGAACCCCAGACCTCCCGCTCATGAGTCCGCGCCTTAGTAACTCGGCCACCTCTGGCGGTATATAGAAGTGGCAACCGACGCAAATGTTCTATGCAAAATATCAATTATTTCTCTTGGAGTAATGACAATGTTCTGGTGTATATATAAAAGTGTCAAGCCATTTAATCTCTCTTCAGTCATCGATGGACGAAAATACGTTTTCATTCTTATAAGGGAAGAAAAATGCCGTTTTGCTGAGCATATAGTTACTGGTAAAATTACAATTTTTTGTTGTATATTAGGATAACAACCATTCCCAGTGAAAGAGAGCCCATCGGTAGCTATTTTTGGTTGGTTAATGTCTGACCTAGTTTCCCAGCGTGGCTGCCATAAATATATTTCTCCTCCGCTTCAGAGCGCGTACTAGGTAAATCACCCCCATGTTTCTCTGTGACTTTTCAAACCCTTGCAACGTTAACAGCTGATTTCGAGCAACATGCTGATAGAAGACTTTGGGGTGGGGGGTACTTCTTCTTGTTCCTTAGAAAATCGTACTTTTTAATTGTGACACGATATGATCAAAAAATTAAATATACTGCAGTACGGTAGTACATTATCGGGTCACTAAATTGCAGGTTAGCTCTATGAATTTTTCTGTTTCCTCTTTGAGGTACTGGGCACTAATAACCTTGGTAGTTTTGCGCCCTTTAAGTCATAATTACCATCATCTTTGGGATACTGACACAGAAATATCAAGTTTTCACTTAATGTAAATGCCCTGAATAAATTTACTCAAATCTTTCTTCAACTGATGTTCTGTGGTTATTCAATGTGTCAATGATATGAAGTGCTGTTTATTTGCATTGATCACATGAAGTGAGGTACACTGAAGTTGGCAGGACAATGGTAAAGTTAGTGAAAAAATCTCTAAAACTATTTCCAATGTAGCAATAAATTGAACTGTGTGATGGTAGATAACATACCGTTACATAGAGTCCTGATTGTTCCTTCCTGTTATTCAGTAATTTATTCTAGGAAATCAATTATTTCGAGCAATATATCATGAAAAATTAACACGAAATCTTGTCTTTCTAGCGGGTCGCACACGGGGTTCAAGACGTTTCACTTTAGATTCATAGAAACGTTTTTGAATGTTTGCTACCAGCAATTAATTCGCTTTGCAGATTCCCAGGTGAATTTACATACTTGTTTTAAACCCCCGAAAATATGCCTTATTTTTTTAACATTGCAGACCTTCGATATAGCCGGATTTAAGCATTGATTAGCACAGTGACTATACATTGCTAATGATTGCAACGTGATAATTCGCGCCTGCATACCACTATATTTTGCTATCATATTAGATTCTCCATCACAGGCTTGTCCTCATAAGTCTTCAACTTATAAACCAATATTACCAAGCATGGTTAGTGTCGTACCGTTTTCTCCTATTAAGTTGTTGACATTTACAAATCCTATAAAACCATCCTTACAGTATAATTTTGCATATCTGCATTCCTAATGCACATGGATAATTGCTCGCAAGTACTTTCATCAGTACCTTCGTTCGTTACTGTTATAAACTTTTTATATGATCTACAATTGTCTGAAATATTAACTGCGCACAGTTATCAACTAAATCATTTTGAGTTATTTTTATAATGAACGTAGAGTATTTAGAGCCGTTTCTAAACGTTATTTCAATATTGCATCATCCCCAATTATCTAAGGAGGGCTCAAAAATTTTCTTCCCTTCCAGTTTCAAATACCACGTTTAAATTTAGCAAGATTTTTCTGTCACCCTTATGATCCTTGAGAGTAATATTTTGACGACCACAGAGACGATTTTGACTATCTACGTTTGGGGCTATCCGATGTCTATTTGTTCTCATTCCTTCAAATGGTTGTCAATTTATATGGATACATTTTGACACTTTCCTTTCACTGCTTCCTTAAAATAGTTAGCTTTAAGAAGAATCATTTTGGATACTTGAACTCCTGTTTTGCATTTTTTTATCGACTGAATGGTTTTACTGAAAGAGTTCCAAGATTTTGGTCATCCCTATCCCTCTCACTTCTGCCGAACAACACAAAATCTAGCAAGCAGCACAGTAGTATGTATTATGGATTAAGCCAACGGAATAACGATATTTCGCCACCAGAGCGCTAGTGTCGGCCCTCTTAATCCCTCGGATTATCGCGTTAATCCCCCGGATTGCAGTTAATCCAAACGATTTAATCCATAACAGATTTTTACAAATAATCCCCCGGATTATCGTTAACCAATAAAAGATTTTTACAAAAATGTATAATCGCGCTCTGCGGTGTTAACCCCCGGATTATCGTTAATCCAAACAAATTTTTACAAAAATGTATAACAGGCTCTAGTGTCGCCGATTATCATGATAAATCATATTTTATTAAAAACAAAATGGCGACGGTCGTTACAAATGTTTAAATACAGGACGCGCTCCCACGGGTTATAGTGATAAACATATGTTTTTTTTGTGTGTGATGTGGGTGGATGCCTTAAGAAGTGTTAATTCTTTGGGGGAAATATGCATATATTTAAATACCAATAATGAGTCTTACAGTATTTGTTGCAAAAAAAAAAAAAAAAAAAAAAAGACTTTGAAAAATAAGTATTGTTAAAAATGCAAAACCGTATTGTTTTAATTACAAACTGTATTTATTAAACGCAAAAATGTATCGCATTACTGTAATGTTCAACATGAATACAATTTGTTTGTTAAAATGCAAAGTGTATTGTTTAATTGCAAGTTTAATGTAATTAAAGCAATCAACACACTCACACAATTGCAACACGTAATAAAATAAATTCTAAAATCGTACCTTGTGTTTCGGCCGCAATCAGAGAACACCCTTCATTTCGCAAGGGGCGGTAATCATCACCACTACATAACATGCTTGCTGTCATTCAGAGACTGATGTTCAATTTAGACCCGGTTGTTATTGTGAGCTTTAAATAGTTAACTTTCACCATCTCCCAATAAGTTTTCGCTTTCATTTGTGCTACAAGGTTACGCATACTCCGCTTTCGCTTTCCGACATAAACTGTTTACTCGGATAAAATTATTTCAAGGGTATGGATATGTGAAATAGTTGACAAAAAGCATAATGTGAGAAATAAATTAAGTTCGTCCTTGTGCAAAAAAAAAAAATTATCTTTCCATTGTGTAATTGTTTCTCAACTGAATGAAAATGGGGCTAAGTTTGTTACATTTAGGGAGAACGTATATTCACAAATTAAATTTTTACCTTCCATATGGTTGTTTATTACAGAAAAAAGTCGTGATAAAATATTTCACGCCAAAAGTCGATCGCTCCGTGACGAAATACCCGAGTTTGGCACGTAACCTGCTCCCCATCAGACGTCTGGCTCATTAGTAAGGAAAATAGCTGCGGCCGTATCGGGAGTATACGGTTGTGAAAGGGGGGGGGGAAGTAGCCTGGTCACGTGACCGAAGCAAAGATTTCCGCCGAGCTGATATGCTTTACGTAGTATATAGCGGTGCGAAATATTTAATTTCCTTCATTTCGCTGCGTAGCCATATAATAAAATGGGAAAATATAATGCAAAGAAAAAAAGTGTTTGTTCTTTTAAGGTTGATACTAAATAGATTTAGGTTACATTACAATAATAATATATATATATATATATATATAATTCATTAATAGATAACAGTTATATTATATATTTCACTAAAGCCATTCATCGGTTGTTGTTAATTTAAATTGTTTTAGAGAACATTACAATAATATATATACATACATACATACATATATATAAATTAACACTATTAATAAAAGTAGATAAAGATAAAACACTGAGAAAGAGTCAAGTGTTGTCATTTTTATTTTAATATAAATGTGATCATAACACCAACTGGTTGCTGTTAATATTAAATTGATATATTCATTAATAGGAAACTATCATAAACAAAGTTTAAATTGATGTTGATTGGGAAAAATCTAATTTTCCTTCACTTCGCTGTGAAACCATATAATAAAATAGAAAGCGTTTGTACTTTTAACATCGATAAGACACGGGCTGCGTTAAACTAAGTTTAACAATGATGTTAAAATATTATATATATATTCCAGCGGGTGCGAAATATCCAGTGTCCAGCCTTAACCTACAGTTTAAATTGAAAGAACTCAATCGGAAAGGAATTTCTCTGCAATACTTGCATTATTTTAAGAAAATATATGTTGATTACTGTTATATACTATCAATAGCGTGAAAACAAAGCTGTAATCATTCAAAAATAATTAAAGAAAGGAAACACGTAAAGGTTGACAAAATGCATACGTGCTATAAAACGTGAAATAATATATGTGTGAGCATTATGTATATAACAGCTGTAGAAAACGTTTCGCTTTACTAAGCAAAATATATTATTCCCTCTATTTGTAGGACAGAGACAAGGTTACTGTAATAATAGTCGACATTTTGCCTAAGAAAACATTTCACAACATAGTTTTTCATTGGCCATAAAATCCTAGTGGGCGTGGTGAAGTGTAGGGAGATGTTGTATAAAAAGACCGAACAATTCCGATAATGGTTACATCTCACAATGGCAAAGCTTAGTCTGAAGAGAAAGGACAACGGGCGGGAGATAAATCTTGTGGAAGGCTTCACACAAACCAACGATGCTGCTGGCGGTGAACCACAGGTGAATGTTGCCTTGCAGCCTACTTTTGAAATTACAGGCCATAAAGAGAGATCGGCTAAAAAGTTTTAATCGGGGTATGGCGAGGCTGAAATTATGGTTAGTTCAGTCCCCAAAGATACAGATCCTAACCAATGGGTATCTAGGGTTTTTAACGATTATTTATCGTTTGTTAATGACAATCTGCTAAAGAACCAGCCAGGTTTCATGGGAATCATGATTTATGATACCAAACATCCTGAGAGACCATTTAATATGAGTGTCCGTAGGTTCGATCAAGTGAATCCCGAAGTCATATTGAAATCATTGGAGAAAATAATGCAGAGTAATAAAGAATTTTTGTTAGGGGGACCACTCAAAATTTCGTGTGTTTGAACAAATGAAGTATTAGGTTCATGCTACAAACACTACGACGACTGTAGTAAAATCACAGGCATCATTGAAATAAAGAACAATGACAACCCTTTGTCTAGCTAGAGCCATCGCAGTGTCAAAATCCAAAATTGACGGGGACATAAATTATGATTTTATTATAAGGCGGGAATTTCATCACAAACTAAAGGCTGTAGAGTTGTGTGAGAAAATAGGCAAAACTCATGGACCGTTTACATTTGAGGACGTGAAACTTTTTGAGATGGCACTAAAGGATTACTCCATAACAATTTTTGGTAACCATAGTGGGAAAAATGTCCTCTACAAGTCAAAAAATAGCTCCGATAAACATATCGACTTAATATTCCACGACAGCCATTATAACTCAATTGTAAACCTGCACGGGGCCTTCAAATGTAAATGGTATTGTCGACAGTGCAATTTTCCCTCAGTAAATAGAAAAGAAATTCACAAGTGCGAACAAAATTGTGCAAAATGTCGTCAGAGGTGCCCACCCACGTTTGATAAGTATGTGAGATGTGAAGCGTATCATCGCCATTTCAACGGATAGACCTGTTTTAATATTCATTTGATTAAGGGAAACTATTACTCAAAAGCAATGTCAGTGTGGGACGTTGAAAAAGTCTGTCCGACAAACTTGTTAATAAGAGGTGTAGAAAAACTCCTCACCAGTGCGGGGAGACTTTTTGTAGTACCTATAATATCCATGTTAATGCTAACCACCAGTGCTACATTCAGCAGTAAAATTCGCCAAACATGCGAAATAATTTCATATTCATGTTCATAGATTTTGAGTGTACTCAGAACACTCCTTATTCCGAGGGCGTGTTTGAACATATCCCAAATCTATGTGTGGTGTACAAAAGCTGTGGATTATGCATTGACGAACCTCACAAGATGGCCTATTGTACGCAGTGTGGTATTAAAGAACAGGTGTTTGACAAGGAACCTGTGAAACAATTGTTTGATCTCATCACACAACCCGGGTTCGTGTCTTGGGACATTATCGTGTTTGCACACAACCTGAGGTCCTATGATGGACAATTTCTGCTAAAGCACATGGTGGGCAACCTAAATTGGAACCCGGAGCTCATCATGAACGGAAGCAAAATATACAGAATGAAGTATAAGAATGTGACATTTCTAGACTTTTTGGATTTCATTCCTATGCCACTGTCTCGCTTTTCAAGGACCTTTCAACTTCTCGAATGCAAAGGTTACTTTCCCTACCTATTTAACACAAAGGAAAATGAAAAGTATGTTGGTCCTGTACCGGGGCAGAAATATTACTGTCCTGTCGGCATGAGTGTAAGTGACCGCGAAAACTTCGAGAAGTGGCATGATGAAAGGGTGTCCTCAAATTATGTCTTTGACATGAAAAATGAAAAGGTGTATACTGCAAAACTGACGCATTTCTCCTATGTCAGGTTGTTTCCAAATTTAGGAAACAAATTATTGACGAGAACGGCATTGACCCGTTTAGAGAATGCGTCACCATAGCTCATGCATGTATGAATGTTTACAGGAAACGGTTCATGCCAACAAATAAAATTCCACTTATTCCTGGAGGTGGGTACCGCTTAGTTGATAAGCAGTCACGAACAGCGTGTATCTGGCTGTCATGGTTGGAACAGCAACAGTCAACCACCATACAGCATGCTTATCGGTGCCGGAAAATTAAATTTTTAGAACATAAAGTGGGCGGGTACAGAGACAAATGTGTCTATTTATTTCACGGGTGCTTCTACCACGGTTGCACACGTTGTTACCCGAATAAAAATTCTATGTTATACAACATGGGTAACGAAACCACGGGCTCCAGATATGAGGACACCGTAAGGGTCACGAAGATGATGAGAGATGCAGGCTACCACGTGACCGAGATGTGGGAATGTGAGTTTAGTGTCTTGATTAAGGCTGTCGGGGTTTTGGCAGATTTTGTCAAGAGTTTTCCCTGCACCGAACCTCTCAACCCACAAAAAACCTTCTTCGGTGGGGGTACAAATTGTACGAAAACCTAGTGCGAGGCCTCTGGAGACATGAAAATATTTTATTATGATGTGTGCAGTTTGTAGCCGTTTGTCAATAAGACAAAAGCCTACCCCTTGGGACATCCAAAGATTCAGGTTGATAAATGTCCAAATTTGGACGATGTTGAGGGTGGCATTGTGAAATGTAAAATTCTTCCCTCGGAAAGACTGTACCATCCAGTTCTGCCATCGCGCATTAACGACAAGCTTATGTATCCGCTGTGCCGCACATGTGCAGAGATGGAGAACCAGACAGATTGCACGCACACAGAGGCCGAAAGGTGTATGACAGGCACTTGGGTAATGGACGAAATTAAAGTCACATTAGAGGAAGGCTATTGGGTGATTCATGTATATGAAACATGGGAGTACGAAATGGTACCCTAAACCCTTCCATTGGCGAAAAGGGCCTTTTTCAGGACTATGTAAACCAGTTTCTGAAAATTAAAACCGAAGCCTTCGGTTGACCCAAAGACTGCGACAAAAATTGAGTATATCGCGCAATATTTGGAAAAAGAAGGCACTGGACAAAGACGCCATTGAAATCAATCCTGGCGGGCGCGAGTTGGCTAAACTCATGTTAAACTCCTTTTGGGGGAAATATGGCCAACGAGATAACTTGTCCAGGTGTGAGCTTGTGAAAGATTATTCAAGGCTCATAGACCTACAGAACGACCCAGGTGTAGAGGTACAGTCTTATCTGCTCGCTACAGAGGAGGTGTTGTACGTGGTATGGAAGCCCTGTGAACAGAATCCTAAATTAAATTGTACCACCAACACAGTCGTAGCTGCATATACAACTGCCCATGCTAGATTAGAGCTGTATTCCTATCTTAGGAGACTCTGCGAGCGAGTGTGTTATTTCGACACTGATTCTGTTATAGCCACGTACAGACCGGGGGAATGGATGCCTCCCACAGGGCCATTTTTGGGCTGTATGACTGATGAACTAGAAAAGTACGGTGCAGGTGCAAATATATTTCCATATTTGCATCTACTGGTACAAAAAGCTACACCATGGAAGTCAGGTGTGGGGGAAAAGACGCACTCTGTCTGTAAATTAAAGGCATCACCCTCACCTCGGGGAATTTGAAGAAAGTAAACTCTAATGTATTCATCAACACTGCACTGAGAGAAAATGCAATGTCGGTGGTGCTTGAAGGCACTGAGATATCTAGGAAATTTCTAGGTTCTGTAGTAACCGAGCCTTCAAAGAAAACCTATAGAATGGTGTTTAACAAGCGAGTACAAAGTGAAAACCTTGATTCCTACCCATACGGGTATAAAAGAAGACGTAATTAATCACTTTTACGCCAGACGTCCAAAATGTGTGCAAACCAACACTTTAAATTTAGTTTTCCGTGTACCATGCTAATTGCAGGTCCTTCACGGTGTGGTAAATCAACATTTGTTAAAAATTTAATTGGTAATGCAGGTGAAATGTTTGACAAGCCTTTGAGAAAAGTGTTATGGTGTCATCCACCAGAATATTCTCCTAAATTAAGTCTGTTCTTCGCGACCCACGCAGGCATACCAGATTTGGAGACTGTAAACGAGGGAAATCTGGTTATTTTAGATGATTTAATGTACTAGGCAGATGGGGTAAACGTGTCAAATTTTTTCACCAGAGGCTCGCATCACAAATATTTCGGAATTATTTACATACTCGAAAATGTGTTTCCACAAGGACAGAAATTTTGAACTATATCTGTAAATGCAAACTACATTGTTGTGTTTAAAAACAATAGAGATAAAATGCAAATTGACAGGCTTTGTCAACAGATGGAGCCAAAGAACTCCAGGTTTCTGATGGAAACATTTGAAAAGGCTTCCGAAAAACCCCACGGTTATCTAGTGTTGGATTGCACTCAGTACACGCCTAATCAATACAGTTATCGAACCGGCGTCCTTCCGGGTGAAACGTCTTCTTATTTTATACCCAATTGTTGATCGCATTCTGAAGGTTTTCGATGCCCCTTAAATAGGCGAACAATCAACACACTACAGTCATTTTAACATAAGCACATTCAGGGTGAGCATTGCCAGACTGAGTAGCCCGCTGATTGCGAGACAGCACGCAAACATGACCGTACTTGCCAAGGCCAAACCCACTTTGAGACAGAAACTGTTAAAAACGCTAGCCCCGAGCTAATAAAAGTCATATCAGAGTGTATGCTCAACGTGTGCAGAGGGCACGTTAATTTGTCTGTAAACTGCTTGAAGCGTTTAAAGAAACATAAAACTTGCTGGAGAAAGTTAATCAACAAACGACTTTCCTTAAAGAGCAAGAAAAATATTCTTGTGCAGAGAGGTGACTTTTTACCTGCTTTCCTACTTCCGATATTGGCTTCGCTGGGCAGCGCACTCTTATCAAAATGAAGTACGGTAAGCAAATTATATAGCTTCACAGCCTAAAGCTGTCGAAAAGCTTTCATCTCGTAGACAAATCACTTAAACAACTCTTCAGAGAAATGAATAAAGTGCACCGTGCACATTTGGCAGCCCCCGAGAAATCGCGCTTGATAAAATATAAGTTGGGGAACTATCTCGATCTTATGTCACAAGTGAGAGAACCATACCTTGAATCAAAAGAAGAAGAAGATGTGCTTGAAGTAAAGAAGGAGGAGCCTGTAAAGGTTAAAAAGAGCCGACAGTCCTATAACCTTCGCAAACAAGTGTGGGAACAACTATGAACGCATTGAAGAAATTTTATTTCAATCCAGAACACTAGCAGATTTTGGTACAGCAGAGAAACTTCGCAAGGCCACAGGCGTACCAAAATCAAAGATCGCGTCCTTTCTTCAAATGCAGGATAGTTACACATTTCACAGACCAATAAGGAAAAGATTTTCCACCAGAAATTATCACGTGACCAACATGGACGACCTTTGGGAAGCTGATCTAAATGTGATGTACAACGTAAAAGAACACAACAAACCTTACGTTTACATCTTGACGGTGATTGACGTTTTCTCGAAATATGCTTGGGCTATACCGTTAAAATTTAAAGTGGAGACCGAAATTACACATGTTTTTAAAACTACATTCTCACATCGCAGGCCATAGGTGCTGCAAACAGATAAAGGAACTGAGTTCACCAACAAAACTTTTCAAACGTTTTTAACCGATAATGGTATAAAGTATTACACAACAAAAAACAATGTCAAAGCCAGCGTTGTAGAGCGTTTGAATAGAACCTTAAAGACGAAAATGGGGAAATATTTCACCCATAAAAACACTTATAGATACTTAGATATCCTTCCTGCCCTTTTAAACTCGTACAATAGTTCATTTCACAGGTCCTTAAAGAAGGCTCCAAGGATGTCCATGAACGCAACATTTTACAGGTATACGAAAATCTTTACGGCCAGAGTGCGGACAAACGGAGTAAAATTAAATTTAATGTGGGAGATCACGTGGGCATATCAAAACAGAAAATGAAGTTTGCCAAGGATTACGAGCAAAACTGGACAGATGAAAATTTTCAGATTGACAAGATGGTACACGGCGACCCCGTAGTGTATAAATTAAAGGACTTGGGCGGTGAAGCCATAGACGCCATCTTCTACTCCGAGGAGATACAAAAGGCTGCTCTCCCGAAACCATTTAAAATAGACAAAATACTCGATACTAAAGCTCGCAATAAGCAATTACTTGTTAAGTGGAAAGGTTATCCAAACAAGTTTAACTCTTGGGTCCTGGCTTCATCTATCAATTCCATATGATTAGAACAAAACCGTTTTCCCCCACGCTCGTGAGTAATGCCCCTATGGATCATTTCAATACAACTTCCAGATTTTCAAATATCTTACCGGAGAGAATAGTGTTGCAAGGAGAATGGGAAGTAGCACTGCAAAAGGTTAGATACCCCGTGAAATTCTATAATGTAACAAATTAAGATAATCAAATTATTGGAACCATGTATAATATAACCGAACCGGTGACACATTCAAAATTTAACTTACAATTGCCCCATGTATTGCACACAACTCTAAAGAATTGGTGCACGCCGTTAACTCTGTTATACGCGAAAATTTACAGGTCAAAAACTTTTTTATTTATTCATATTGCCGGCATTAAGATTAAAGTCACACATGCCAACCATATTCTCACCAGCATATATGTAGAAAATGCTGCACCTTCCAGAACCAGGAGAGGTGTGTCGAACCAAACATTGAAAACAAATGTTCAGAATAAAACAAATCCTCCGACTGAACAACCAACTCCTAAGTCAATTCCACCTAAACAGCCGATCGTTCCTAAACAGTCCACTGCTCCTCCTCCTCTGATCACGCAAAAGAGCCTTATACACATGTTGGTTTTGTCGCCATCTCTGGCCAAGATGATGGGATTCGAACCATATTCAAACGTGGTAGAACAGGAAATTGGCATACACTCTGTAAATCCATACATGGGGTTCCCTTACGAGATGTTCATTTACTGCAATCCGATAGTACCACAAGTGGTGGGCAACACGTTTGTACAGGTCATTGAAAGCGTTTCTGTAGAGTATGAAAAACGAGACAATACGTTCATGACTATTAAAAAGTCTTTCACTCCACTTAACTGGGTACTTTTGATGCAACAAGACTTTAAAAGTGTGAATATAGATTTAAGGAACGGTTACGGTGATTTCTTGCCCTTTGTAGACGGACTTTCATCTACTATAGTTCTAACATTTCGCCCGAAATGGAGTGGAACACTGTCACCAGATATTATCTAAATCAGATTGGAGGAGCTTTAGACACTCGATATTTTCTCCTGTATAAGGGCAAGCGTTATCAAAAAGGTAGCGGCTTGTTCTCCGCTCTCGGCGGTCTTTTCAGAACCGTGCTGCCGTTTTTCAAGAGCGGTGTAAAAACTGTCGGTAAAGAGGCGCTGAAAATGGGCACTAATGTGCTTGCAGATGTTGCAAGTTCGGGGATTTCCCCAAAGGAGTCGTTAAGACTAGACTGAAGGAGGCGGGAAATAATTTGAAGAGGAAAGCTGACGTGAAGATAGACTCTATGATAGGTAGTGGCCTATTAAAGCGCACGAAAGGGAAAATAAACAATCAGTCTAAGACTAAACGCCATGGTAGAAAGGTGATAGACGTGTTTTCATAATGTCTGATGAATCGCTGGCGCACATGAGTTCGGAGCTAGACATCTTCAAAGACTTGCCCGTTCAAATGAACGTGGAAGAGTACCGCTACATATCTCTAAACCCTCAAAATACACTCATGAAAAATTCTCCCACATTTTATTACTCTGGCAATGCATACGATTATCTCGACATGATCTATGTAGTACTAGAGCTGTTCGTGCGAATAGTCAATGACGGTGGAAATGACTTGAAAGAGGACAAACAGGTAACCTTTGTAAACAATACTCTAAATTCGCTGTTTCAACAGGTAGAAGTGTCACTCAACAATGTCACCGTTTCCATGCCTCAACCAGACTACCCCTAGAGAACATACATTGAAACCCTGCTCAGTTATTCGGAGGATGTCATGAACAGCAGACTAGAGTCCACGCTCTGGAAAAAGAACACGGAGAATACATATGCAACAAATGATGAAATCAAGTGGCGTGGCGAGTATACCAAAGGAAGCAAAGTTGTGCAGCTAATGGGAAATCTTTCCAATGCACTAATTAATCAGGAAACTCTGCTCTCGAACAATGTAAGCGTCACCATTAAACTCTCGCCCTCTTCGCCAAATTTTCATCTCTTTTCGGACATAAAGGACTTAAAGCCTACACCGGATTCAGCCTGCTGGACTTATTTTGAAAGCTGTGAGACCGTCGCAAACCATCAAGCTTGCTCATCAGGCAGTGTTAGCAAAGAGTAATGCAAAGTACCATCTCAAAGATGTAGGGTCCGCGCTATCAACACTCCAAAGGGGGTTAATAGCATGACTTTCAATGATGTTTTCATAGGTCAAATACCCAGAAGAGTGGTTGTGGCTATGGTCGCCGACCAGGCATACAACGGCAAAATGAACAAAAACCCATACAATCGGTCAGCCTTTTACCTCACAACCCCTACAGCCCAATTTTGATGCCGGTCATTTTCTCCAATGTTTTCAAACTCTACAGGACGGAGGGGTACACTTTAAGGACCAAGGACATTCAATTTCAAGACATCAATATTCACACGGTTATACCATTATGGTATTAGATCTAACGGCAGATATGAGCGTAACGAGTCTTACATTTCGGGGAAACGACACGGCACCGTGTCTATAAATATAGGTTTTAAGGATCAAACTCCAGAACTTATCAGCACTATATATATATATTATTTTAACATCATATTAAACTTGGTTTAACGCAGACCGTGTCTTATCGATGTTAAAAGTACAAACACTTTTTTCTTTGCATTATATTTTCCTATTTTATTATAAGGTTTCACAGCGAAGTGAAGGAAAATGAGATATTTCCCATTCAACATCAATTTAAACTTTGTTTATGATAGTTTCCTATTAATGAATATATCAATTCAATATTAACAGCAACCAGTTGGTGTTATCATCACATTTATATTAAAATAAAAATGACAACTCTATCGTAAGGTATGCATATACGACAAGATATTATCCATTAATGAATTATGTATATTATTGTAATGTTCTCTAAAACAATTTAATATTAACAACAACCGATGAATGGCTTTAGTGAAAAATATAATATAATTGTTATCTATTAATGAATTATATATATATTATTGTAATGTAACCTAAATCTATTTAATATCGACCTTAAAAGAACAAACACTTTTTTTCTTTGCATTATATTTTCCCATTTTATTATATGGCTACACAGCGAAATGAAGGAAATTAAATATTTAGCACCGCTATTTACTACGTAAAGCATATCAGCTCGGCGGACATCTTTGCTTCGGTCACGTATACTTCTGCTTCTCAATCGTATACTCACGATACAGTCGCAGCTATTTTCCTTACTAATGAGCTAGAAGTCTTATGGGGAGCAGGTTCTGTGCCAAACTCGCGTATTTCGCCACGGAGTGATTGATTTTTGGCGTGAATGCTGACGTGTGTAATATGTTATCACGACTTTTTTCTGTAATACACAACCATGTGGAAGGTTAAAATTTAATTTGTGAATATACGTTCTCCCTAAATGTAACAAACTTAGCCCCAATTTCCATTCAGTTGAGAAACAATTACACATTGGAAAGTTAATTTAATTTTTTTTTTGCACAAGGACGAACTTAATTTATTTCTCACATTATGCTTTTTGTCAATTATTTCACATATTCATACCCTTGAAATAATTTTATCCGAGTAAACAGGCTGTTATGTCGGAAAGCGAAATCGGAGTATGCGTAACCTTGTAGCACAAACGAAAGCGAAAACTAATTGGGAGATGGTGAAAGTTAACTATTTAAAGCTCACAATAACAACCTGGTCTAAATTGAACATCAGTCTCTGAATGACAGTCCAGCAGGCATGTTATGTAGTGGTAATGATTACCGCCCCTTGCGAAATGAAGGGTGTTCTCGGAATGCGGCCGAAACATAAGGTACGATTTTAGAATTTATTTTATTACGTGCTGCAATTGTGTGTGTGTTGATAGCTTTAATTACATTAAACTTGCAATTAAACAATACACTTTGCATTTTTAACAAACAAATTGTATTTATATTGAACATTACAGTAATGCGATACATTTTTGCGTTCAATATATACAATTTGTAATTAATACAATACAGTTTGGCATTTTTAACAATACTTATTTTTCAAAGTCTTTTTTTTTTTTTTTTTTTTTTGCAACAAATACTGTAAGACTCATTATTGGTATTTAAATATATGCATATTTCCCCCAAAGAATTAACACTTCTTAAGGCATCCACCCCCATCCCACAAAAAACTATATGTTTATCACGATAACCCGTGTGAGCGCGTCCTGTATTTAAACATTTGTAGCGACCGTCGCCATTTGGTTTGTAATAAAATATGATTTATCATGATAATCCGCGACACTAGCGCCTGTTATACATTTTTGTAAAAATCTGTTTGGATTAACGATAATCCGGAGGGTTAACGCGATAATCCGCAGAGCGCGATTATACATTTTTGTAAAAATCTTTTATTGGTTAACGATAATCCGGGGGATTATTTGTAAAAATGTATTATGGATTAAATCGTTTGGATTAACTACAATCCGGGTGATTAACGCGATAATCCGGGGGATTAAGAGAGCGACGCTAGCGCTCTGGTGGCTGAAATATCATTAATCCGTTGGCTTAATTCATAATACATATTACTCAGCACTATTAGTTAGTCAAACGAAATCCTTCATCCATTTCATTTGAAATTTTCTATTTTACCCATTGCTATATTTCCCTGGAATTTAATATTTTGAATTACTATCCCAAGTTTTACATAATAAAATATATTTCAGCACATCGGATTTATCTGATCGTTAATGTTACAGTCTACATCAGGCTGAAATGTTCCATATAATGTTAAAATCTGATATCTGTAGATCCACACTTTTAATACTTCCTGCACTTGTTTAATCAACTTCATTTTGATCATTAACACTACTTACACTGCTAACACTGTTGTCACTGTTCTGTTGCTGACTAGAGCTGTAAAAAAACGAACGCAGAATTGCCTGGTATCTTAAATCAATTTTTTTACTAGAGCTTAATTTCGACATTCTCAGAATCAAACATGAAACACTTCACAATGTCTGCACCCTGATCTTTAACTTATGAAAGCCACTTCATATTGCTGCATACTAGTACTAAGGTAATAAAAATAATGGATAGTTGTGTTAAAGCCTCGCACCATCGGCATATTTATTATATAAGATCCCAATGGACAATATATGCAGGTCAGTTAACCTTGAGTAAAGCTAGATAATGTAGGTTTTGCCAGCTGAGTATTTACAACGGGAGAACTGTCTGTGTAACAGCAATAAAATAAAGTGAATGTGAAGTTCCTTTAGACAAAGTTTGTTGGAGTATTTTCAGCAGGATAACGGCAATAGAAATACCGTTATAATTAAATTGTAAAATTTGCTCACTCAAGAAATTTTGCTAAAATATTTACAATATGAGGGTGCCTGCTTGCCTAACAAGAGCGAAATATATTAAACATTATAGTTTGTTACTCATACATTAAAAAGTCTCTTTGCTGAACTAGTTATATAATGTTCATAAAATAGAAAAATGAAACATTTTAGTCCGCTTTTAAGGGAAGATGTGGCCCTGTAGGCTCCCCTGTAAATCCTTTCTGGCACATCCCCGGCGCCCCCAAAGGACCGGTCGCTCTAGAGATTGTCATCACCATCTCTTTAGTATTACTATAACAATATGCACAGCTGAGTACATTAAATATAATTTTATCACATAATTTTTGGTACCTAAATTAGATCCTTTGATTTTTCACCATAACTCATTCGTTTTTTTTTTTTTTTTTTTTTTTTTTTTATTTTCTCTTTCTCTTTCTTCCATCATGTGGAAGACTTGGGTAGTGATATAGGATGTAAAAACATTGTATTTTTGTTCAGTTATGTTAGTTATGCCATTTATCTATGAAATAATAAGGATTGTAGGTGGGGGTCGAAAAATAATGGTTCCACTCTTCTTCGATGAGACTCTCTCGAGGGCGTTTCGTTGTATTTTGGCGGCTGTGAGCTGAGTGAAACAGGATTCCGAAAGTGACAACAAATGACACTTCGTTATTTACTATGTTAATAAAGGTTATTCTTCTAGCGTGAACCTCCAGGCGAACTCAAGTCTCTCGTCGAACCACAGCAAGGAAATCTTAGCAGACGTGTATATTTATCTGCGCCGGCCAAAAGGTTCCAGAGTAAAGAAATTGTTAATTCAACTGAGTTCCTAATGCTACTCAATGTTATATCGACAGTTAACGTAGTGACTGGCGCTCAAGCTTCTACCGCTGATCTCTAACCCCCGGACCCACTTATCTGGGTCTGGAGAATTCTGAGACTGCCCCAGTTTGGGAAAAATCTAGCCCTTTTATACACAATATCAAAGGACGCCATCCGTGTGCAACAGCACGAAATACTCCCGCCAACTTTGTATTAAGGTATCTGATAGGTGACAGCTTACCTCACCGAATTTCATTTCTATTCGCTGGAACTTTTTGTTCAAGCCAAATGCTTCACTATTCGTCAATAATATGAACTTAAACAGATTTCGTACGTTACTGTACGTTACTCTTCTTTTGCTCGGACACGTACAACTTTGCCTTGTGTTTGCTCTGAGGCAGGAACATTTTCAAACCCCAGCCGCATACCAGAGGGGATTACCTTCCAATTATCTTTCTGCGTTCGGAGAGAGACAAGAGCTTTTCTTCCCTTGGTTACATTTTTACACGTATACATTTTTACACGTTATTTCGTAAGTATTACAAAAAGTACCCTTTATGAATACCATTAAACACTATATAACATTAATTTTACATATATCATTAGAGTTCCTCCACTGAGGAAACCCGGTCAGGACCGATGGATTTTTTCGGGCGTAAAAATCCTAAGTATGGCTTCCTTCGGAAGGGAAGTAAAGCCGTGGGTCCCGTGTCGTACTTTTATGGCCCGAAAAAGAACTTCAAGCCTGAAAGAAGAGGCCTCTGAGCAAAATTTGTCGGCCATTTCACTCCCTGAATAGAATGGGATGCTGATGACCTGAGATGTTAAAGATCGTCCGTAAATAAATAAATAATAATAGCTGAGAGAAAATACATTACATACTTGCACCTAACTACACAGTTGCTGATTCTAAAATTTTACAAAAATTAATTACTTCAGTTACTCTGTAATTGCCGGGGAGTCAGGAATAGCTTCATCCATATAGGTTGTACATCTCTGTATAAGAGTTCAGAAATTTTGCAATATTTTACAATTTTTTCAGCAAAATAATTTATTTCACATGAGGAACACGTTATCCCTGTTGACCTAGAATGGCCTCTTCTTCTAAGAACAAAATTTATATATAATGAAACTTACCTTTCTTAGATTGTAGCGGGACACTTTCCCATCCTTGGTGTAAAATACAAGTGGCTGAACAGGTACTTTTCTATCAGCAGAGCCTTCCTTATCTGTGAGATTGAACCTTAGAAAAGTAAGTAAATATTATTATGTATAATGCAGAGTATTTAAAAGTATTAAGTAGCACGCTATCCTAGGATAATTTCTGTTTTACCTATGTCTTTGTATCTCTGTGTACTTGAAAGGCTTGGGATTACCTCCTCCCCAGATTCCCAAATAGTAGTCAGCAATTGAAGAATGGAAGTATATTGCCATATTCATGTTCTTGAAGTAGCGCTCCTTTGCTGTGTCCCGAAACTGTCTGCAGCAAATATAAAATTTAATAGTGTTGCATATGCTTAAAATAGCTAGTCAAAATTACATAGAAATGTTTTATGGGTCACTTAGTCTTTCAGGAACTAATAAAGGGCATTCCTTCTCAACTCTTTGTATGTAACAACTTAACACATTTTGTACTTATCTATCAATATATTTTATATCAACAATATCTTCCTTACTCTATTTTCATAAAGGAAGAAGAGGAAGAAAAGATGTTTAAAGCATTTTATATTAGTGGTTAGCAGTCTGCAAGTAGGCATTAATATTTTCCATACAAGTCAACTAAAAGGCATTTCCTTTCCCTTTCTTTTTTTTTTTTTGATTGATTTGTTTAAGGACGCTCTTTAACAGCTCAGGTCATCAGCGTCCCATTCAACTCAGGGCGTGAAACGGCCGACAAATTTTGCTCAGAGGCCTCTCTTTCAGGCTTGAGGTTCTTTTTCGTGCCGCAAATGTACGACACGGGACCCACGGCTTTACTTCCCTTCCGAAGGAAGCCATACTTAGGATTTTTACGCCCGAAAAAATCCATCGGTCCTGGCCGGGTTCGAACCCGCGTTTTGAGTATAGGAGGCAAGTATGGTAACCACTACACCACCAGGACCGACCTTTCCCTTTCCCCCATATATACTGCTCATTTTGAAGTGCATTGTTTTCAATTGAGCTATTTTCCTTAATACTATTTTTTTTCAAGTGGTATACAAAAGCCTTTGTTACAGTAATTCTGTAATTAAAAAATATAGTAAATAAACATATGCTTACATGCATTTATAGAAAATGTTGAAGCAATGAATATATGATACTGACATAAAAGAACAAGCACATATCTGTGAAAGATTCACCGGTATACACTAAGGATACTATGAGAGTCAAGGAGTGTCAGAAGTGGAAGAAGGAAAATATTAGCTGGAGTCAATAAACCGAATTCCTAAAATTGAAGTCTCTTAACCGTATACTCTAATGTGCAACAATACAATAGCTATGTTAGCTTGCAATCTATAATGATAATTATGTCTTATAATAATTTGTAGCGCCTTAATTATAGTAAAAATATGATGGATCCCTTGTACGGTAATAGTATGTCGCTTCCTACATCTCTGCAATTAATTCTTTACCTGTCGTATACCCACTCTCTTATACGGTACCCTTAGAGCGATCGGTCCTGGTGATCTAGTAATAACCACACTTGCCTCATAGACCCAACATCGCGATTGATTATTTCGGGCGAAAAAAACCTTAAGTATGGAAGGGAAGTAAAACCGTGGATCCCTGTCATAAATTTACGGCAATTAAAAGAAGTTCAACCCTGAAATAAGAGGCCTCTGAGCAAAATATATCTCCCTTTCACGCCCTGAATTGAATGGGATCCTGATGACCTCAGATGTTAAAGGGCGTTTATAAATTGAAAAAACAAAAAAACCAGGGCGAGGGATCTAAGTAAATTTCAGTTAAGCCTCTGCCTAAGTAAAAGGAACACGCTAAATTCGTTTTTAAGTATTTTATTTTTCTAGTTGTGGTTGGTGATATTTAGTTCATTCTATTTTTGTTTAAAGCTGTGTATTAGGTAAGTGCTTTTGAATGATTCCAGAAAACGCCTAGTGCGCCATTTATTAGACTCCTCTGGGTGACTCGGCGAAGATAAAAGAGACCGTTATCGTGCACCAACATAAAATATTAGTAACAAACCATTTTTATACCGTTGTGGTGCACTGCGCACTTATTTGTGCAGTGCACAGTGCCTATTCGGAACTAATTCCCTATAATTTAATATAATATGGAACCTGCATCAAAAAGTGCAGACTTACCACCAGATGTGATGAGGGTCTCTGGCAGCCAGGACACATCCAAAATGAATACTTCTTCCTCTAAGAGGCAAAAAGACCAGTTTTTTGCCCTATAAAGTAAAGGAAGATTCGCTGTTTGCATGAAAATGCATGAGAATCTTTCCAGATTGCAGCAAATACGGATGAGAGCTTCTCAGGCGAAAGATCGCCCATTCGATCAGGTCAAAGCATTTATTTAGACTCCATTTCTCAGAGTGAGATTTCACTCGCCGATATTTGAACTTCATACACAGAAAAAACTTCTGTTATCTCTGTACACTCCTCCCACATAGAGGAGGAAGAGGATAGGTTTTCTGAGCTTGCTTCAGAGATAGAGGATGCATCTTTCCAGGCATTCGGGAAAAGAAATGGGAGTACATGCCCTTCTTTGGAGAGTAATAGCTCCGTTCCCAAAGGACTGCCTACTGTCCCAATTTCTGATGCTTCTGCTGCGGATACTAATCTGAACAGCAGTCTCAGAATACACATTCCGCCGATCATTGTGGACACCTCCCGGGGGATCACTGATTTCCTTAAAGAAGTCATGCCTACTCTCATAGGGGAGTACAAGGTGTTTCGGAAAGGATATACCTACAGATTACAGACTAAATGCAATGAGGAACAACAGAAATTACTGCACTCTCTGATTAACAGGAAAATACCCCACTTCTCCTTTGCTGTAGACAAGGCACATGATATCAGCTACATCATTAGAAGTCTGCCAGTGGACACTCCAGTGGGGAAAATTGCTGCAGACCTGCAATGCCAGGGTAATCCCCGAAAGTCGCTAAACAATTCATCAAGCCTGTTCAAGAGGGATCCACAGAGAAAAATCCCATTGCTCTGTTCATAGTAATTGTAGAAAGGGCTGATGATGCTGAGGTAACACTGGACAGATTCCGTCCATATATTATCTCAGTGTTAAGGTAGAAACGTCTAGATGCTCTAATGGTTCAGCTCAACGCCACCGCTGCTTGGGATTTAATCATGTAAGCCAGTTTTGCTCCAGAAACCCTCGCCGCTTAAGATGCGGTGGCCCCCATCCCCAAGAGATCTCTCGATCCTCAACCTGGTGGGACATCTGCCATAGCAGCCACATGATCCCCCTTGCAATTGACACAAGTTGGAATCTCCGTGGGAGCTGGCTGACAGGACTCGCGGGGATGGGGGCCACCGCATCGAAGGCATCGAGGGATTCTGGAGCAGAATTGGCTCGAGTGATTAAATCCCAAGCAGCGGTGGCATTGTGCTCAGCCACCATGGAGTCAAGATGCTTCTACTTTGACGCTGGGGTAGCATATTGACGCTATCTTGTCTATCGCTAACTCAGAGTCATCAGCCCGCTTCACAATTACTAAGAATAGTAGGATAGGGATACTTGTAGATGTATTGTCTCCTTGGGCGGGCTTGGTGAGTTGTTTAACAATTTTAGGGTTTATGCCCTGGCGTTGGAGGTTCACAGCTATGTCTCACCGGAGTGCCCATTGGCAGCACCCTAATGATGCGGCGAATATCGAGCGCCTTGTCGATAGAAAAGGGAAAATACTGTATTTCTCGCTTCTTGTGTGCATGTAGTAGCCTTCTCTGATCCTCTGCACACTTGGCCTGGGATCTGAAAGTGTTACCTTTTTCTTAATTACCTTGCATTCAGCTATCAAGGCCGGCATTACTTCCTTTAGGAAGCTCGTAACACCCTGAAATGAATCCACGATAATTGGTGGTATATGGCGTCTGATAGCTCTGGATAAAGTGCTACTCCTAGCAGCGTCTGCTGTATGGGTTGGCTGTCCAGTTGATGTGGAGCCCTCTTCCTCAAAATGAGGTCGGGTTCGCCACTTTCTTATCCCGGTTACTACTTGAAAGTCAGCGTCGTCCGCTTCAGAAGCTAAACCGGATGAACTGTTGTCTTCCTCCATATACAGGAGTGAACTGAGAATCTGAGGAAAAATCAGTCCTCACTTGAGTTGATGGAATTAGTTTACACCTTTAGACCTGATCGCAAAGGTGAACGTTCCCGCGAGGGACTGTCATCCTTGCACTTGGCAGGTTTGCGAATAACCTCACTATCTATTTTGCGTGGTCGGTGAGGTTTTTTTCTTCTTAACTGGATCAGACATATGTCTCTTTGACTTCTCTTTGGAAGTTGTGGCCTCAGCGGAGCCCTGGCTGCCTGAAACTCCCGCATCATTTGATGTTTTCTTTGCACATGGGTTCATTGCTCTTAGTAGAAGTAGCGAAAAAAAAAAAAACACACACACACACACACACACAAAAATAGGTTCTGTGCACTGAACAAAGTTGGTCACTAACGTGTTATGTTGTTGCTTGGTGCTTGAATAATAAGTTTAAATGACATTTTATATCACCATACAAACACAAATTCACTGTGTATAGCACCAATTGCGTTGCCGTTGAAATGGCAGACGCGAACGAAAACACCAAATCAAGGCTCAAGTCATATCTGCGTAATATGCTTGTCGACCAATCACAGTGAAACAAAACTAACAATCCTTGCAATTTGTATGGTTGAACATATATGACTAGAAACTATGGGTGATGTAGACCAGACATGTCAAAATTCTGCTCTCCTATTGGCGCGCTTCGATAAGCCACGCCGCTTATTTTTCACAAGATTATCTCCCTTGGCCTTCCAAAAAAGGTTTACATCCAATACACTCAAACACTGAACTTTTATGGTTAGGGTAGCCAGATAACAGTTTTTCACTCAGTCCCAAACGTAGCGGAGTACCTGAAGGCTTTTAACTATCCCTAATACTTTTCAACACCTACATGACAGGCCTTCCCACATACCAGAAGTCAACATAGCTCAATAACCTGATGACTTTCTGACAGATAATCGCCTAGTCAGTGTCATAAATTCTATGCAAGGACTACACCTAATAAAATGATAGTACATGTGTTGTCGAATGTCAATCAATCAGGGAAAAGTTACTGTATTATATTTAGTAAACATTCCATACCCACAAACTTCCCAACACTCACACAAAGTCTGCAAAGAATCTAATGAAGAATATTTGTTACATATTTGGATGTTCAACTGGACAAGGGTCTATCCTTTCAAGGGCACATAAAACAATTTAAAACAAGTTTAGGGAGCAACTGATCCATTCTTCTCACCGTTCAATACCAAATCGATGCCAGTTCTTTTCAAAGTTTTGATAACTACTATCAATTTGTGTGCCTGCGAAATCTGGAGCATGGCAGCAGACAGTTGGCTACTACTTCTCAAAGGGCACAGAATAGAAGGCTTTGCTCTGCCTTCTATGCATAGTAGAATAGTACTAGAAGCCTCTTCTGTTTCATATATGGAAGATGAAATTAGGTGCCGGGCAAAGAAATTCTACAACATGTTACCACTAACGAGAGTGCTCTCATCCGTTAATTAGCTAATCATGATTGTTAATCAATACCGAAATAAAAATTCCAAGTGCCACGCCTGGCTTGCGAATATCGAGGATGACAATAGAATTAACCCAATCAACGGACATAAACCCTTCTATTTTTCAAGTGACACTTTAGTTTAGAGTAAATCTGTTGGCAGTATGAGATGATGATCATAGTGATTTGATTATCAGTACATGCTCATATTAAGCTTCTCCCAATATGTTAAATCTACACGTTATAACAGAGAAGTATAACGATATCTCTATCCAATCCACTCTCTCAAACAATCATCCATCCTACAATAGTCATCCTTCACGGAAGTCAAACCCTAGCAATGGTAGGTAAACACCAACAGTACACAGGCTGGTTTCTAATTATACTAGTCTGTTTCTAATTCCAATAAAGGCGTAGCACCATCTCAATCAATCCCACTCCCTCTATCACTCATATACCCTACATCAGTAACACTACTCTAAGCTCTAGTACGGGTAGGTAAGCAGCAAGTTAACATAGTCTGGTTACTCATCCAGTCTGCCCATTTGTCTGACTCGGGCTTTGCTTGGGAAGGCACCATGATTTGACTGAACTTGAATGATTGTGTAGTATGGAAGATCTCTAAAACTCCCCACAGGCAACGAGAAAAGAATACTAACTCTATTTACGGCACCCCAGATTTGGCCATGATCCTCGGGACAAAACTAATGCTTTCGCTGATTACTTGGAACGTCTATTCAGGCTTAGAATTGACCCAGAGAAACAAAGTCTCAAGTCGTGTTGCCGTAGTATGCACCGGTTTTCCGACAGCCGAAGATAACCCATAAAATTCCATTTTTAGCCCTAGTGATAGTCTATAGCGTACTCCAGCGTCTCAAAATAAGAAAGGCGGCCAGATCTTACGGAATGACACTGTTCATGCTGTATAACCTTCCTTTTAAATCCCTGCTGTTTATTACTAATGTTTTCAACACGTGCTCTTTCTTGGGCCATTTGCCACGAAGGGGGAGAGAGACCCAAGTATTTTGCATTTTTAAATCAGGCCAAGATCCGGTACACCTGTAAAGCTACCGATCCATCAACTTCCTATGGAACCTTTCAAATGTTTTTGAAAGGCTTCTACTTACTCCTTCTTCTTACTTCTACTTTATTGGGCAACATTCAAGTCATTTCACCCCCCTCATAATGGTTTTTGTTCTGGGCTTTCTTCTCTCCGATAGCTGCTTAGGGTGGTGGAGACTACAGTCTCGAGTTTTCAGTATAAGGCATTCGCCCCCTCTGTAACGTTGGAGTGTATACAGGACTTACATGCCCGGCTCCTCTACAAATGCCTCTCCTATAGTTGATCTATATTATACATATAGCTAAACACCGATTCTTCAAGATAATGGTGGCGAGAAACCCCACTCCCAAACCCATAAGACGCGGTGTTTCAAAAGGCTCTGTTTTTCCCATATTTTTCAACATATACATGGCAAACTTCCCCACACACGAGACGTCAGCATAGTTCATTATACTAATGACGTCCTGCTATTGAAAATTAACAAACATATAGTCAGAACCATCAACCCAATACAGAGACCCCTACACCTAAACACTGAGAATATCCATAACTCCAGCAAAAACTCATACTACCAAATTCAGCAAGTGTCTCGTGACTGTAAACTGCCCTACACTTTCATACAAGCACCAATAGAATGGGAACATTTCCTTTTCTTTATGGGCGTTCGGCGTGATAAATGTATAGCTTTTGGTAAACATATTACAGGTATGACCCATGAAGATATTGCTGACAGGTATGACCCATGAAGATATTGCTAACTTTTCATCGTCGATTGCAGTACACCTAAGTTAGAGATTTTCAAAGCTCTTGGTCATCCCCTCATGTCTGGGGTATAGCCGTAGGCAGATGGTTGCGCCTTCTACAAAGGTCTACGAGCCATTGCTGCTATCCATTCAGGCTGCTACACAAAGACGCTTACCTCCCATATATGGAGGATGAATTTAAGCGCCGGGAGGGCAAATTCTACCACCCCGAGAGTGCTCTCTCTGCATCTTAGATAAATACAATTTCAGAACCACTACCCGACCACGATTAAAACTTGCTCTGCCTGGCCTGAGGACACCCTGGATAACAATAATTTACCTTTTTCAAAGGGTAAATCCATAATAACACATAAGATTGGGTGGCCATCCCTAAACAGTCAACAAATGTTTCAGTGACAAGCTCTTGGTGAACTCTTGGATGATTCACTAATCTGACCATAACCGTATGGTCATGCTGTGTAACTCACATTAACTAAAAACCACGAGGACTGTCCATGGAGAAGTCTTATATCCTTCCTAAACCTTAAAATGGATCTACAACAATCAACCTTCCTTGCGATACACAAATAGGAAAGCAGTAGAAACACACATGCTGGCCATTTACCCAGATTGTCATTATTAGTTAATGATTTACCTACAGTATACTTCAGTTTTCCTTGAAGTAGATGACAGAGCTGCTGACCATCGAAAGCTTGGATAGACGACCCTGATTTCCCGAGAATTTCTCATTATTAAATTTTTTCAAAAAAATTAAATGAGATTCGTCAAATATGTTAAACGTGTTATAAGATTTTTTGAGTTTATTTTCAAATTATTTGGAAGCTACAAACAAATAGATATAGATGAATTAGTGTGCATATATTTTTTTTCTTTCAAAACATACTGTATTTCAATATGATGAATTTCACTAAAACAAAGTAATTTCTGTTATCCCCGGGATTTTCTTATGATATATTTTATTGCAAGCATATGTATATTACATTACATCAGCTATTAATGAACATGCAAAACACACATTTGCTTGCTTAAGCTGGTGGAATTACTTCAACCCAATTACTTACCTATGATACCAGTTCATTACTGATACACCATCAGCCTCACGCTCTGACAGATAATTAGGAAGATCGTTGCGAATACGAGTCCAAAGCAGTGGAGGAATGCGACGTACGGGAGGTAAATGATACTGATATACATCATCAAGTACTTTGTCATCTAAAGAAATGAGATCTTCTAGCTCAGATTCTGAGAGACCACTTTTGGCTGCTGTAATATATGCTAAAGCATGGAATACTAAGATCCGTCCATGCTACAAACAAGAGAATTAAAACAACAATTAGTTTGAAATTCTATAATGGTAAAACTTAATATTATTTAGGATTCTTATAAAAGTCAAATTATTTTACACACTAAAAGTGCCCTTTTTCTGGCAGATGGTTCTAATTGTATAGCAATACGTAGTGGTAAATATAACTGGACAAGTAATTGGAAATGTTGAAACTGCCAAATATATAAAATCACCAAGATAAAATCCTATGCAGTTTATAAAATATATTTTTCATGACTCTTGCGCAATCAAGGAATGTAATGTTTCTAAAGTGCTTTATTCAAAAGAAGCAAAACAGTGTGTATACCAAATGATAGCCTAACTCTACTGACAGTCAGAGATTTCCAGAGAGTGATAGAAGTTAACTGATTGTTTTGATATAAGTACACATGGTCTTTGATGACTTACTTGTTACTGAGTAATGACAGTTTTTCCACTCTTCAAATTCAATGATATTTTTGTATATTTACTTGCTGCAGTATCATTTGACAGATTGCTGCAGTGCTCCTTATAGTGTGCTTATATTGTATGTAGTCTGGAATCTCAGCACAAGATTTAGACTATTAATACATATCACAGTAACAATAATTGTTCAGTCCTGGTTCTTTGGTTCCTGGACAGTTGTAATAATTGATACCAACTTGAGCTGGCTCTTTTACTTTCTAATATGCTCTCATGAATTTATTGGTGATATGTTCCTTAGTACTGTTTTGGTGATAATGACATTGGAAGGCAATGGATGTTTGATTCATTTTTATTTGTAATAAATCAGAATACATATTTTATCATTCAAGGGATATAATTCATATCTAATACTTCAGTATCAAATTACTTGGCAATAAGGTATCAGATGCCATGAGTTCTTTATATTACATACTCAGTCAATATCACTGAAATACTCTGAAGTTTGTTGGTAGAGTCGACTTCCATCCTATATGTAAAATATTTCAATTTGCTATGCAACAATTGTTCTATACTTGAGTAACAATAATGGAGAAAATCAAATTGGTACTCATCACATCTAATGAAGTGAAATGTGCCATATTTCATGCAGATGTAACAAAATAAGTATGCAAGACAGAACATTTTATGGAACAGACATTGGAAAACGACAATGTAAAACTGGTGGAAATTATAAGTTTGATCGCCTTTATAATCTAGTATTAGCAGCTGCAACTACTAATCTGGAAGTTCTGGGTTCGATTTCAGATCAGGTCAAGCTGAAAGTTTATTTCAAAGATTTTTCTTTACCTGAGAGATAGCTTTAAGGCGTCAAGTACTCCCAGCTCATTGTGCAATCATTAATTCATTTCATTGACACCTTTGGTGCTTCAATTTCACCATCATCTTCACTAGGACAAAGAGGCACTCTCTGGGCACCCCAGCCTCATTAATCCGCTGCAATACCGCATTGCTAGTGAAGCAATACTCAGTTAATGAAAACAATAAACTGGATTGGACAAAAAATGCTAAGCTCATTGAATAAAAACAACATCCCACGGAATGCAATAAAATAATATCCTTAAAAAGCTAATAGAAATATTGATTTTCCTAGATGATTTTAATAGGCAATAATTTTTCATTGTTCAAAGTTAATTCAGTGTGGATGTAATGAATAAAATACTGTAACCAGTCCCTCGGATCAATTGGAGTATAAAATTTGAAACCTACAAAGATATTCTGGTTATCATTATCGAACAATAGGAAGATTTAGTAATTCAGAAGCTGAGGAATAGTATGGCTTCTCCAATTCTGTTCTTAATTCTTAAGGTCAATGCCTGAGAAAAACAGGCCCAAAAGATCCCAGAACATCCTTTAATAGTTTAATACATTAGACATTAAAGCTTAATTTTGTGATATATTCTGCAACAATAATTGCAATGTACGACCGTGCATTATCGTGGTGCATCATCCAGTTTGTTGCACAGAAATATGGCGTTTTACAAGGGTATGATATGGTCTTGTGGAGTTTTCAGGACAATTCCGTTGAATTGTCCTGTTATAGTTGTATGTGCAGTTACGACATATTCGTAAACCATTCAAGAGATGCATATTTTATTTTAAAGATAATAGCAGCTGATAAAAATTGGCTATATCATTTTGTCCTGAGAGCAAACAGCATCACCAAACATCATAAAAAGCAAAAGTATCTGTAAAGTTATGGTCAGTCCATTTTTCGATAATCAAGGAATGGTTTAGGAATATGTCATACCTGCACATATAATAGTAATAGGGAAATTCAACAGAAATGTCCTGAAAACTCTGCAAAACCATATCACACTATTGCAAAAGGCCACATTTCTGTGTAAAAAACTGGATGCTGCACCATGTTAATGCACGGTCTTATGAGGTATCTTCAAAAAGTATCTCGAATTTTGAATTTCCGCGGGCTACGTATACTCGATTTTCGATTGTTTTGTGGCGTGATGTTGGTACTCATGTCCCTCACTTATGTTGACAAGCTCGGCCATTTTGAATGTTCAGTTAATTGTTGACAGCTATTTTGCTTGGACGTGTTTTGACTCGTCTTCGATTTTTGCCTATTCCAATAAATGGAACAAAGAATCTGTATCAAATTTTGTGTGAAAAACAAAATTAAGTGCGCGAATGCATTCCGAATGTTGACTGTGGCATATGGTGAAGCTACCTTGGACCAAATATACATTTAAAGATGGTACAAAATGTTCTCAGAGGGTTGAGAAGATGTGAACGACGAAGAGCGTCCCGGACGCCCGAGCTCGTCAACAACAGACGAAAACATTGAAGAAGCGAAGAAAATAGTATTGGCCAATCGTCGAATCACCGCTAGAGAAGTTGCGGAGGACCATAACATATCGATTGGCTTGTGCCATTCGATTTTACCAATGATTTGGGCATAAGACGGGTCGCCGCAAAATTCGTACCAACGCTCACACATCGTTGCTTGTGCGCGAATTTTTCGGCAAAAACAACACACTTATGATGCCGCAGCCACCGTACTCCCCAGATCTGGCCCCCGTGACCTTTTTTTGTTCCCAAAACCGAAGAGGCCCATGAAAGGACGACGCTACCCCACGATTGAGGAGATAAAGACGGCATCGAAGGAGGAGCTGAACAAGATCACAAAAAACGATATTTTAAAGTGATTCGAGGATTGGAAAAAACGTTGGCACAAATGTATAATATCTGGTGGGGATTACTTTGAAGGGGACAAAACAGATATTCATGAATAAATAAATACTTTTTGAAAAAAACGCAAAATTCGCGGTACTTTTTGAACAAACCTCGTACATCGCAACTGTTGTTGCGCAATATATAACAAAATCAATGTGAAGTGTGTAGCTCGCCCGCATTATAGTGCAGATTTAGCCCAGTGTGACTTTTCAGCAGCACAATAACATCGGAAATAGGAACAGCAGTAGTTAATTAAATAAAATAAAACTGTATTCAAAAATGCACGAGCTAATTAATTAATGGTTACATTATTACATAAATATGACAGATGTGATACGAAAGAAACTTACTAACAGTCTTAGAAGTAAATGCACCTTAAACAAAACTGGCATATTTTAAATGTAACAAAATAATTACGCAGCTTTGGTGTGTTTTTATTGTTCTATTGTAAAAGTCTGGTCCAAAATTCAAACCATGCTTCAATCTAAAGTTATATATAACTTTAGATTGGTCTACCTAGTGTGATGATTATGGAAATTAATTTTGAAGGGGTTATGATTTTTCTGAGAAAATAATCCTTGTTTTTATTAAAATTTGCTAAATACTTCAATCTTTTAATTCTGAAAAGCCTGAGGATCCAAGCACCTTTATAGAAATTTCTTTACTATACATTTTTCTAAATTGTTTGAGATTTATTTTAGTAATACCTACCGACTGAATCAATACTAAATAAAGCGAAAGAACTGGTAAACATGTAAATTTGAAGAGTGATAATTTATAAATCATGTTGGACATGTTACATAAAAACATGTTTTATCCCATTTGAGATGTTTCTAATTGATATTTCATATATGAGTGTAAGTCTAAGACAGAATCGGTGAATTAATGGGGATTTGGGTTACAGCTGTGAATAATCAAATATTCTCCATTGTAATTAAATTTCCAAGGCCAGTGGTAGTGAAAAAAGATCCACAATACTTTTAAAACGTTTAAAAAGAGATGTTTCTCTCAAACCAATCTTTAATAATAATACAAATGTCAGCATTTAACATTCAGAAAAGTAAACATTGCCTTATCCAGCGGTGCTCAAACATTTACAGAAGAGGTGAGGGCGAAATTACCTCATTTCATCAAAGCACATGTTCATGCATCCTAAATGTTTGTTAAAGGTTCCAGCGATTACTTAGTTCAGTGGCCAATTATCAGGTAGCAATGACATTCTTGATTCATAAAAGAAAATAAAAGCTCACTAATAATTTTACTTGCAAAGAATTTTTTTCTAATGTCCTCCGTGACATGATTTTCTTTTAATTAGTTCACCGTGTTTGTATAGAAGGAAGTAGCACACTCTCAGAAAATAATCCAAGAGGCTCACGAGGTTGCGATACTCGTTATTAATTCAGAGAATATTTTTTTTACACATTTGTACGCAATGAATGTGGAACCAAAGATGCAAATAGGAAGTTTACCACATAGCATACCTACAAACAATTTGCAATATACATTTTATAATATTTTAGGTCTTGGAATTCTTTAATTCAATTAGGTTTTTGCTGTATGGAAAATTAACGAATTGATAAAATTGCCACTTTTAAAATTATTTATATTCAAATTGGAATTTCAAATGTCACATAGTTTTTTTTTTTTAATTGTGTTTAAGGCCCGTTTTTACTGCTGAGGCACCACAGGTGGTGGATACTGATAATACTGAGATGAAAGTATATATTGGGAAAGGATTTATTTATATTTTTTAAGGAAGGAAACGCTCCAGACCTGAGTTTAGGGTACCTTCCCGGCATTTGCCATTTATGAGGACTGAGGAAAACCTGGAAAAAACCTCAGTCCTGGAGGACGGTCCTGGCGGTATTCTAACCCCAGACAACCCACTCACGAGTCCGTGCTTTAAGGATCTCGGCCACCAGTGGCGGTATAGTTCTTTTATGGCTATTGTGTATTTTTCTATAAGAATTTCATATAAGCTAAGAAATGAACTTAAGCACGGGAAATTATATAAATATGCAGTTTCCAGTTGTCCTTGACGCAGAATTAATTGTGTCATCGTTCTGATTGCCTCAAAGGCCACCTTATGAACGAGTTGACTTTGAAGTTACGGGCTAAGAAGACATTTCGGCTTTTATTCCAAATTTTTAAGTCGAAGCATTTTCTAAACGATATCCCAATGGCCCATAACAAGAGTCTTTAACTTATTTTGTTGTAATGTTATAAGTACTCATCGAGTATATAGGAAAAGGAATTTCTGGATAAAGTGAAATTAGCTCAGCTGCTGTTAACGGACGTTAATGCCTTAATTGACATGTTTCATAAATTGAAAGGAAAAGATCATTACTTTGATCCATAAATGAGTAACGTGTAGAGAATGTTTCAATGGCAGTAATCCGGCAGATCATTGCCCTGGAATTTGTATTCTAACTTAATTACTTTTGCAGATGCGTGCTTGCCAAATCCGTGGTAACGGATAATAGACGAATTAGAGGTTATGCCTGCTAGCGCAACGAAGAATGCTTTCCAGCTTTTAGTCGTACGAGTTAGATTAAAAACAGACTCTTTTTGCTCTTTCCGACGCGATTGCTCAGCATATGGTAAACCCTATGTTCAACTACCGGTAGATGTTCAGACCATATTAGAATACATAGTTATAGGCACTTCTTTTGACGATTACCATAATATTTGATAAATATTTCCGCAATCAGTGTGTAACCAACAAGCAAATATTTTGCAAAATAATGCTGGAGAGAAACCCTTTGGATTTTTGCAATGATATTCGGAAAGTTGTTGAGGCATTGCTTGTTTCATATTTCGAGAATGAATAAGTAAAGAAAATAGATATAAATACCTATATCTTTAATAAATCTTTAAGGTTCAAGCCTATTTGGGGGGGGGGCGGGGCTATATCCGCCATTAAAATTGTATCAACTTGAAACGGTTACTGTTTATATAAATCAACTTAAATCTAATGCCAATCACACAATAACCAGAAAACTCGTCCTGCTTGTTGGCTGTTAGAAAACAGGGCATGTGACTCAGGTTTTAAGAAATCAGGACTTTTTAGCACTAAAATAATGTAACAACTGCGGTATCTGTACAAGTAGAATCTTCTTCTTTTTCTTCCTGTCTAGATTCGCTAGTAGACCGTAATATGGCCATACAGGCTATAAACGACATTGCTTTTTGTGCCGGTGTTATTGGATAAGTAGTCAACTTTAGCGTCAATTGATTCTGATAGAAAATGCCCATAGTTCATGCTCTTTTGGCAAAAATATTCATTCCTATTGTTGAATCTTGATCATTTGTCAAGAGATAAAGCTATTTACAACTTTGCTGTAAATGTTCTTACTTGGACGTGATGATAATGATGATAATGATGATGATGATAATAATAATAATAATAATAACAATAATAATAATAATAATAATAATTTTACCTGGCAGAGTTAAAAACAAAAAGTCCTCTTTTCTAATAAATATATTGGAATATAAGATCTTCTTCTATGATATTGAAGCGGTGCCATCTTATTGTTTATCCGCTTAAGAATGATATTGATGAAGTTAACAATTTATGACCAACTGGAGAAAAGGATATTATCAGGTTGTCAAAAATCCAACTATTCCTACCCTGTATTTTTTACTAATAAAGGAAATTATGACTTATAACTAGTAGTGGATTATAGAAAATTAAACACCGAAAAAGCTACTAATTTCGTTCAGCTACCCAATATTCTTCAATTTTTAATTGGTTTGTGTGAGCCAAGCATTTTATTACTTTGGATATTATCAGGTGCATTATACAGGTATTCGAAAAGATATTCTTTTAGTCTCCTGTAACAATGATTTTCTGAAATTCTCTCTCGTTGCCACGGCAGAGCTCCAAAAATGCCTGACTACAGATGACCCATTGCTGCTTTTGGATTGAGGAAAGAAATCTAGGCACTCATCTTGCACTAACCTTATTCATGTTTAAATGTTCATGAACAATTCAAAGGACTGTTGTTTTAGAAAGGCCCAACCTTACTGCTATTTCTGTGACGTTGAGCTGCCGCTTTCCCATAATTGCTTTTTCCACAAGAGTGATGTTTTCAGGAGTGAGCACCTCCAGGGGCCTACCTGCACGTTCTTCGTCTTCAATGCTTTCTCGATCCATTCGAAAAAGTTTGGCCCATTCACGGTAGAGTGTGAGGGGGATGCTTCCCCATACACACCGTCCAATCGCTGTTTAATTTCATGTGAAAAATTTAATAACAGCCGGGTACTACATTTTGAACATGTCACTTCTACGCGGAGCCTTCTTTATGCAACTATATCTGAACAACTGAACACAGTGGAGCGGAAGCTACAGCTGCAATCATTTACTTAATAGATAAGGTATGACACCAGATAACGATTTTGTGAAAGCGATAATCCTTATCGGGAGGCCGGAAACATATGGATCTACCCTTCTAAGTTTGCGATTTCTCAGGTAAAGTTTTTGGATATATATTATATTTACTGCTGGCGTAGCTGTCGACGCAGAACATATTCAAATATTAGCGAATTTTGCTAAACATTTCCTTTGTATGCTCTATGCTGAAAAATTGAACTTCTTACGAAAGATTTTTGTATTAAGAACTTAGAGCAATTTATTGGAAAAAGCGTGCGTTGATATTACCTACTATGTGTCATACTGGACTTTTCTCCTTTTTATAACAAAAACTAATGCTTGTATTACTACCGTTTATGCAGCTTTTGTTTCAGGAACATCCTGAAGGCAAAAAGACTGTAGCGTATTCTTCTAGTACAGGTTGGAAAAAGTAAACAAAATAAGGAAGACCGCAATGTCAACCCTTGTTTGTGCGGAGGAGGGTTAGTACACTTGTTACAGCTCTTCCTAGTTCAGTGCAGGAATAGTCATTTCTTCACTACCATGGCTCCACTGCTTTCACAAATCAAAGGGTCGAATTATTAGAATGTTGGAGGTACATACACCCCCGCCCCAAACAAATTGCAAGAGGCATACAACGTAAATTGGAAACTGTGAAGATGGACCGAAGCATAAAGTCAGTTGGTGAAGGGGTTAAAAAGATAACCCCGAACAAGATGTTGAAGTTGTTCATGCAGTTGTTGAAAATGCCTTCCATACTATCATCAATATGACTGTAGATAATGAAATCTGCCTGCAGCATGACTTTGAAGCTTCGACTGCTAAGCGTTGATCTTCACTATCGAAGAGCGGCGTAGAAATACAAACTAGGAGCGAGCAGAAAATCGATGACACATTCAGACTAATTTCCTGAAGAATAATGAAAGAAGTATCTAGCAGTCTTTACTCTTGGTGTAGAACTCTGTGGTTGCTTTTGCAGTACCCTACATAAGCTATATTTTCTTAATAATGAATATGCAGTGATGATATTTCATGTTTATGCATATGATATGATATATAATGATTACATAGCAAATTGTGGGCAAAAATTGAATAGGAATTATGTTTGCTTTATTTACACTTGATATAAAAAGGGTAGTCTGTACCCTTGTTAGGTATGCTAATCACATGCTTATAATAACTCAAAACATGAGTACTCAAGTAGAAATATACTATAACTATTACCGCTTATATAATTAATATTGTCATAAAGGCCAACAAACAAACATTAAAGTAACACTGTAATAGACTGTAATAGACCTTATCTGATACAAGAAAATATATACCAATGAGCTTACTAGATGTATACGGTTTAAAACATGCCACCAACGAATATTTGTTATTTGAGTTGAAAATTAAAGCCTTTACCTAACATAAAAATATATGTAAATGAACTTGTTAAACTTATATGATTAAAACATTATCAATGAATATTTGGAACTTTAAATCGAATATTATAGCCTTTATCTAACGCAATAACATAAGCAAATCACCTTCTTAAATTAATATCGCTAAATAACTATTATCAACAAATTGGGCCATTATGTTCAGCATGATAGCCTTTACCTAATATAAAAGCATATGAAAATGATCTCATTAAATTAATATATTTAAACAACTGCTACCAATGTGTGTTTAGGGCCTTAAATCAGATATTTCCGCTTCAGGTTATCTTATATATTTGCAATACATAAATTTAAAATGCAAGCAATACTTGTATAAAAGAGTTTTCTAGCCTGAGGTTTCCCTGTTGTTTTGCAGTCTAATTTCTAGGAATTTGAGATTTCCTTAGCTTCCTTTTAATAAAATACTCGAAAATTGCTGCCTCAACTCCATCATGTAATATTGGGCCTTTTTAGCGGTGAAGTGACCGTCAATTATTTAATGGACTTTTGTTGTAAATATCTTCAAATAATATGGGTGACTGTAATATTTTACATTGGAAAACAAGCATAAACACAAATTGAAAAAAATAGAAATCCATTTTCAATGCAAAGCTACATTTTCCGAAGAATTGTTCCAATCAGAAGCATATTCTTAAGGCTGTCATCACCTACAGAAACTCACTTTTCAACGGGAATAAACTATCAAATAGCGAAGACATTTCGTAGGAAGGAGTGTTTTCAGTGTGCATTTTGTTGTCCCGTTATCCAAAGCAATATGTAATTCCGGCCATTGTGGCAAACATTCACTAAAAACACATAAATTTGCTCTAGGGTGTTATGTAAATGTCCCTTAATTCTGAAATGTTACTAACAGAAGCATTCAGAACTATATTTTTATTATGACATGCGCAGTGTACTTATGTACTCCGCTGTTAATACGTGGTTGCATCTGATATTTTCCATACATATTAGCTGCACCATCATAACCATGAACAATTTAAGATCCAATTCGTTGTTCTAGTATCTTCATGTCTTCCGTTTCGATTGATTTTCCCTTTGTTCGCATATTTTATAGAACGCAATAAAAGGTTTACAGATTTTTACTGATTTCTCCAATTCTATTGCAACACATCGAATGATTACGCTTAACTGATCGTCTTTGCTAATTCATTATGTGGTGAGTTGTATCTAACAAGATGAAAAAATGGAGCTAGTTTAATGTTTTACAATAGATTTTAATACTCAGTGAGACAAGAGTGAAATTAGCTATTTGGTATTTAGGGCTTAAATTTTTGGTCCCATTTTTCTCATTATAAGCATAGATTTTTAGTAATGGGTCATAAAACAAATAGTGCAACAAGACTTTAAAATTTAAAAGACATACGAGGGTATGTCCATAAGTTTCCGGCCTCGCCGATAACGGTTAACGCCTTCACAAAACCCTTATCTGGTGTCATACCTTATCCGTTAATAAAGCAAATAAATGCAGCTGTAACTTCCGCTTCACTGTGTTAAGTTGTTCAGATATAGTTGCATAAAGAAGAGTAGAAGATTGTGACATGTTCAAAATGAAGTACGAGTTGTTATTAAATTCTTCACAAATGAAGAACTTGCTCTAAATGAAATTAAACAGCGATTGAACGGTGTGTATGGGGAAGTATCCCCCTCACATTCTACCGTAAAAGAATGGGCTAAACTTTTTCGAAAGCATTGAACGAAGAGCGTGCAAACCTACCCTTGGAGGTGATCAATCCAGTTAGAGAAATAGCAGCAAGGTTGGATCTTTCTAAAACAACAGTCCTTCGAGTTGATCATGAACATTTAAACATGAATAAGAATAGTGCAAGATGGGTGTCTGGACTTCTTTCCTCAATCCAAAAGCACCAACGGGTCATCTGTTGTCAGGTATTTTGGAACTCTGCCGTGGCAACGATAGAGAAGTTCAGCAAACCATTGTTATCGGAAATGAAACAATGGTCCTCTACTATGATCTCTTGTCCAAAAGAGAATCAATGGAGTGGCGTAAACCTGGCAAAGCACCGCCTCTAAAGGCGAAGCTCACTCAGTTAACAAAGAATGCCATGGCCACAATCTTTTGGGACTGTGCAGGAATACTCTTCATTGACTTCAAGGAGAAGAACATAAGTAAATGCGGAGTACTGTGCTGGCCTACTGCACAAATTACGTGCTTCCGTCAAAGAGAAAGGGCGAGGAAAACTGAGTGGTGGTGTGTGCCTCCTTCAAGGCGCGTTGCCTGTGCACACAATTCTTGTTGCAAAGGAAGCTGTGAAGAAATGTGGCTTCAAGGAGATCGGCCATCCACTCTACAGCGCAGATCTAGCGCCCAGTGACTATTTCCTCTTCTCTAAACTCAAGAAGGACCTTCGAGGAAGGAAATTTAAGTGTGACGAAGAAGTGATGAATGTTGTTTATGCCCATTTTGCAGAATTTGGGGGGGGGTGATTTTAATGTTAATTCAAAGATGTGAGACGTGTATTGCAGTAAAGGGTAACTATATTGAAAATGAAATATAGTTTTTGTCTTTATCATACCTAGATAATGGTTAGGCCGGAAACTAATGGACCTACCCTCGTAGGTCTTACATTATGAAAACGAAAAGGTATAATACCGCGAGCCAATGTTTATATTATTTTAAATAAATAAATAAATTACATTATGGATTTCTTCCTTGAAAAACCATGACAAAATAAACTGACTTTTTCCCAATTGATAAATAGCTAACTATAGCCTACATATGGAATACCTTTTTTTTTTTTTTAACTTTATAATAATAAGAGCTGAAAGATCTATGTAAGTAAGTCTCAGATTTGTTTATTAAATTGCAATTTACGTCGTCAACTGACACACATTAACTGTCAAACCTGCTACCACTAGCACTAGGAATGAACTCTCATGTACTTTTTAAAAATACAGAATTTATTTTCACCTTCCTGACCAATTCTTCTCGTTCAAGTTAACTTCTGCTTTTGAGTGCTGCTTAAATATTTAGATATATTCAAACTTACGATTTCATAATTCGCTGAGCCTACTTATTCACTGCACCTATCGCACCACTCAAGAGGAAACTGATTTTCTGTGACTCATAATTTCTTTGCGCCAGTTGCGCACTCTTATATTCATTCTTGCGTGTACATTTAAAGAAAAACAATAAAAATTTAGTTTATACTTGTTCCAGACACAGAGGTCATTATTGCGTACCCAAATTGATAATTCGAATGGAAAATATGTGAACATAATATTGGGGAAGTGGGGTAGGGATTAATGTTTAATGTATGTATGCAGCATTTATCATCAAACCACTGGCCAATACAATATTTCAATTTCGACTGGTATTTTTTCGCACACTTCAATAGAGCAATTGTGCTATCATTCTTTAAAAAGGAGTAAGGAGCTTCTTATGCAATTAAAGGCTTATTTTACTGTGGCTGGTTCTCTAAAATTTCCTTGAAAATGTCATGTATAATCGACTGCTTTATTTTCTGAAATATATAACAATTTAACATCCTCCTATTTAGTTGCAGGATAACAAAATCACTAATAATGGCATCATCAAGCTGAAGAATCATGTACTAAATGCTAAGAACAAAAGACAGCATTTTATAAGTTTATTCTTGAATCTGACCTAGCCGGCCAGAATTTGGAAGTCTTCTCCAAGGCGGCAGAGGGCAGCAGCGCTGTCCATCTACAATACGTGCATTGTGTACTGATGGACTACATTATGATGAGTGATGGTGAGATGGAGATGATACAGTTAATAAGCAATGGCAGGCAGGAGAAACCGGATTACGCGGAGAAAATATGCCCAGAAGCCATTTTGTCCACAGAAAATCCCACTTACGGAAGCGAGACTGCTTGGGAAGGAGGCCGTCATGACATATTACACACTGTGTAAGAACACAAGGCAATGCAAATCATAATAATATAATAAACACACGCGCGCGCGTGCAGTCAAATCAGGAAAAAGTGATTTGTACTTTGTTGTATGAAAAACCTCCTTTCTAATTACAAAAAACACACTCCTCATTACAACATGAATTGCATTCCCATTTTCTTAAATTTCACTTTCACTTATCTGATGTAACATTACATGAGTGTTTGTTTGTTATCATGCAATATGGCAACAATGTCCTTTGCAAAGGCACCTTTATGAAATTCAGAATAGTCAAGCATTTTTAGTTTTCCAACATCTTCAGTTTCTTTTCTAAAATTTATAAATTGTTTATTAATAAAAAACAATTTTTTTGTTGAATGGTTGAGAAATGCCAATTATGAGGCAATTTTGAATATTGCGGGTCCCGGGCTGGACGCCAAATTTTGAAGCTGTTTTGTTGAGATGGTTCCCTCGGTGATTGCCTACACTTCAAAGATAACAATATATCAGGGCATTTTTCGCTAATTTTAATCCGTGCTCAACAGGACTGGGATTATTAATTAATTAATTAATTATTGATTATTAATTGTTTAATAATCATTTCACGTTACAGTATATTGTGTAATTTATTGATCGTAATGTTGTTTTTCAACATCTATTGTTTGTAATAATAACCGGATTGGTTATAACCTTCGCCGTTTTCAATCAGAATAAATTTAATGTGCCGCGGAGTCGATAATTGTATTTAGTTTTGATCTTATGGGCGTCACCTGGTTGTGAGAGTCACCGGCCTGCTAATTACTATACATACATGATCTGAGAATCACACGGTAGACTTCCTGCGCAAGCGCACCATCAACATATTAACTTGAGAAAATGAATCTGGTACACTCGTGCGTAATAATACTTGAAACGAGAGCCTCAAACTTCCGTACGTAATAATACTTGAAAAATGAGTCGTACATCGGTAGACCAATGATTCATGAAAATGAGCCTCGTACACCCATAACAATACTTGAAAAGTTAGCTCCGAACAAAGAAACTAGCCTATTTATATATCCTTAACAGAACTTCTAGGCACGTTTACTCATACCAACGGGGTTTACAATTATAGATGCACGCATTGCGATACATTTCAAAAAGTCAAAATGTTTATTTATAATTGGCTAGCTTAAAATCAAATGTCATAATGGTCCTCAAGGTCAGATTTCAGTTGCCATCCCAGCTGTCTGGTCCTTAAGAAAAGACATAAAACGTATCTGTCTTATTTCCCCACTGGATTAAAACAGTGAATTAGTATTTCTGTCACTTTTCCCTTCTAGCTTCGGACTACCGCTAACAGCACCAGAGAAATTCTTAATCTAAAATTATACAGTCCTTATTCTAACATGATACATTAGAAAATGTGTATCCTTAATATTTACACTATTGAGTAAAAAAAAAAAAAAATAATGCCATAAAATGGTTACAACATATACATTTTACATCAATATTTTAATGCAGGGCGGCCATAAATACTGCTGCAATGGATAAATCATTTTAAAGTATATTTTACGTATACTGCAGAAAGCACATTCTTTTAGATTGGTCAAAAACATGCCATGCAGACTTAATCTTATATACAACTTGTTTAACTTAAATAATTCCAGGGAATGGACAAAAGCACTTTATGATGGTGATCAAAATTATGTTATAATTTTATTCCGGATTTTAATTTATTCCTCCCTTTATGGGAGAAATTTGGTTCATACAACAACCGGCTAACTTCCTGCGGCCGTGCCCCAATTCACGCAAGCATAAAGCATGAAGGGAATCCCCAGTGCGCGGAAAAGGTATAGTTTTAAGTGGACTGGCATCCAATTGGAGCTAAATATCGGGAATAGTTGGTCTAATGCTCCCTGAGCCCAATGAGTGCTCGTGATTTGCTCGCTAAAAGTTACATCTTTGCCTATACAGGCAAATAGGTAATTTCTAGTAGCAATTTAACTTCTAGCTCACTAAGACGCCACATTCCACCAATTATCGTGCATTCCTTTCAGGGGGTTACGGGCTTCTTAAAAGAAGTAATGCCGTCCCTGATCGCTGCATGCAAGATAATTAGAAAAGGAAATAACTACAGGTTTCAGGCGAGGTGTGCCGAGGACCACCAACGCCTGTTGAGCAATCTCAAGCGGTGAGGAATACAACATTTCTCATTTGCCGTTGACAAAGCACGCGACATCCGTCGCATCATCAGAGGGCTGCCAGCGGACACTCCATTGGAAGACATCGCTGACGACCTCAAACGTCAGGGAATACAACACAAGCTCATTAAACAACTAACGAAGCCTGCTCAGGGTGAAAACCCTACTGCAAGAGTTCCCATCCCCCTCTTCCTAGTTATAGTAGAGCGGGCTGACGATCCTGAGGTGGCGATAGACAAGCTATCGTCATTATGCTACCTCAGCATAAAGATCGAAACACCCAGACGCCCTGGCGGCCCCGCACAATGCCACCGCTGCTTGGGCTTTAACTATTCTAGTGAGTTCTGCTCCCGGAACCCTAGATGCCTCAGATGCGGCGGCCCCTACCCCCGTGAGGCCTGTCATCGTACTCCCACGGAGATCCCAACTTGTGCTACTGCAAGGGGCATCATGTGGCGTGCTATGGAAGGTGCCCTGCAAGGCTGAGGATTATCAGCAACACCAGCAACCGCAGGATCCAGCCGGGCAACTCATCACCCAACGCAACCACGGCACCGCCTGTTACCAAGGCACCGCCTGTAACACCAGCGACTCCAGGCATCTCTACATCCAAGGCCACCACACTAGGCACTGCTAACACCTATGCAGCAGCAGCAGCACAAGAACAGCCCTCTGATGCTCGACGCGAGCTAAAAAACAGGCTACACAACAACCAAAACATACGACCACAAAAGCTCCACCCCAACCTACTCCCAAGCCTCAGAGGCAGCCGCGCCCTCCCAGGAGGACTCCAGCTGCTGAGGGGCCGAGCACTCCTCAGCAGAGGGGAACCCAGGAGAAGCAAACGCCTCCAAGGTCCACCCCCAACTCTTCCCGCACTCAACAAGGCGAGAGCACATTGGACTTGCTCCAATGGCAGTCACAATTGTGGCAGACATATGGCAGGAAGTTGCAGGAGCTTCTCGCCCGTTTCCGTCAAGCTCCAGACTCCTCCAGCAAGATGATGATAGTTTTTGAAGCTATCGCCCTTCTCGTTGACAGTAACCAGGCGACCCAAGATGGCGAACAGAACTAGGTCTCGTACCTCTTTCCGGTTCGCATTTTGGAACGCCAACGGCCTTGCCGACAAGAGGGACGAGCTACATCATTTTGCTGCCCGGTTTGCCCTAGACACCATATTAGTCAACGAGACGCACTTCCATCAACACTCCTCCTCCCGTCTTCCGGGCTACACTTGCTACCGGTCTGATCGAGGTGCCCCTGGCGGCGGCACAGCGATTTACATCCGGAGGAACGTAGTCCACCGCCCACTCCAGATCCCGCAATTACAGACCCTAGAGGCCGTCTTTGTAGAACTTGGTGGCACTGAGGTACTAATAGTATCTGCATACCACTCCCCATCCAGAGCCTTTGTGGTGGCTGACTACCAGTCCCTCCTCAACCTACATTCGAGTGTGATCCTCGAGGGGGACTTCAATGCCAAACATCCTCGTTGGCATTGCAGTTACCGCGCGGACAGCAGAGGCAAACAATCGTTCGCTTAATCGATCAGGACCCTCAGCTTAGAGTACAGGGCCCCTGGCAACCCACCCACCATCCGTCAAGTGGAGGACAGCCTTCTGTCATCGACTTTACGATACTCAAACACTTTCCACATCATCTCACCCTCATCAATCATCGCACTTCATTCCTATCATAACCCCGTGTTGGCCGAAATCAACACTAGGATTGCCAGCCAAGATGTCGCAGGTACAAACCGCGAGATCGACTGGAAAAGCGTAAAGGTTTGCCTCGGCACTATGATCCCTCCCAACCCCAAAATCAAAGACATCCCTTCCCTAGAAAATGCAGTCTCATCCTTCTCCCTGGCAGTCACCAAAGTCACTCATAGTTTCACCATCCACACCTCCCCTCCTCTTCATCCAGAAGTCATTCCTCTTGACCTGGAGCTCCTCATCCGTGGCTCCTGGGCCGCTCGCAGACTCTACCAGCGTCACCGCAAGCCACATCATCGAGCTCTGCTAAGGTCCTTGCGCCGCCTCCGCGAGCACAAAAAGCTCGCGTGGGAGGACACTATGGCTAGACAGAACTTGATCGTTGGCGACGTGTGGAGGATCGCAAAGAACATCCGTGGCCAAAAAGACAAAGCTTCCCGACCAATCCATGGCACCCGTGGCCTCGTATATGACCCCCAAGTCAAAGCCAATGCTCTCGCAGACTATTTAGAACGCCTATTTAGGCCCAGAGACGACCCCCAGGACGATGCCTTCTCAAGTCTGGTTCGTCGCGACGTCCGTCGATACCTTCGACGGCCGCCGGATGAGGATGACTTGAGGATTCCCATCTTTCACCCCCACGAAATCCAGGGCGCAATCCAGCGTCTCAATCCCAAAAAGGCTGCCGGACCTGATGGACTTACACCCCTCATGCTCCGGAACCTTCCTTTCAAGGCTGTGCTCTTTGTCACAAAAGTGTTCAATATGTGCATCAGCCTGAGCCACTTTCCACGAGAGTGGAGAGAGGCGCGGGTGATATGCATATTAAAACCAGGCAAAGACGCAACTCACTCCTCCAGCTACCGATCAATCAGTCTCCTTTCTACTCTCTCAAAAGTCTTTGAGAGACCTCTCTTGCCCGTATGCTTCCCTTGTTGAGAAACATTCATGCCATCCCCCTTCACCAGTTCGGATTCCATCCTGGGCACTCTACTACCCAACAGCTGCTGAGGGTTGTGGAAGCCTCAGCCCTGGGTTTCCAGGAGGGGGCTTTCACCCCAGCAGTGTCTTTGGATGTAGAAAAGGCCTTCTCGAAGACCTGGCACGCCGGGGTTCTGTACAAACTCATTCACCTGGAGCTTCCCAAAAACTACATTCATCTTATACACTCATACCTCAAGCATCGCACTTTCAAAGTAGCGGTGGCGGGAAACAACTCGACACTAAGGCCGATACGCGGCGGAGTCCCCGAAGGCTCTGTTCTTTCCCCAATTCTGTTTAACATATACATATCAGACTTCCCACAAGCAGCAGACGTCAACACTGCACAATACGCAGATGACGTCCTACTATTCAAAACAAATAGAAACCTCAACAGAGCTTTCATTCCCATACAAAGACTTCTACACCTAATCGAAAGGTGGTGTAGGCGTTGGCGAATGTCAATCAACCCGGCAAAGAGCAACGCCGTAATCTTCACAAAACGCCGCATACCCGCAAACGCCCCCACACTAACATACAGACGGCAAATGATAAAATGGAACAATTCCATAACCTACTTGGGAGTGCATTTAGACAAAGGTCTAACCTTCCGGGAACACATTACCGGAACTGCTCACAGGGCGCAGGGAGCAATCGCTCAACGGTACCCTATGTTCAGTTCCAAGGCGAAGCCAGTTCACCTGAAGTTACACCCCTTCAAAGCCCTGGTCATCCCTGTCATGCTATACGCCTGTGAAATCTGGGGTATGGCAGCTGGCAGTTGGCTCGCACTTCTGCAAAGAGTACAGAATAAAGGACTTAGGACCATTTATTCTGTATATCGCAGACTACTACATGAGAGTTTTTCCCTCCCATACATCGAGGAGGAAATCAGACGCCGGGCATCAAAATTCTACGGCAAATTACCATTTCATGAGAGCGCTCTCGTTCGATCACTTGGCAGCTACCCCTGTCGCAATAGGATTAAGCCCAAATTCAAGGTGCCACGCCTAGCGTGCGGCCACCTCGGATAACCAAGAGGCACAACCTAGCGACAGGAGTAAACATTCCAGACCCCAATCAAAGATAAACAGCAAATTAACAACAGCAAAATCAGATGACGATATGCTCGTGTTGTCCACAATGCAGTGAACGACACGCGCATATCGTGCAAACTCCAAGGATGACATATCCGCCCGTTCCAACAAGGATTAGCTTTTTCTGCACAATCCATCCACCTTAAAACCAAATCAGCATTTTCACCCTACAACCCCCATCCCGTCTCTGCGGTAAAACCCAACACAGGGTAGGAACGCAGCAACTATACACAGGCTGAGCACCAACCTCAGCCTGCCAGTTTGCTTCGGCTTCGGCTTTCACCCTATAACAAAGCCCCTGGGCAAGACCGCGTAACAGCGGAAATGCTCCAGCACCTTCCCAGACGGGCCGTGATACACTTGACGCGGATTTACAATGCCTGCCTACATCTGCGCCACTTTCCTTCTTCTTGGAAAGAGGCGCAAGTGGTCTGCATTGTGAATCCCGGCAAAGATCCGGTCCTTCCTTCAAGCTACCGCTCCATAAGTTTTCTTCTCATAGTCTCCAAAATATTTTAGAAACTTCTCCTGTCCCGGCTTCTCCCTCACTTCGAGGAGAAGCAACTCCCTACCAAACCATCAGTTCGGTTTTCGCCCTGAGCTTTCCACGACCCAGCAGCTGCTGCGAGTGGCCGAGAAGGCCTCGATTGGCTTCCAATCGAAGTCCTAGTCGGTAGCGGTCCTGCTGGACGTGGAAAAAGCCTTCTCGACCACGTGGCATGATGACCTCATCTACAAACTCCTCGAGCACGACATCCCTGCCCCCTACATTTCCCTGGTGGCTAGCTTCCTCAGAGAACGCAGCTTCCGGGTAAAAGTAGATGGCAAACTCTCTACAGTCCGGCCCATTGGCGCGGGAGTGCCGGAGGGCAGCGTGCTGTCCCCGACGCTCTTCAATGCTTACATGGCCGACTTCCCGATCAACGACAGAACCAGTACATGTCAATATGCTGACGACCTGCTTATTCTGGCACAGGATAATAATCAAAATTATGCATTGTGTCCAATTCAGGACCAACTCCGAGCGGTGGAGACCTGGAGCGAGCAATGGCGGATGGCCATTAATCCGGAGAAAAGCTCTGCTATTCTTCTGACTAAGGGCCGACGTCCGAGGCGCCGGCGGGACCTGGTGTTGCATCGCCGGTGGATCCCCTGGGTCCGCAGTGCGAGGTACCTCGGGGTCACGCTGGACCACTCGCTGATCTTTAGGGAGCACATACTCGCTAAAGTTCGGCAGGGCGATGCTGCCCTCGGGAAGTTGTACCCAATCCTGAGCTCTCGCTCAATGACCTTGAACCAAAAGCTGCGAGTCTACCGTGCCACGATCCTGGCGATGGTTCTGTACGGCTGTGAGATCTGGGGAGTCGCGGCCTCGACCACGATCCGCAGAATCCAGACCCTGCAGAACCGAGCGCTAAGAATCGTGTACGGCACAGACCGCCGCCTTCCTGCCCACATACTCCACGACCACTCCAACATACCCTACATCATAGACGTCATACGGGAGAGGGCCCGGACGCTATATGATACATTCCCGCATCATCCCAACACGCTGGTCAGGACTCTAGGGGACTACGATCATAGAGCCCCTAGACGATATAAATCTTACTGGCTCCCCAAGGACGTCATGGGACCCATGGGGACGACATGGGACTTTCTAATTATGAGTGCTAGGATAGTTTGGTTTTGATTCTTTATGATGCTACTCTATTAATTCTGTAAAAATGTTGAACAGTTGTTAAGCCCTAAAGTATAGTGTATTTTAGGCCGGCTTTGGCTATAGGACTTTTATTTCCATTCAAGTTTGCAAAGTTACGTCATGTTTTCGTAGCATTCGCACAGCATCTAACTGCGTTCTTTTCTGTAGCGCAGTTTTCTTTTATGTTTATTAGCTTATTGTTTTTCTTCTGATTTTTACGTTCTGCAATGGTTTTTGTGTCATTCAGTATGTTTCAGTGCTATTTTTTCCCGTTGGCATTTTTGTTGTAAGCTTTCATATGCAATACTGTTCATTTTCAAAATTAAGTTATAATTTTGTGACGTTTGAAGTGTAATGATTTATGGTTGTTAACAGATGTAATTTCACGGAGTTTTGTTGATAAAGTACATATGCATTCGTAATGGTTCTCGCTGTTTACAATCATACATTTTGATAATATTATTTTCGTTGGTAATCAGCCATTTTGATACTGTTTTACTTTTAATACTATCATTTTTTTAATTTCTTTAAGCATACTGCAACAGGCAATAATCTTACTTTCATGTATAATGTTCAACTTTTTTATTATGTAACGTTTGTAGATTTCACTATATGTGTTGTATGCACCATTGTTCATAGTGCATTTAAGTAACGTTTTCGTTACGTTGATTTTGATAATGTGTAATACCTGAATAACGACTTTACTTGGCTTCGCGAGCATTATCGCGATTTACCAGCCCTTTCTTTTGCCACTAATTTGCTACAAGATAAATTTTGTGATGATACCTTTTTGGCTTTTGCTTTTAAGACTCGAGGATATGACTTTTATTTCTATTTTGTTTTTTTTACCCACCAGGAATCTTTGTATGGACGATGTGTGTATTTCACGCCCATATTTTGATGCTGTGTCACAGCATTGGTTGCACAGTATAGAATGCATGATGGTGCAATTCTTTAGGTTGGTCAAGGAATCCCTAGAGAATTTGCACAGGTGGGCTGCATGGAGGACGCAATTAGAATTATCAAGAGGGCTGTCAAGATGAAGCTTAGTAGATAGCCATTGCATATGTACAGAGAAGGGGATGTAACTCTGGGTATCCATGGCCATATAAATAAAACATTTTACCTTTTGCATATATGTTGATTGGGTATGATTATTATATTTCTGCATGTTTTCTAATGTGATATTTTTTAACTGTGTTCAGCTCTTCAGTTCTGTGGTACAATCCCTGAAGAGGCTGGTAATGTTTGTTAAGGTGTTGGGAGAGAGTTTTCTCCCTCATTTCAGCCATAGAGTAGCTGCATGAAGAAGTATGTTTTGTTTTGGGGTAATCTCAAGAGATGTAGAGTTCTGCAGTAAGGTTGATATGTCCCTGCAGAATGCTTTTCAGGTATATGTTTAGAAATTTGTAAGTATTATTCTTATTAATTTTTCCTGCTTCTGTTTTGTTGTATTTTGGTGGCTTACTGTTTCTATGTGCCATTAATAATGAGTTTTTCTCAATGCAGTGTGTATACCATTTGTATAATGGTTATTTCAGTAACAATATCAGTTTTATCTGTGTTGTTATTTTGAATATACAGTTAAGTCTCTCTTGATAGGTGAATTTCAAATTCACAGCAATTGTACAATGTGATGTGTGCATATTGCAGGAAGGATACCCACACAGATAATTATATAAAAAACAACAGCCACAATGAAGATTTTAGGCACAGTGAATGTGCTACAAGGTGCCCACCTGTGCTTCAAATTCAGGAAGGATAACCACACAGATAATTATATAAAAAATAACAGCCACAATCCAAAACAACATAAACTTATTAAAATCAATAGCCTCACATTCAGATTACAAACCTACCAATAAATGAGACAGAATACGAATTGGAATACCAAAAAATCATGGATATAACTCAGAAAAATGGCTATACAACAGATCTGGTCAAGAAAAAGATAGAAAAATTCAGCAAACAAAAACAAATAAAAGAATTCACCACACTGAAAGATTACAAATGAGAGCAGATATGTAAAAAATTCACATTCCATCCAGGATGGGTACACCAAAAATTTCAAAATATTTTTAAAGATGCCAACATTTTTTTGGCTCCAGTAAATAAATGCAGTTTGGAAAAAGCTCCTAAAAACCAACACAAAGGACAAAAACCTGCCAGGAAAACAATCAGGCATTTGCGAAATCAGTTGCAAAGACTGCAATAATACAGGTTAAATAACTGCAATAATAGGTAAAACAAAAAGAAATGGTTTAAGGAATACATGAAAAATGTAAAATATAAACATACGAAAAAATCAGCAGTAGCATACCATTTCTGGCCAAAAAACAAAAAAAACATGAATTCCAAAATGAACCAAAACACTTAAAAGCTCTTAAAAAAACCCATAGAATTATCCACATGGGAAAATATATTCTTGGACGAAAACAAAGAAAATTTAGTTAACTTTGATATTCCAAACAACAGTAACATCATCAAAAAGTTTATAAAATCCAAAGGGCGACATCTTAGTACCAAACTGGAAAACTGACAATGGAATAGTGCTGATGAATTTGCCTTTGTAACATGTCCAAGTAAGTGGAACAAAACTAGTGAAATTTGAGTTATTTCCTCATAGATAAGGTATAATTTTCTTTGTGTTTTATAGGTGCACCCTCTCTTTTTCTCTTCTATTACAAACATTCTGAAAGAATATTTTACTTACGAAGCTGTTGACAATGGAGTGGTAATATATCCTAAGCTTTAGTATTAATTTTTTTATACTAAACTCCATTTACTTACATAAAAGTAAGATGCGTTTTGGGAGAATCTCTCCCATCTTCAGTTGCCCACTGAACCGCCATTACTTGAAACGATGGCTGGACACCCACATGTTTCTGTGGTGGCCTCTGTTGGTTGAACTAGGAAATTGCTGAGTTCATCCATAGGAGGAAATTTGAAATTCATTAGGTTTTTTTCTATTTTTAATATAAAATTTTTTTCCCAAATGGATAACTCCAATGGGTTCTGAAGATGTTTCAGCAGTTTAATTTCCAGTTTTATTTCATGGTTTTTGGTCCAAAAGTGAGCTGCTACTGCTCACACCTGTTTAAACCAAATATTCCTAAAATGTTTGGTTTAAGCAGGTGGATAAATCAGCAGTATCAGCTCACTTTTGGACCAAAAAGCATGAAATAAAACCAGAAATTAAACTGCTGAAACATCTTCACAACCCACTTTGAGAAAAATTTTTATATTAAAAAATAGAAAAACCTAATGAATTTTGAATTTCCACCTATGGATGAACTCAGCAATTTCCTACTTCAGCCAACAGAGGCCACCACTGAAACATCCGGGTATCCAGCCATTGTTTTGAGTAACAATGGTTCAGTGAGCAACTGAAGATGGGAGAGATTCTCCTGAAATGCATCTTACTTTTATGTAAGTAAGTGGAGATTAGTGGGGGGGATGAATACCTGAGTTTAGGATATTGTGAAAGAAACTTATTTTTTATATTTGTACATGATATTTATAATTTCTATGTTAACTGTTGTGGGTATTTTTTTTTTAATGCTACATGTGTATGGTATAATTAATTGTATTATTTTGTTCCTTTTGTAACTAAAATGTAGTAATTTAGTTTTATATAGTTTTGTATTTTTGTAACATGAAGCTTATTTTGTTGTGTATATTTTCTAGTTTTGTATGTAATAAGGGAACTAGGAAATTCTAGGGCAACACTTCACTCTTAGTTCTGGAACTAGCTGAGGTGTACCCTGTAAGGACAAAAGTACAACAATTTTGTATGTCTTTGGTCTCTGATATAACTACCATGCTATCTGCAGATAGGTTGTTGCACATTTGTTACCTATGGCTTGACAAACTAACTAATGGTTGTCTCCATACTTAAACATGTTAGCAGCATCTTCAATTGTGGTATAGCCGGTACTTGTGATTGAATGACCGAACTAATGGTTATCACCACAATCAACAATCCTGCAGCTTCTTCGAGTTCAGCAACTGGAGGGAAAGGGCCCACTCCCCAGTATAACACAGACAGCATGAACAGAATATAGTTCTTCCAAAATTTGCCACCAAATAAATTAACAATTGTGTGCTGCATATGAGCATGTGATAGTTTGTGTAGTATCTTGAAGTATACTTTATACCCAAGTGCTTACAACAATACAATACAAATAGTGCGGTACATGAATACACTTACATGTGACATTTACAGTTCTCCAGTTTATGTGCTAGTGACAGTGTAGAATAGTACTATAACATTGTTTCTGTTCCCTAGTTTTGTTTTCTCCAAAATATTTTTCTCATGGACACATTTCTTTTAGTTTTTTTATTATATTTTCAATTTTTTTTTCTACTTTGTTAACATTTATGTAGGTTTTAAATGTTCACAGGATCAGTGAAAAGGCGACTAGGGGCAGATGTGGCATTGGCATTGGATCACAATAGTTACACAATAATGGTATGCAGATGAAACATGTTCACACATTATTGCTTGAAAGCTGAAGAGGTAAGATAAAAATGAGAGTTTGTAGGAAATGCTAAGATAGCTGTGTATGATGGGGTAAGGGGAGAGTTGATGCCAGGAAGCCATGATAGAGTTTGAAAGAGTCAGTTAGGAGTAAGAGCTGGAAGAATGCAGTGAGTGAGTGCCATGCCATCAGCCACATCTGATGACAAATGTCGGGGAGGTACCCCAAACTTAGGCCTGGAATGTTTCCTTCCTTTAAAAAAATCCTTTCCTAATATATCATTTCATCTCATATATCATCAATGTTCACCGCCTGTGGTGCCTCAGTAGTAAAAATGGGCATTAAATACCATTAAAAAAAAAAACACAGACACATCTGTCCCCAGTGCCAGATGGACAAGTATGACATTATGTTAAAAGGCAATTTAGATAAGTGTTTTCTTTAAATAATAAATTCTGGAAACTTGTAATCACATAGATGTGTTGATTTTGGCAACCTATGCCCCATTGTTCCAATCCAGTACATTGTGTATGTTTTGGATGAAATATTAAAAGTTTATTGGTAATGTGGTGAAGTGGTCAGGCTCAAATCCTGGTCTGCCTAAATACCAGACTGAGCTGCTCTCAGGTCATCACAGTATTGCACCCAGAAAGTTAAAAGCACAATGCATAAGTGATGCCTCAGTAATGAAATCAGAGTTTAAACACTACTCAAAGAAAGAAAAAAACTCTACACAACAAAAAAGTTTATTTCATGATTAAAAGTTTTTAATATTTTTCCAAGATTTTATGTAGGTTGAGTATAATGGTCAGTAATTGTTTGAAGATTGTTTAGCAATTTAATAAATACTTAAGTGCTCTTGCTTATGAGATATGAAGAGTAATATTGATGTGCAGTTTGAGGGTTCATTAAAGAGTTTTTGATAGAAGTATAGAAAATGACATTTTTTAGATACTATGGTGGCATCTGGTAAACCTTCAGATGGGTGAAGCACAGAGTATTCAATCAACTATTTTGCTTCAACCTGCATTAAAAAAATAACATTAGTTTTTAAGCTATAATGAAGGTGATTTTGAGTAGACTTCCAAAGCACCTACTCTCCCATCAAATTCAAATTCAACAAAAGTTTTCATTCACCTTTCTTGAAATATATTTTAGGCCACATTCCTAATATTTCTTTTTTCTCAGTAGCCATGCTTCAATAGAAATAATTCCCAGATCAGTTACCCTCAGAGTAATTTTTTTCACTTCTTAATGCTGAAAACTACTACTGAAGATGTACAGAGGGTGAAATGTTTAAAGCTTGTTTTTAATATTGCATTAATTGCCTAATTTACAAAAGTTTTTATATTTTAAAGTTCTTCTCTATGTTTATTAGAATAAGCTTATATTTCAGTAAAATACCTAACACTGTTTGTGGTGTCTTGGTAGTAAAAACGGGCATTAAACACCATTAAAAAAAAAAATTTCCATGACTACTAACAGACTTTCGAGATGAATTTCATAAAAATCTTATAATATATTTATAATAAGTACAAAAATTGCATCATAAAATAATCTTGAAAGCATGAATCTAAATAGTTTGGTAGTTTCATTTATCAAAGTATATTTTAATATTTGAAAGTTCCCTCTTTAAAATTCCAATAATTGAGTCTTTATATTTTGGTAAACCTCTTCACTATCGTAATGTACTGTCAACTCAGCTAAAGCCATAATTTGCTGAATGTATTTAAAAGAAAAACAAATATGACAATAAACCATAAATGACAAAAATATTTGATTCAGTATCATTAGGGTATACTAACATTGCCAAAAAAAAAAAAAAGAAGCCATCATAAAACTGATTGCTCTTCCTATGTATGTATAGTGTTGTATTATTAGTTAGTTCATCTTATTGTAATTTACTGCATAGATATTATTGCTATAATAATTGTGTAATTTGTTTTATATTTTTTAGATTATCCTTTTTTATAAATATTATAATACTACAATGACATATCTTATATATTGTTTGATCCATTGTATGCAATAAATGAATATGAATGAATATGAATATTAATTGAATATGAATATTAATATTGAATATGAATATTAATTATAATATTTATTGTATTAAATAAAGTGTAATAAACTCAAATAAGTGTACTTACGAAGCTGTTGACAATGGAGTGGTATATATATAAACAATGTATACAGTTTTTTTCACACTAACTCCATTCACTTACATAAATTTGGAACATATGTTTCGGGAGCGATCCCTCCCATCTTCAGCCTGTTGACAAACTGTTGTTAAACGTGGCGGTTGGGTCTCTCGCCACGTTTAACAACAGTTTGTCAACAGGCTGAAGATGGGAGGGATCGCTCCCGAAACATATGTTCCAAATTTATGTAAGTGAATGGAGTTAGTGTGAAAAAAACTGTATACATTGTTTATATAAAAGTGTAATAAATTAGATTATTAAGAATTATGTATGTAAAATTTAAAATAAATAAAAAATATTGTTTTATCTCCCTTAGGCTTAGGTTGGACTTAGAAGCAGTTTAAGTATGAAAGTGAAATCACCTGTTTTTCTACTCTCTCAAAGAGCAGCATGATGGAGTCCATAACAGTGGAAGCAAGATAAGTGTCCTGTGGTTTTGTATAACTTCTCCAGCGACAGATCTCAGCAAAAACAAGCTTTACAAAAATGGGTAATGAGCACTTGTTGATGGCATTGGCTACTAGGCGCCATTGATAGTTTGTTAAGTCTCTGCATGCTGTTGCCATCCACATCCTGTGTCAGAAGCACTTACATTAGTTGAGGAAAAAAACACATACCCATACACACAAAAAACTTACACTTCCTCTTTCTAATTATGAATAATTAAATAAATACTATATAGTTGTACAATTAATCAACAGGGCTAGATGCTTAAGTTCAATAAGAAAGAATCACTGAAATTTATACATATATAATTATTTTCTATAGTTGCTTATGGCTCCTTATAAGCAATCGTTACATAAATCTTCTAATGAGTCTTTCCAAAGCCTTTAAAAGGAATGATATGCAAGCCTGATTGGTCAAAAATTGTTTAATATTCATGTTATAAACACACACACACATACACACATATATAAATTGACATCCCCAAAATCATAATTATTATGATCTATGGATGAAAATATTCTAAATTACACTAAGCATGTTCTACTAAACCTTTGAGTAAATGAAACTAAGAAAAAAAGATTTTTTAAATGGTGTACCTCATGGTAAACTATTACTGATATAATTGCTTTCATCTTAGTACCAAGTAGATAAAAAGTATATTATTCATTGCAAGGAATATCATATAAATGTAAATACAAACTGATGCAACCTAAACTTAGGTATTCATTTTTTACACTAAACTCCACATACTTATACAAAAGTAAGATGCGTTTTGGGAGAATCTCTCCCATCTTCAGTTGCTCACTGAATTGCCATTACTCAAAACGATAGCTGGACGACCAGATGTTCCTGTGGTGGCCTCTGTTGGTTGAAGTAGGAATTTGCTGAGTTCATCCATAGGAGGAAACTGGAAATTCATTATGTTTTCTCTATTTTTTAATATGACAATTTTTTCCCAAGTGCATAACTTCAATGGGTTGTGAAGATGTTTCAGTAGTTTAATTCCTGGTTTTATTTCATGGTTTTGGTCCAAAAGTGAGCTGCTACTGTTGATTTATCCACCTGTTTAAACCGAATATTTGGTTTAAACAGGTGGATAAATCAGCAGTAGCATCTTACTTTTGTGTGAGTGGAGTTTAGTAAAAAAAATGAATACCTAAGTTTAGGTTACATTGTCACTCCATTGTCAACAGCTTCAGAAGTACAATATTTACAAACTGATACATTACTTGATGACCTGCATGGCTAAGTCCTCTCCCAAATCTGTCACTTCAAGAAAGTTCTCCTCATTGTCAATCATTCGACGCAGCACATAATAGTCTTGGCTGACTTCAGGGCTGTCTGCTTCTGCAGCACATGACACTAAGAGCTGTAAAACAATAGTAAAATGGGTATAAAACATCCATACTTTGAACATATGCTAAATTTGAGTTAGTGTTTTATTATAATACAATTATGTTTCACATTTGTTTCAATATAGCTACAGCATTAGATTATGAAAGTGAATTATGCACGGAAAAGTAATTGCTGTGTAGTTGATGTTTTGAAAAGAAAATAAAATGAGTTGGAAAAGATAAAACAAATATAACAATTTCAAATAATAATGATTAATATTATTTGAAATGTTATAAATGAAAGGAGAAGATGTTATTATATGATTATATGCTGGTGTATTGTTATTGGCTACTGAATATTGTGTCATCTAGGTATGGAATAATAATAATAATAATAATAATAATAATAATAATAATAATAATAATAATAATAATAATAATAATAATAATAATAATAATAATAATAATAATAATAAATGATCATATAACATAATGGAAGATGTTGTAATTTGATCATATGTTGTTGTTGTTGTTATTATTATTATTATTATTATTATTATTATTATTCCATACCTAGATGACACAATATTCAGTAACCAATAAGAATGTACCATAACATCATATATAATATCTTCCCCTTTCATTTACTACAGTTTCAAATTTATATAATTATTGATTATTTATTCCAGTATTGGAATATATTGAAATGCTAAGGCAAAAAATCAATACTCGAAGTCTAAACCTATATAAAAAGTCACCTATTTGGCTCTGGCCATTCTTAGGTATGACTGTCACAAATAAGTTTCTTTACTAAATTTTAAATTAGATATAATTATTCTTATTTTAATTCCTGAAACAATATGAAATAAAATAATAACATAATAAAAGTGTGCCCCCTACATAGTATCTGATCTTTACTAACCTCTGTTTTGATTCATCAATAGTCTCCTACTGTAATTCCAAAAGACAAGGACTCAGCCATCACTTCTGGTAGTTCTTTCACATCAGAGGGTTTTCTTTTCATTCTTTTTTTATTTATTTTCCTCATTATTGCTCCCTTTTAAGATCCTATTCCATTCCAGTTCTTCTTGAGTTCATTATTCACTAATTCCTTTTACAAATTAATATATCCCATAGGTATAATTTAAATCATAATTCTTGTGTAAACAAAGAAATACAAAAACTAACCTATAACTAAAGCTTCTATGCTCTAAATTTATCAATGTAAACTTGATTGACATAGGCAAAAATCTATATTAAGCATGACCTACACTTAAACTCAAGTGGTAAAAATTATATAGTCAAAGAGCTATGTGAACTAACAGAATACATTAACAAAAAACTAAGTAACCCTCTTCATGTGTCACCAAGTGGGAAAATAAATGCATTGGAAGAAATGGAAAATGTAAATCAAATTAGCGAACATAGAGTTATACAAAGAGGTTTAGACGAATGTCAGTACTCATTTGAAATTCTATTAGGTGCCTTGGTTCATGCAGAGCAAGGTACATTGCACCCACAGTTGATCACAATAGAAAAAAAAATTAATAAAATAATGGAAACTCAGAAACTGCCAAGTGGACTGGACTATCCTTCTTTCCCTCTTTCTGAATTGTAAAATAGTTATAATACCCCAAACTTACTCATACAAGCAATATTTGGTTATGTATTAGAAATTCCCCTTCTCTCCTCAACTATCTATCACCCTTTCCTATACGGAAAGAAAATAATATATACTTGTTCCTAAGCTCCAATAAAGAATATATTTTAGTGGCCCCATCAGACAACATTTCGGTAAAATGTCAACAAATGAGTTAGCAGGATATTTTCAACCAAATGAATGTTAATATGTATGTAAGGAAATTACTCCTATTCATACCTACGTTCCAGGAGGGGACTGCGAAGCAACACTTTTTCACCCCTCTACTGTCGTAATGCCTAACAACTGCGAGGTAAGAGTAATCAAACTAGACAAGATTTTCTGGATTCCATTGTATCTAAGTAACCAGCAGCCATTTGTAGCACCTCAACCAGATAGACTTACTGTTTTATGTGATGATAATTCTAAACAAAAATTATTGAAAAAGAAGGTAAATTGGCATTGAAACGTAACTGTAAAACATTTTCCACTCATGTAACATTGTTTGCAATGAGTACTTTAACAAGTAATATTAGCACTGATCTCTTACCCAGTGCAGAGTTAAATTTTGATTGTTGTGAAATACTAGCAAAGAGCATTAGAATGATAATTTGCATATTGAAATGTCATAAGTAAATTTAATGTCATCAGTAGATGATTTAAGAGTATTAAAGTAGATGAGGTTGACAAATTGATTAAAGAACAAGAGACCAAAGACTTTTCTCATCTGTACATTCATGCTACAGCTTGGAGTCTGTATTAGGAAGTATAATTATGATCTTTTGCTTCCTATGTTGCTGACGAATGCTGGAAACACCTCGTCTTTCCTGAAAGAGTTGACCTAGCTCGATTCCCCGAAGTGACGCCTATTATCCCAATATAACCCCCTTCTCGTCTTAGTCATCGATATTGAATAGGGAAATTGTAGCACCACATTAAACAGAAGAACATCCCCAAGTTGTAAATCAGTCGACGGATATCACAGCTTGGATATAACATCCTGGGGGCATCTCGGCAGACGTTATTACAGGTTAAGAAATCAATAGTAATATTACTTGTTAAAGTACTCATGGCATCGTGTAGGTTATATGTGTTGAAAATGCTTTACAATTATGTTCTAATGTCAGTTTTCCTTCTTTTTCAATTGTTACTTGTTTGGAATCATCATTACATAAAACTGTGAGTTTTCTATTTGGTTGCTACAAATAACCACTGGTTACTTAAATCTAATTGTATCCAGAAAGTTTTGACTACCTTGGTTACTCTAACTTCACAATTATTAGGCATTACAACAGTAGAAATGTGTCGCTTTACTGTCCTCCTCGTACCTACGTACGTTTTTGTTTTGTTTGTTTGGCTTATGTACGGACGCTCTTTAACATGGTACGTATGTATGGGAATGTTTTCCATGCACATGTATTACAATTCATTTGGCTGGAAACATCCATTTGATTCATTTGCTGATCTTTTCCCAAAATGTTGTCTAATAGATTCACTAAATATATACTCTTTATTTGAATTTAAAAATAAATATATGTGGTTTTCTTTCCTTACGAGAAAGGGAAGGATCATATAAAGATGATAGATTGTTGAGGAGAGAGAGGATTTTCTAACACATACACCAAATATTGCTTGTACGAATAAGAGTGGGGTATTATAACTTTTTGTAATTCAGAATGGGGAAAAGAAGGATAGTCCAGTCCACTTGGCAGTTTTTGAGTTTCCATTATCTTTTTAATTTTCTCTATCATTACTAACTGTGGTTGCAATGTACCTTGCTCTGCAAGTACTAAGGTATCTAACAGAATGCCCAATGAGCGCTGACATCCATCTACATCTTGAATAATTCTAACCTGCTCATTTATCTGATTAACAGGAAAGTGTTGAAACCAATCTTTGTAAATTTGTTTAGTCTAGTAGCCTTGTCATGTATATTTTGATTTTGTATAATTTTTTTTTTATTTCTTACATAAAAGTTCATGAGGAACAATATACATTGACATGGAAGAATTAAAATTTCAAATCACTTAAAGAGGTTTCTGCATGAATGAGCAGGCATGTGCACCAGCAATTCCTATGACTTTTTTCTGTAATAGGAAGACACCATGCTTACTTTTAACTGAGTTTCCCCAAAATATATGACCATATTTTGTTATTGAGTTGAAATATGCATAATAAATTACTTTGAAAGAATTAATTGAATTTAGTGTTATAATGCACTCATTGCACACACATATATATATATATATATATCTTTGGTTTGTTGAAGTACACTCCTATTTAATTTAATGGCACAATCATCAAAACCATTTATATTAATCAATATGCTTGTGACATTTGCAAATAGAACAGTATTACCCATATTTTGAGAACATTTATTTACATCAGAAAAAGAGGAGGGCCTAAAACAGATCCTTGAGGCCTCCACGGTTAATTAACTATTCTAAAATAAATCTCCCAAATTATACCATCAAATGAAAGGGAAAATTATTACTATGAATTGTATAAATCCATTGGAATGGAATTTTATAAAACTACATATGAACAACTTAGAACAATTAAAAGAGCATATACAAACAGCATTTATGCAGAGAATCTATTATTCTAAAACTGCATCTAAATCTTTATGGAAAAGATTATATCAAAAAACGGGTAGTATAACTGAATCAAAAGATGTACAAATAAATATTAATGGGAAATTTGAAAAAGAACCAATTAAAATTTTTGAAAATATTAAAAACCATTATCTTAATGTTTTACCTCATCTATCAGAAAATAATCAAAATTATGCCATTTTGGATACTGTAAATAAACTATGTCTGTAAACCCCACAAACATGGATGAAATTATTCAAATAATAACTCATACACCAAATAAAAATACTTCAGGTTAGGATGAAATTAGTACTAAACTATTAAAATACTGTAAGAATGAAAAACCTTAGAACGTCTGGTAAATTCCTTAATTGAAAAAGAAATATTTCTAAATTGTTTAAAGATTGTAAGATCTGTATTACAGAAGGGTGATTATTTAATATTAATATTATTAAATATTAGTAATTACAGGCCAATTACATTACCATCTAAGATTAGAAACATTTATGAAAGTATTCTTCTAGCTAAGTTCATAAATTTTTTTTAATGGCAGAATTATTCTCTATAACTTTCAAAGTAGCTTTAGAAGTGACTTCTCAAACATAACTGCTATTAATGATTATGTTCATCAACTTTTAGAGTTATTAGGACAGAATAAAAAGATGGGTACCTTATATTTTTTATTATGAAAAGTTTTTGATAATATGAGACATGATCTTTTGTTATAAAAGTTGAAACCCAATGAGATTACAGAATTTCCCATGAAATATGTTAATCTTATCTTACACATAGAAAACAAATAACTGAAATTTATACTAAAAAAGAGGATATCTTATTTAATGTAAAGTTTGAATATGGATTAATAAAATAGGGAGTCCCATAAGGTCTTGGGTCCATTAATATTTTTAATATATGTAAATGATATTGTTCAACCTAATAATTCTATTATTATTTTTTATGCAAATGATACCACTATAAATTCTTAGGGGTGAATGTAATAGGCCTCTAGTGGACACCATCTCTCTGGGTTAAGAGCAAATCCTAAAATATTTTAAAATCAATAATCTTATATGCAATGCATTTAAACTAAATTTATGAAATTTGATCTAGTTAAAAGTAATGCTCTAGAGGATTTACATATGGTTGAATATAAAATCTGTGAATGGATAGATACGTATACATTTTTAGCAACATGGATAGGTAATAAATTAACATGGCCAAAACATATAGATGCCATATGTAGCAAAAATTGCAAATCCACTTATCTATTGAGATTTTTTAAAGATGTGTTTGGCTCCAAGGAGTAAAAAACATTTCTTATGGTATAATTAGCTCTCATCTACATTATGGTATTGAGGCCTGAGGGGCTGTAGCAAAGGTGAACATTGATAGATTATTTATATTGTAGAAAAAATGTATTAGGTTAATTTCTAAATTAGAATATAGACAGTTTTATAAGGATGCATTTATAAAACATGAAATTTCAACTATCTACTCTCTCCAGGTGTATAAGGCTATATTATGTAATGAAGCAAAGAATTTTATAAATAATAAAGATATTCATAACTATAAAACAGAAACAGTAAAGAATATCATAGGTATCTTAATAATAAACAACAGTATGTAAGGATGTAAATATAATGAGTATCTTTTTGCATAATAAATTATCAGCAGAGATCAAATCTGTAAAAAAATCAATATTTAAGAATCAGTTGAAGAAATATCTCATAAATAGATGTTTATATTCATTGAACAAATTGTAAGTTATAATTGTATACAGTATTGTAGCCTAACACTTGATAATGTTAGAAACTTGTGTTACAACTCTACTGGCTGTAAATAAATTATTAATTGTTATTAAAATATGCCCAATTTTCTATTTCTTCCTTTCTCGTAATCATAACCCAGATGTGCCTTTGCCTTCAATATCTATTCAGGTACAAGCTTCAATGAAGAACTACAACAGTAGCACAAATTAAGTAGCTTAAAGGTAAAAAAACATAATAAAAAAAATTGGTATGCAAAAAGGGAACAAGCTCAGCAGAGATGATAACTGATAGCTAGAGGGGAGTGAAATTCAAGTGATAAAGACAATTCCATTATTTGGGGATAAGGCTGAACAGTAATGGAAAATGGACAGAACAAAGGAATAATGCACTAGGGAAGGGAAAATTAGTTACCAATAGTATAAGAACATGCTAGAAGAAAATACCAAATATGAATGTTAGAGAGAGAGTATATTCTGCTATAGTTGAATTGAAATTGATGAATGGGATAGAAATATGGAGGACAGGAAAAGGGAGGGAATATATAGATAGATTCATAGCACAGTCTGTAAAATGATATTGGAATTACCTAGAGCAACACCCAATGGAGTAGGAAGGAACTAGGAAGGGTGGGCTGAAAATGTCTAGTAATAAAATGCATTATGAAATCTGGTAGAAAATACAATCATTAGAGGAAGGAAATATTCTTAAAGACTACTTGGGGCACAAGAAAAAGGTAAATGGGGGGAGGGTGAGTTGGGTAGGTAGGTTAAAGCAAATTGTATGAGAAATTGGTTTGGAAGAGCTATTTAGTTTACAGTCAGCAAATGGGCAAGGCATGTGGAATAAGGTAAAAGCAAGGATTGATGACATTGAGAAACAGGAAATATTTGCTATCCTAAGAGATAAGAGGGCTCTGATATGAGTATATTATAGGAATTTTAAGAACGAGTAGGGCAGGGAAAAGTGTATTGAGGGTTTTTACAAAATGGGTAGGGAGGTTACAGCATGGGAGAGAGAATGGGAACAATGATGTTAAGTGGGATAAAGCTTAAAGAATTGTGCCCACTGTGTGGTAAGATTGACTAGAACTTGCAATGTATAATACAATGTATAATAATAAGAGAAATTGAAGGATGGAGAGAGGAAATATGCAACAAGAAGTGGACAATTTAAGACAGAAATTCTAATATTAAAGATTTTTGGGATTAACAGAAAAGAATTTTTGAATCTGTTTGGAAATTATGTAAGGAAAAGTGGTGGAAGAAAGTGATCAAGGAAAATGAAGAAGGTAATACAATATCACTCAGGGAAGATTTAGGGAGTATTTATAAAATTAACCTGATAATATATATAGTGTTATAGGATCCATGTACACAACAACCAGGGTGTTGGTTGTATAGGATCCTGAATTAAAAAGCACTCAAGAATCATGGAAACAATTAAAACTGTAATTGTATAGTGGTAGTAGTGGTGGTGGTAGTGGTAGTGATAGTGGTAGTTGTGGTAGTACTGGTGGTGATAGCAGTGGTGGTGGTAATAATAGTGGTGATAGTAGTAGTAGTAGTAGTAGTAGTAATAGTAATAGTAGCAGTAGTAGTAGTAGTAGTAGTAGCAGTAGTAGTAGTAGTAGTAGTAGTAGTAGTAGTAGTAGTAGTAGTAGTAGTAGTAGTAGTAGTAGTAGTAGTAGTAGTAGCAGTAGCAGTAGTATATTCCTTCATTCACAAAGTATAGTTCAATAGGTGCACATTTCAAGTTTTCCACCAAAGAAAATGTCAGCCATACTCAAATGTGGTAGTTTTTCAATCTTTCTCCCTTATGGAGGACTGTGGATTTAAGAAGTTTATTAATGATTTAAATTCATCAAACAGTACAGTATCCTCTACTTTTACACCAGCAACATATAAGCAATGACTCACAAATGTGTAGCAAAATTTATCATTAGGTTACAAACAAAAATTTTTTCTGTGGTATGATCCGGTCAATTTTACTAATTTCGGTGTGCAGAATTAAAAAATGGATTCCCTTTTTTCATAGCACATCTCATTTCGGCAATATACTACAATGTTCAATGAAAATATAATTGTAAAATTTGTAAAAATATTACACACTCATATACAACTTTTAAAGAAAATAAAGAAGAACAATAACATGAAAGTGTAACTGAATTTGAGAATTTATGTTAGTTATCTTGCGTACCCCTTTTTCTTTTCTCATGGAACTGTAGTGTACGTGATTTTCTCGAGTGTTTTCTGACAGGTTCATCACATGCAAGACACCAGCAGAAATCTGCCATCATATGTATATCCCAACATCTCTGATAATGTCATTCAAAATCTTTCAAGTGCCGGTGAAACCTTTCAACTTGCTCTTCACTGGAAGCTCCTAAACTTGACGGGAAGTAGTTAAGATGTGACTTCAGGAAAAGAAGCTCCAAACTCATATTACAGCCGAGCAGTCTAAAGCACGTTTCTGATAATTTCTTTGTATTCAGGATCTTTCATATTACCTAGAAATTTCTTAACAATTTCATTCAAAGAGCTGATAAAATTAACATGTTTCATCAATTTCCTTATCTGTTGTTAGTCAAATACACCCTCTCTGATTTTAACCCATGACAATGATGGAAACTTTGTGCATAAGTACTGGAAGCAAGGGCAACTTTTGTCAAGTGGTTTCACAATTTGTTTCATCATGCCAAGTTTTATATGTAATGGAGGGAGTAGAATTTTTTGTGGATCAACAAGAGACACATTAGTAACATTTTTTGATCCGGGTACCAGTTGCTGTCTCTCAGGCCAGTGGTTAGTTTCCTAATGTTTGTCCCTTGTCCTGCTATCCCATTAGCAAAGAAAACAAGGAATCCTCCCTGTTGTCCTAGTAACAGACCAATGAACTTCAAGTAACCACTTATTTGCCATACAAGGTCCAGGTACTTAATTTGCTCAAAAACATATTTCAGAGTTTCATAAGACTCTCTTAGGTTCATACAATGTGTAAGCGGTATTGAAACTAACTTGTTACCATTATAAAGTAACCCTGTCTTAAGATTTCATTTGGAAGAATTGATAAAAAGATGCAGTTACTTGGGCTCATATACTTCCCTGTCCAAGTGTTGGATAAGATTACACACATCCATACAAAACAAATGTTGATCTTCCTCTGTATAGTCCTTGTGGAACTGTATTTCGCGATTCCTATAAAACGAAAATGTAATGCCAGGTGATAACAAATTCTTCTCCTATAGTCTTGAGCCCAGTAACTCACTTTTTTTGTTTTGTGAGGTCTAAATTCCTCAAGAAATCATTTAACTCAAATTGACTAAACTGTTGTGGTACATTGTCAAATTTTTCTGGATCAGAAACCAACTCATTATCAGAAGTCACAGAACTGCTTTCATATTCACTAAAATTGAGGTCTGCTCATGGTGTAGGTGTGGGTAGCGAGTCCATAAGGAATAGGCCGTGTAACTGAATTCAGATTTGGATATTTAATTCCAGTCTTATTTTATTTTATTTTTTTTATTTTTTGGATGCAGCCAGCAACTTTGCACATGCAAAAGTAACAATTGTCATGGTGACTCTGCTACTCTCTCCATATCATTGGTTTGGCAAATGGCATTGCCTTCCATTTTCCTTCATACCAATAACGTAATCCCTCAACACAACTGTTAAATGAAATATGAGGCACAAACTATTTATCCTGATCATCAACTTTCACTTTTAAATATGAGTAATATAGTTTCTTCGTTTGTGAGTCTATTTTACATACCTTCCCATCAAACACATTAACACCCACAAATGTAACAAAACTTCTGAGGATATTGTAGACACTGTCTCCTGTGTAATCCTGATGTAGAAGTCATATTCAAACTTTTATTTTAGTACTACACATATAGAAGACGAATGTGCATAAATGCTTCACAAAAGACAGACCTGACTCATAGAACAAAACTGACAAGCCTGGAAATTAAACATAAACATCTAGGTGAAAGGGAAGACAGATGTGAGTCGACTAGGAGGAAAATCAACAATAGATTTAGAATAACATAATGAAACATAGCAGTAAGCTATATAACCTGAATGAATTTAGCAACATATAAAAACTAGGTGTGGTAGCCATTTTTGAAATCAGGGCATTGAAGTCAAATATTTTCCTTTATACCACAGAATCAATGTTGACGTGTGCTATTTATTATATTTGTCTTAAAAGAAATTCATGGACTTCAAAAAAAAATTATTTATATTTGGCATTGCAATTCATTTTCTAACTGAAAATTATGAGCTAAATACCATACTGCTGAACTAATCACCACTGGATGGGTCACATGCAAATAATAACTTGACTGCAGAGATAAAAATCCATTACAGTCTACTGCATCTAAAAAGATTCTAAAACATGTCACAGACAACACTGCAAACATTAGTGAAAAAGATCTTAAATGGAAAAATTTTTACTATTATCTCATTTAATTGTTCAAGAGGCACAAAAAGTATAAATTCATTATATGAAAAAGTGAAAAATACTGTTGTGCATGTTAAATGTAATAAAACTAACAACCATAGACTGTTAGAATATCAAAACACTTATGGAATAGATATTCCAAGTATCACACGGTGGAACTGAGTTCTGCATGTTCAACCATTTTGTAGAAATGATGGACATACTAAGAGAACAATAACATTGAGCAGTAATAATTTCCCTAAACTGTCAAAGGAGGATTGCAAAATGTTGAAATCATTTGAAGAAATAACTAAGCAGTTAAATGGAGAAAAATATATACTGGGAGTGAGTCCATATAGATAACATGTGTTGGTTTAAGGAAGTAAAACCACATTTAAATAGAGTTCAATGCTTCTGTGCTCTCTGTATTAGAAGTTTTAAATGAACAAATTATCATAAAATTAAAAAATGGTGAATGTAGCAGAATTTCAGTGCCATGTACATTTTAAATTCCAGAGAGAGAATACATGAATATTCTATCCCTACAGTTCTTGAAGAAGTAAAAAAATACTAGAATTAGCTACAAAGGCATTCAATTCAGAGTGACAGTCAAAAACACAATTTGCAGTAAAGAAAATCAAAAAATTCAAAAGAGAATCTTCCTTATGGGACGAAAGATGTAACATTTTCACTCTGAACATAAGTAAAAATTGATAAAAATTTTCTGTAAATTATAAAAACATAATTAACTACCCTATACCATTATTCATATTTCAATTTCAGAAAGAGGTACACAAGGGAGCAAAAGATGAAGTGCAATGATTTCTGCAGTTGTTTTGGTTTATTTATGGATGCTCTTTAACATCTCAGGTTATCAGTGTCCCATTCAAATCATAACGTAAAGTGCCCAATAAATTTTGCTCAGAGCCTTTTCTTTCAGGCTTGAGGTTCTTTTGCATGCTATAAATCTATGATATGGGACCCACGGATTTACTTCCCTTCGGAAGAAAGTCATACTTGGGATTTTTACACCCAAAAAATCCATCCCGTGATTTTGAGATTAGGAGGCAAGTATGGTTACTACACCACATCACCAGGACTGACATAATACCTGCAGGAAGGCTTATTACCCCAAGCACTGCAGATCCCCTGGTGTGGTAAAACATTACCAAATGCAGTACTTTCAAAAGTGGTGAGAAAGAGATTTAGAATGACAGCCTCCTCAGTTACATGTGTCAGTCCTAGTGGTGTAGTGGTAACCATACTTGCCTTCTAAACCCAAGATTGCGGGTTCGAACCCGGCCAGGATCGATGGATATTTTCGGGCGTAAAAACCCTTAAGTATGGCTTCCTTCGGCAGGGAAGTAAAGCCGTGGGTCCCGTGTCATACATTAACGGCACGAAAAAGAACCTCACGCCTGAAGGAAGAGGCCTCTGAGCAAAATTTGTCAGCCGTTTCACGCCCTGAATAGAATAGAATGGGACGCTTATGACCTGTGATTTTAAAGAGCGTCCGTAAATAAACCAATTACCAAAAAAAAAAAAAAAAAAAAAATTAATTAGTTACATGTCAGCATTCACTTTCAAAGGACTGTAATGGTCTATAGGAAAAGTGGCTAAAGCCAGAACTTTTATTTCTTTTCTATTTTGCTTAGTAATCGATCCACAAATAAATCAGTACTTTCAAAGGCTAGTACTTTTGTAAATGAGAACCATCCAGTAATATTCACACAGTAGTATGAAATGTCAAGAATTTACCTCCTGAACTGAAGGTACGAAAGATTAAGATACTTTTTAAATTTCTCCAGGATATGGCGTGTTATTTTATTTTATTCCATTATGTCCGCACGCATAAACAATTATATTGAATATTTTAATGCTACATAATGTATTCCCTTTTAATAAGATGGTAGCTTTTGTATAAAATTATGGAAATCATCTAACTGTATAACATTCCATAATGCTATTTTGAGCAAAGGTATAATGTGCCTTTTCTTTACATTAGGGCATCAAATATGCCATGTTAAAAGATATGCTATTTCTAGGCATCTACAACACTGCAATGTAAGTTAAGTAAATGGGCGACTAATGCATTTCATAATTTGTTGCATTTAAGATTTAAAAATAAATTGTTTGCAAGTCCAAAGATTAAAACATATTCTTAATTTCTATCATTTTACATTATTTGCAATATATAACCTTAAAATGCAAGCAAGTCTTGAGATATTATACGGTTTTGTTCAGTATTTTGTGATTTAATAACAATATAACCTAATCTCAATCTTAATATTGAGTATCTTCGACAGGAGTAAAGTCACTTAGCATAAAACGCTTAATAAAATGTTTGAAAAATAAGCAACACCATTTGGTGCAAATATTACAACATTTGAAATGCACAATAACATATTACAACATGTGATTACATTTTAAATGCATTTAATGCTACTCTAACAGTGGTTGCAATTTTAATCTACTTCGATTAATTTTATATTATTTGCAATATATAACTTAAAAATGCAAGCAAACCTGAAGATAATATGTGGGTTTGTTTGTTCGTTTTTTTTTTGTTTTTTTTTTTTTTGAGAGTTAATAACGATATAAGTAATCTCAATTATAATATTGGTTATATTCGACAGAAGTAAAATCGCTCTGCATAAAACGCTTCATAAATTTTGAAAAATATGCAACACCGCATTTATTTAATTTGGTGCAAATATTACAACATTTGGAAATCACAATAACATATTACAACATGCAATTACATTTCAAATGCATTTAATGCTACTGTAACAGTGGTTGCAATTTTAATCTACTTCGATTAATTTTATATTATTTGTAATATATAACAATAAAATGCAAGCAAACCTGAAGATAATATACAGGTTTTGTTCGTTTTTTTTTTTTTTTTTTTTGAGAGTTAATAACGATATAGCCTAACCTCAATTATAATATTGGTTATCTTTGACAGAAGTAAAATCGCTATGCTTAATAAACTATTTGAAAAATAAGCAACGCCGGATTTATTTAATTTAGTGCAAATATTAAAACATTTGCAAAGCACAATAAAATATTATAGCATTATTCTAAATCCATTTAATGCTACTATTACAGTGATTGTAATTTTAATTTCGCCCATCTCATCGTTCTACCGCAACTTGGTGTTACAGGCAGAGCTAAAACCACTAGGAATCTCCTGCTGCAGTGGAATCATGGAATCTCTGAGTGGAATTTTGGAATCTCCAAGAGGCTGGCCAGTCCCAAGCGACAGTGGAGTTCACTCCACGCACTTGTGTCTCATGTTGAATGTTTTTTTTTTAATTTGTTAAAAATAATGTAACCTTTGTGTTGCTCTGTGAAAAATGAATTACTAGAGCATTGGTACGCTGGTAAAATATTAAGCCTGACCTCCTACGCTTGCCTCCTTTTCGTAAATATAAATTGAATAGCGGCGGGTGAATCACTCTAATGAGGGTATTTTTAAGCGAGTGAAATATTGTAACGATGAAAAACGTACTCTTATTCCAATTCGCAATTATTTCATATATATACACACACGCTAACCCTAACGCTAACCTCGGTAAATTCTAGAAACGGCTGATCCAGTAGTTTTCTGCGGCTCGCTACAGCCTGACGGCCTACGCTTGCCTCCTTTTCGTAAATATAAAGTGATAGGGGCGGATAAATCACTGTAATGCTGGCAAATCTCCTTTGATTGCAGCATAAAAATGTCAACATCAATTTATAGGCGATTCTGTGCATGATACTATGTTACCGAGTAAATCATTGTAAGTGTGCCAATATCCTTTATTCAACAGAGAAGAAATAAATATAAAATAAAATCCGAATGATAGGATTCCAAATCACTATCTTCACAACTATAACATTACGCTTTAACCGCCTGAGCCATCGTTCCACTGCTTGTGAAGTTTTATTATCTCTATAACCTTCGGCTCTCTCGGCTGTCCCTCGGAGATCCACGATTCCACTGCAGCAGAAGATTCCTAGGGGTTTCAGCTCTGCTTATAACGATAAATTCTACCACGTCCGTAACTGACTTGTCTCGTTAAACTGCTATTTTGAAACTGTTTGGACCTTGTAAAGTTGCAACTGTTTCACGAAAAGAACTGTCATTCGGTACTGAGGATTTCGCCTTTCTCCGCCGAAATTCATTACTCAGGAATTGACGATTAACAGAGTCCACCATTACATTTTGACAAGTAATTGTTCACATTTTATGTTTCATATCACATAATGATATCGTATATCGTTGGCATATATAAATTACATGATATTAATAACCTTGCAATATGAAGGAAGTCTAAGTGGTAACCATGACACCTTATTGGTATCTTGAGCTCCTGTTAGTTGATCCACGGAATCCAGAAAGAGAATCAAAGGCTGCTGTTTGCTTGCATGTGTGAGAAGATGTTTGAAGTATGCAGTAAGAGGTACCAGATCCATAGGTATTTCCTCAAAAGGTAGCATATAGTTATATGATATCTGAAATAGATAAGAATTGTTGTTTTGAACTTAATATTGTCATATTCACTCTAAAGGTAAAACTTTATAGTAGCATACATATTTAACAGCAATAATTTTACATTCAACAGGTTCTTACTTTTGTTGTGCAGACAGAAGAGATTAGTGTGTTTGTGGCAATGCTATCAACAAATGATGATGATGATGATGATGATGATGATGATGATGATGATGATGATAATAATAATAATAATAATAATAATAATAATAATAATAATAAACACTATTCGTCCTCTAACAATTTTTAAAATACTGAAGGATGGGTGCTTTAAATTGAACAAATTTATAATATGATCATATGTTAGTTACTTATGCTCTTCTTTCATAAAAGCGATTTCCTAAAACTGAAAATATTTATTACTTTATCTACTAGATAAGTATTATCCATCCATCCATCCATCCATCCATCCATCCATCCATCCATCCATCCATCCATCCATCCATCCATCCATCCATCCATCCATCCATCTTCTCATAATAATCTATCTCTTTCTTCTTCTATCTCTCTACTCTTAACATCACATCTATTATATTTTCTACTATCTTACGCACTGCTAATTATGCTAAATTAATTTTTTACCACTTATAAACGTTTTACCTGTAGAAGGCTCAAACTCTTATCATTTCGGTTATAAGCCAAGCGTCTAGACCATAACGCTACAAGAACCATGTTGAAAATAAGGCTAATGTAAATTATAAATTAAGTAATCTAACTTAAACCCCAATAAAACTTATAGAAAGTATTCAGAAATTACTAAACGAAGTAAAATTATGCGAATACTTATAAAATAATAAAAAAGCAATATACATGACGACTCTTCAACCTTCAATACGAAAACATTCATCTTTGAACCAGCCGCCATATATAAATAAAATAAATTGAACAACTACTATTACTTTCAGAATAAGCAAGGAAATAAGTTCAAAATCCGTGAAAAATTAAGCTCATAATAGTAAAATATCACAAAGATATAGAAAATATGTAAGGGCAAATCAATCACTTTGTTTGCGTCGCTTGTCGAAATTTAATTAAATACTCTGGCTTCTAGCTTATAGATGTAATACGGATGGGAGAAAAAAAAATCTAGTTTACCAACACAATATATACATATATCTAGCAACCAGTCCATTATAAATGAAATAAACGAGTGCAACAAGAACCTAAGTACATGATGACCGTATTCTAAAAGTTAGCCCTTTAAATAATCCTTTCCGTTAATAAGCATTGCCATTATAAATGCTAACATTAATTTATTTTAGTAGTCATGTGACAATTCTCTAATTTTAATCGATAAACATGCTGCACATGAACAATGGTACTTTTTATGGATGACCATAATGATAAAACTAATACTTGATCGATATATAACAGATCAATTAAACTGGTCAAAATACAACTTATTCATTATTTAATACTGATATTAAATGAAGCTATTACAACAATATTACACACAGTGCATTATTTACTAATTAATGTGGACACTTCAGAAATACGTTTAAACTTTATATTATCTATCACTTTATTTATTTGTTTTAGCAGCAGTTCAAGTGTTTGTAGCAATACTACGGTACCACTATACTTCTCAGATTTATGTATAGAAGAAAGGAACTTAGTTTCTTCATCGCTTTGAAAATTTTGCCATAATGGCATGCTTTTGTATTGTACTGTATTTGTAGAATTGAATTTACTGAATTAAATGAATATTCTGTTCCTGTATTCTGTTCATTGAGCGTTCATAAAAGAAAACCTCTTTCAATATTGGTATTATGTCCAGGTACAGAGAAATAAAACCTTTTTATTTTAATTATTCTGAACAATGGTCAACAGAAACAGAAAAAAAAAATTCTTTTTTCTTTAGAACACTTCTTTAAATGCTTGCTCTTGGTTGTGCAATAGTAAAGATTTCAATATGACCACCTAGCCAAAAACTCTCATTTGATTTATTTATTATCTTGCTTCCATTTCACAGTAATTTCAGCACTATTCCACCCACACTGTACAATTTTCAGTAGTATCCAGTCAAAATGTTGGAGTTCAGAAGGAGATTTACTCCATTTAGGCAGGTAATCTATTATGCTCTGATAGAACATGATGAACTACTTCTGAAACTTTGACTGATCATATTGTGTCAACTCTTTAACCTTAGAAATAAAGAATGCCATTCTGAATGCACAAATTATTGTAAATTTACAGATTTTTTTCTCCGCATTTATTTGCATCTTTTTGGCATGGATTTTCTTCATGCACTTATCCATTTTTCTGCAAACAGCTCAGCAGGAAAATCTTTTAGACATGACCCATTAATGACCATGAGTAACACAGACGCCAATGTTTTTGTTCACATTGGATTCCTTGTTTAGCATGAGTGTTAAACTCCTTTCACATTCTGCGGAAGACACTGGTATTATATCTGTCATTTGCATCAGTTCCTTTAATGTTTCACCAATAAATTCCCTTTCCTCACTTTCTTGAACGGACGAAATTCTTCCAAATATTTAACAACTATATAAAAGTGTCAGTGTTTGAAGGCACTAAATCCGAAATACGGATTCGGTTTTTTCATCGCCAAATAACATTAATTCATTTTCTTCCTATGACACCACCTTTTATATAAACTTCACACTTTGTAAAAATTTTAACTATGAAAATCTTGCGTTCATAATGACCATTAATTCTTAAAGAAATTGCTGCTTGATATTTGTGAACGATTTTTTGTGTGTTCAAAGTTTCCGAGATAGGGTGACCTTTTAATGTTTTTGTAACTGAATATTTGAACACCATTTTTGTATTTCATTGTAGGAAATACATCAATGCAATTTTATTTCTGAAGAAGCAGCTATAGCGTCAGGGTTTATATAATGCGGACACAAGGAAAATGACTTTATTGTTTCCAGAACATCCCTAAATAGAACAGTTCCATGATGAAATTCCATGGTCATTTTCTGGGGCAATCCATGCTTCGTGTATGTTCGTTTTCTGGACTTGTATTGTATTCCATAAGTGATGTATAACTTGACATCATAACTGTCAAAGTATAGCTTGAGGATACTACCCTGTGATTGACAAATATTCTTCCTGTTTTTTTAAGTTCAAGTCCCAATGTCATGGCAATTTCAGTCAATTAGAGTTGATTTTTCATGCTCACAGAAGAGTGGGAATACAATATATTCATGAAGGAGTTAAATCGCAGAACAGACATAGTATCTATTACATCATGTACTCAAGTTTCAGTTTATGAAAAAAAAAACAATGAATAACTATAATATTCGGATTATATTTATCACGAATGTAATGTAGCTGCTCCCTTGTAAATCCCTTGTAAATTTGCGACTCTATCCGAAGCAATCCTATAAATATCTTCAGAAATGTCATTAATAATCAAATAAAATGTAATACTGTCAGCAATGACTTTTCCTGTTGACGAATTTAACTCTTCTATACCATAGAAATAGTTGCTCGGCGAACCATAGTACATGCAACGAACGTAGATAATTAAGCATGCATGATTCGTTTACTTGACTAGTGCTTCCGTTAACTAAAATGCAGAAAGTATAATAGGAATTAATCATAAACTTTGATAGTAGAGGTGAGACTATGTTTACTGAACGAAATGTATAACATTTGCTTAAGTGTGATATGAATAAAGCATACTTCCAAACTTTCTAGTCTATGAAGCTTGAAATTCACATAAACTTTTGAAAAGTAAGAATTATTTATTTTCTTTATTTATGAGATACGCTATTCTAAAACAGGCGCGATCACTTGCAATTTCTATAGATCTTGCTCCTTCCTCTTTCCTGAAACCTTCAGAGAGAGATTTATTGCCTCTTTTTTCTTTCATTCGAAATGGATTCACACTTCAAGTGAAATTTATTCCACTCGTGTATTATATTTTCATTTAATTTGTATTATTATTTGGATAAAAAGTTTGTTTTTGATTTTGATTTGATTTATTTACGGACGCATCACATGTCATCAGCGTCCCATTCTATTCAGGGTGTGAAACGGCCGATAAATTTTGCTCAGAGGTCTCTTCTTTCAGGCTTAAGGTTCTTTATCGTGCCGTAAATGTACGACACGGGATCCAAGGCTTTACTTCCCTTCCGAAGGAAGCCGTACTTATGATTTTTACGCCCGAAAAAATCCATCGATCCTGGCTGGGTTTGAACCCGCGATCTTGGGTTTAGAAGGCAAGTATGGTTACCACTACACCAACAGGACAGACAAAAAATAAATAAATTAAAAATAAATAAATAAATAAAAAATGGTCTGTCTTTAATAGCAGCGTGATTGTGAATTTTTAAACTAAAGCTCATAACCGCTCCGAAACTGTTTGCTGAAAGCCAAGAGCGATTTGTTTTCCATTTTTTCGAAATGAACTTCGTCTATATATCCCTCGATTAGGCTGTTGCACTTAATCTCACAATTTCCACTATATGTTTCTCTGACCCTTGCACCGCCACGGGTGGCCGAGGTCGTTAAGGCGCGGACTCGTAAGCGGGAGGTCTGGGTTCAAGTACCGCCAGGACCGTCCTCCCTGACTGAGGTTTTTTCCAGGTTTTCCTCAGTTCTCATAAATGGTAAATGCCGGGGAGGTACTTAAACTTAGACCTGGAACGATTCCTTCCTTAAAAATAAATTATTTCATTCCATCTCATGTATCATCAGTGTCCATCGCCTGTGGTGCCTCTGTAGCAAAAACGGGCGTTAAACACTGTTCATTCATTCATTTCATTCCTGACCCTTGGCCCCGCTCTACTGGAATGTTTACCTGTTAAGTATCCTGTCACCAATCACTATTGTACTCATTGTATTATTGTACTCATTGCCATAGCATACATTTATTTACATTCTATTATTGTCACGTTAAAAGATACCACCATAGGTGGCAGAGGTCGTTAAGGTGCGGACTCGTGAATGGGAGTTCTGGGGTTCGAATCCCTCCAGGACCAAAGTCCCTGACTGAGATTTTTTCCAGGTTTTCCTCGGTCCTCATAAATGGCCGGGGAGGTACTGTGAAACTTAGGCCTGGGAAGTTTTCTTCCTTTAAAAAAATCCTGTCCCAATATATCATTTCATTTCGTGCAACATCAGTGTCCACCATCTGTGGTGCCTCAGTAGTAACAACGGGTGTTAAACACTATTCAAAAAAGTAAAAAACATTAAAAGATACCGCCACGGGTGGCCGGGGTCGTTTGTTAAGGCACGGACTCTTGAGCGGGAGGTCTGGGATTCGAATCCCACCAGGACTCCTTTACTGACGTTTTTTTCCAGGTTTTCTTCAATCCTCATAAACGGCAAATGCCGGGGAGATATCCTTAAATTAAGCTTGGAACGCTTCCTTTCTTTAAAAAAAAATCCTTTCCCAATATATTATTTCATTTCATGTATCATCAGTGTCCACCACCTGTGGTGCCTCAGTAGTAATAACGGAGGTTAAACACCAATAAAAAAATCCTTAAAAGAAACGGTCACAAAGTAGAATGTAAACCTTACAGAAAATAAATTGTATGCATTCTCTAGTTTCAGTTGCATGACTAACGCTTATTAACAATAAACTGTTGCAGGTGATTTTCGCAAAACGTGATTATGAAGAAACGTTAAATACGTGTTTTCAGCCATTGCACTGAAATTTTAAAACTTGCGTTTACACACTGATGTTTATGAAAAGGGGGGGGGGTTTCCCTTGCAAGGAAGGAATTTTTATTTTACTAGAGGGCGAAACGTTAATTCGAAAGTTTATCTTTCATATCCAGGTTGTGATCTTTCTGTAGATTCTCCCCCATAGATCGCCGAATTGTATTCTTTCATTTCCATTCATCCTTCAATTCATCCTTTCTTCTTTGGAGTTGAAGGATTATTGTCCTCCCCTTCCTATATATTTTAAAAATATATAAAAACCCTCTGAACAAATACATTCTTGAGCAGCTTCGTGACAGGGAAATTAACAATGATTAACAATTGTACGCATTCAAGACATATTTGAGACTCGTGGTACCGTATGTGCTGTTCAAGGGCATATTTGGGAGGCCAACAGGATGGTACAACACCACTTTACCACCCAGATGTATGTGCGTACTTTTATGACTATCTTCCAAGGCACTGGATAGGACGAAGAGGTCCGATTGAGTTTTCACCGCGTTCTCCGGATCTAATTCCGTTGGACTTCTATCTGTGGGGATCTCTTAAGCATTTTGTATACCGTAGAAAACCAGCTACCTTGGCAGTACTTCGGGAAGAAATTGAAACGGCATGTACTGCAATCGCTGAGGACACTTTAGCAAACGTTACTCAATCAGTAGTAAGGTGATAAGTGTTCATCATTTTCTGTTTGTGTGAATTCAGATTTGTTATGTTAACACAATATTTTCTTTGCTTGAAATGTGTATACATTTTTGGTATCTCTGCATGTCTTTTTGACTAATAAGTAATATTCAAGTTATCTTTCTATAATACTATGATTGACACACACACACATACACACGTGTGTATGTGTGTGTGTCTTAGTTATATTTCTATGAAAGGGATGGAACATGCTGACTATTGCCTGTTGAAAGTTTTAGGACAATAGATTTGACTCTAAAGATTCTCTTCTTTTGTTAAAGAGGGACGACCCCTCCCATTACCATCATAAAGAGTTGCCGACATCAGACCCCAAATGGTTTTATTGCCTCGACAAGGAAAACCAAGAAACATGAGTTCAATCTATAATAGTACTTGTCATCAAAAGAAACTCCACGTGCGGAAACAGGTGTCTTAAAATAAACCAAAATGTTAGCTGTTTGCAACAGTTTCAAAGGAATACTCCTTATATGGTCGAAACGAGCTTTATCGCAAACCTTTAATGTGCGGGTCTGAATGCTAGAAAATTGGGGGAAAAAAAAAAAAAAAAAAAAAAAAGTAGCGGGGAAGAAAAACTTCGTCCAATAAACAGCCCTCAAAAGTGGACGAATGAGAATGAATATTAAAGATATCGTGTAATAGCCAATAGGAGGTTAGAGTAAAGTCGATTTTTTAGCATATTTGAAGAAATAAAAGTTCGCGGGGGGAGCGAATTGACATAATAGATTTATTTTGATATAAGAAATAAGTTGTTGAGGATTATGGAGAATGTAGACAAAAGAGTAACGGGAATGTACGAGTGATCACGACGGCGAGCAGAGGACCGGGCAGTTTAATACTGTGTCAGACATTCAGTAACTGACAAATATAACACTACAGTTCAGTTAAAGAAATACGTCGTCATTAAGATAATACAACCGTCTCATCAAAACTGTGTCACTGTGTCGAGACGCTTCTAAACAAGTACAAGGATATGGCACCATCTTGCGGCTTTTACGCCAAACTAGAAGTGTCCAGCCATACCCGCAGTCCTGTTCTACCCGACTTTCCCCCATATATTAAATTCACCATTAAATATTTGTTTGATATTGAATTTTACGGTAAAAGCAGGTAACATAACTGTAACTCATAGAGGATCTGCATGTAATGCATGAATAAGCTGTAATTCATAGAGGAATTTTATTGTAAATAGCATATGTTCATATGCAGCATACCTGCTGACAGATGGAAATAAGCGTTGGAGTTAGAGCACTGCTATCAGGGGTAGTTCCCAGAAAGCGTATAATGCTGAGAGGTTTTGCTCCCTTGAACCATTCCGTAGAAGTGAGGCTTGCTGCTCTAGCAAGTAAAGATGTTTTGCCACAGCCTCCTTCTCCATAGAGCACCATGGGTTTCTCGCAAGTTCCCACTATATACTTATGAAGTCTATCTAATTCTTCTTCCCGTCCATAAAATACCTGCAAAGAAATATTTTTATTAACTGTAGCTTCTCTAAAGCTATTTGTAGTCTGACAATTCACTGAATACTAAATGAGTAACATTTTCTATATGTTACTCATTTCTAAGAATATAATGTAATAATTATTTTAGAGGGTGTTATTTACTTTTTGTAATTAATTAAATACTACCGTGAATGAAAGTTGAGCATTAGTAATTTAAAAGAGTCAATCGCTCATTTTCGTTCATTATACTCATGCTTTATTTTGTTGCATAAATGCTCGGCACGTAAAATTAAATATAATTCAATGCATCATTAAAATGATTAAATTAAATTAAATTTATTTATAAAACATCACTGAAAGCATCATACAGTGTAACGGAAATAATATGAATTTAAGCTCAATATATAAGCAATAATCAATATATAAATAATCATCACTTACTTCGAAGTTAAGAAATGTTAAAAACCAAGAGGCATTACTACAAGTAGGAGCTTCCTGATTTTTTTATCTATATCGTTTATTAATTTATATTTGTCCAGCAATCGCAGAAGTTATTATTACCTCTATTTTAACCCTGCTATTTTTAAAATAGAAATTTACAGTATGTAAAGATGCCTGACTAGTGCGTTGACCCCAATACTACGAGGGTAGGTAGTATGTTCAAAATGGAGTATCCAGCAGTTATTAATATCTGTATTATCTTCTTCACATAAGAAGAACTTACTCCAAATGAAATTAAACAGCGATTGGACTGTGTATATGGAGAAGCATCCCCCTCACACTCTACCGTAAAAGAATGGGCCAAATTTTTTCGAATGGGTCGAGAAAGCATTGAAGACGAAGAGCGTGCAGGTCGGCCCTTGGAGATGCTCACTCCTTAAAACGTCGCTCTTGTGGAAGGAGAAATTATGGAACACCGGACAGCGGCTCAAAGTTACAGAAATAGCAGCAAGGTTGGGCCTTTCTAAGACAACAATCCTTCAAATTATCATGAACATGAATAAGGATAGAGCAAGATTCGACTTGTAATCTCAGTCCAACAGTAGCAATGAGTCATCTGTTGTCAGGCATTTTTGGAGCTCTGCCGTGGCAACGAGAGCGAAGTTCTGCAAACCATTGTTACAGAAAATGAAACTATGATCCTACAGTATGATCTCTTGTCCAAAAGAGAAGCAATTGAGTGGCTTAAATCGGCGAAGCACTGCTGCTGAAAGTCGGTCCTGGTGGTGTAGTGGTTACCATACTTGCCTCCTAAACCCAAGATCGCGGGTTCGAACCCGGCCAGGACCGATGGATTTTTTCGGGGGGTAAAAATCCTAAGTATGGCTTCCTTCGGAAGGGAAGTAAAGCCGTGGGTCCCGTGTCGTACATTTACGGCACGATAAAGAACCTCAAGCCTGAAAGAGAGGCCTCTGAGCAAAATTTGTCGGCCGTTTCACGCCCTTGATGACCTGAGCTGTTAAAGAGCGTCCATAAATAAATCATTCAAAAAAAAAAAACTGCTGCTAAAGGTCAAGATCACTCAAGCAACCAAGAAGATCATGGCCACAATCTTTTGGGACTGTGAAGGAATACTCTTCATTGACTTCATAGAGGAACACCACAGTAAATGGGGAGTACTCTGCTGGCCTACTTCATAGAAGACATGCTTCCATCAAAGAGAAAAGGCTGAGGAAAGATGAATAATGGTGTGAGCAATATTCACGACAATACGCCTGTCACACAGCTCTTGTTGCAAAGGAAGCTGTGAAGAAATTTGGCTTCAAGGAGATCGAAAATCCACCCTACATCTTAGATCTAGCTCCCAATGATCCTTTTCTCTTCTCTAAACTCAAGAAGAACCTTCGAGGAAGGAAACATAAGTGTGACGAAGAGGTGATGGATGCTATTTACGCCCATTTTACAGACAAGACTTCTGACTATTTGGGAGGGGGGGGTTTAAATGTTAATTCAAAAATGTAATAAGTGTATTGCAATAAAGGGTAACTATATTGAAAATTGAAATATAGTTTTTGTCTTTATCATACCTATAAAATGGTTAGGCCGGAAACTGATGAACCTATTCTTTTACAGGGTCATTCCAATGGCATATTTGGAAGTTGTCTGAACTGTCGGCACATCAGTTTTAAGTTATATCATAGATCCTATGTTTAAATTGATCGAACTTAGTTGAGTTACATTAAATCTAGGATTAGATTATACCAGTAGTTACATATCACATTTATTGTTCCAATAAGAAGGTAGATACATTATATATTTTTGTATAAATTTATATTTACGGAGAAATTATTTTAAGATAAGTTAAAATATATTTTTAAATTCTAATTTGAATTTGACTTCATTTAATGCAATTCTTTTATGGTTGATGCCAGTGAATTAAACAATACAATATCACTATAGTAAACACATTTTTGAAAAACTTGTAGATTACTGCTTGATCTATGTATATCATTCATGCATGAATCATGTTTTTCTGCCATGGATGTCTGAATTTTTTATGAATATTTCAGAAATTTCTGTTACAAATACCACTACAACTAATATACAGTCATCTGTTAGTGGTAGGATTTCAAATCTTTTGAAAATCGATTACAGTGAGTTGTATATTTCATTTCTTTCTGAAATATAAATATCCTTTAAGCATATGCAGAATTTCCCCAGAGCATTATTTTGTGTGTCCTTAATGAATGAAAGTAGGTATAATATATTGTTTTTAAGATGTTACCATTTGTAAAATAAATTAATGAGCTAATTACAAAATACACTGAACTCAATAATAATAAGACAAAGAAATGCTATGTTGGGAGATTCATCTATTTCCTTGCCTTTAGGCTGAACATTTAGATAACGTTATTGTGATATAATATATAATTAAGTTTTTTTTTCAAAATGTATACTGATTTCATTACTATCAAAACAATTATTATTTAATGTACAAAATATTTTATTAGATAAATCCAATAAATGTTTTATCAGCAAAGAATACTGGAAAAACATTTTTATTTGTTATCAAGGAAGATAATTAATATATATGTATCCAAAATCAAACCCCATTGAACATCATACTTAGCTTCCCACTATTCTGAGTAAGTGTTAAGATTATTGAATAAAATTATTGCAACTTTCTATTTTCTATATGATAAATAATGCAAGCCATTTATAACATTTACCTTCAATATCATGAGCGCATAACTTTGAAAAAGTAATTAATGATTCACAAAGTCAAAATTTTTGAGAGGTCATAAAAAGTGTAAGTGTACAAAGTCTAGTATCAAGATGTGTGAGAATTTCTTTAGTTAGCTAAAAGATTTCTTTAATAGTGGATACATTTTTCCTAAACCCAAATTGTTCACTGTCTAATATATTATATTTTTATAGATGGTAGTGTGATTTATTGAACAGTGATAATTCAAATACCTTCAAAAAAACTGTAGTAATTAAACTGGCTTGTAGTTTGACATGAGTGATTTTGCCTTTTCTTATATAATGATTTAACAATTGAGTACTTTCGTTTGTATAGAAAAATTCCTGACAAAAAATAAAGGTTGCATATATTACTTATGTGCTTGCTAATGCTATATGCACATTATTTTAACATACTTGTGGTAATTTCATCATAATATGCTTTGTTTTACCTTTTAAGTCTTTGGATTACTTTGTTTATTTCAACAGGTTAATATTCTTGGAATATTAGTTTGCACAGTATAATTCTCCATTGTTCATACAACAAGAAATTTATTTCTTCTCTCCTAAAAACATGAGTTATCTAGAAATCTAGAATTGCTATATATATATATATATACATACATATATCCACAGGAATATGTAGATATATTACATTGCTCATTACAGTTTCAAATTATGGCAAAATGAAAGCACTTATAGGGAAATATTTAATTATAAGTACATCCATTGTAATGAAATGTACTTAAGTGCACATTTTTTCCCTAGAAAATGAATATTTTAATGAATATTGATGACAAGTAACTATAATAAAAATTATATGGAGACAAGCCAAGCCACTTTAGTTCTATTCAGGCAAGAATATGCACTTATAGCTCTTTGGTTTGTGTACTTTCTCAGGGCAGTCTACAGGATTTATTTCATGAGAGTGATCAGCATTACCTCATATACTTAATCAATTATTCTCCTAAATGAGTTCATTATTGAAAAAGGTTGGATCAAAGCAACAGCATTGAGAGCATCTTACTTACAGATTTGTTTTCTCTTGTTAGATGGAGAACTACTGAAATCAGGAAAAAATGTGCACTGGGTGACAATTACAATATAATATAAACAATGCAATAAAGCTTTTGTATTTCACATGTCTGCCTACGTCTATCAGAATATGTCTTTCCTGTCATGGTAATTAATCTGCTGTCTGCACATGATCTAAGTGTTTTTTGATAAACTCAATGGTCAGTTGAACATATCCATCAGTAAAAGTATTGTGGTCTTATTTTACTAAAAAAGTAAACCTAAGTCATCCAATGGTGATAATTCTGGTGAGAAAGCTAATAATAATCTTGTAAACCAAAAGCAAGAAGATGATAGTTGCTCATAAGATTAGCATGGAAGCACGTCTCATAATCTGCTGCTAGAATAACTACTACATCTTTTCAGCAGTTGACAAAATTTGTGTGTTAACTCATATGTATTAATTTTTATTCGTAAACCTAAATATTTCCATATTAGAATAAGACGCTGTCTGCGATGAAATCGGTGATCACTAATAAATAATAGGTTAAAGGCTGGGTCGGCCTTGGCAAGCTAGTAGTAATTTTTCAAGGAACTGTCAGGGAGAAGTGATGAGGATTTTCATGGTAATTTTCATACTTGATCGTACAAACAGACGATTCTGGTTATGAGTCACACCTCCTTTCACGAACGCCAGTGGAAAAAACCTAGCCCAATTCCAAGGATTGGTGCATCGATGCGGGGAAGTGGTAGTGTGACTTAAACAAATGCAGGCCAAAAGAACAATCGTAACGCATAAAAATAAGTAATCGAACGCCAAAAATTAACTTTATAGGGTACATGTTAATAGTTAATCACATTCATTATACAAGAAATTAAATTGGAAACTGTAATGTAGAAATATAACACGTAAAGAAAATACGGGAAAAGGCATGCGCTTTTAACACTGTAAGTTTTACATGTGTAAGCGAGATATTTTTTAATTTGAGGTGGCACTAATAGCTTCTTTTCCATCTTGCAGTAAAGAATGCGTGACGATGCTGGCTGGCTTCCATTTATCAGGTTTTGCAAGGGGAATGCGATGACAGAGAGTCTTCTCTGTGATTCCTCCACCCCCTCTTTTGGGACCTTTCTTTAGTTTTGGGCACTTGTTCATTTTGGTTGCGAACCGCAGCTAAGTGTCCCCTGAGCTTCTTCACAACTTCAAGTTTTCTTGTTGTGGGAATTCTCTTAATTACATCCGAAAACTCCCAAGCAATTATTTCTTTTTGTTTTGACAGATACGCAGAACAGCTGAGACTTTCTTGTTTGCTCACTTGGGCTTAAGTTTCCTCCTTTTCATTGAGAACAGAAACTTCTTCAGTGTCTATTATAAAAGCATTAATATCTTTAGCATATCCTATAGGATGTTCATAACGGACCTGAAATTGACATATACTATGTATGTGCTTTCACATATTCCATTTAATACTGAAATATGTATGTGTTACATTCAGTGCAGATAAATTTGCATTTACAGTGCGGCTCATTAATTTATATAAAATATACCTTGGCCACTTTGATGAGTACGGGAACTTCCAACTACAATCTTCCTTAATATAAATAATAATAATAATAATAATAATAATAATAATAATAATAATAATAATAATAATAATAATGTGCTTGTATAGTTTCAAGCTTGCTTTGTGTCTACAACAAAGGTCCTTCATTTTGCTGGCAGTTTTCCTTTCGTAAGTACAACGAGCCTATCGAACAGTTTGTTTTAACAAATAACATTATGGCAGATATTGCTTTATCCAGATGTTTCAGATTTTTTTTCCATGTAGCTAGATTACACTGGTCATTATTGATTCTGTGGTATAAAGGAAAATATGTGACTTTAACGGAAATCAGTGCCCTGATTTCAAAAACGAAGTACGTTTTTGGCTATCACATCTAGTATTTATTATATGTGCATATATGTCTATGGTGCTAAATTCATTCAGCTTAAACAGCTTACTGCTACATTTCATTATGTTATTCTAAATCTGTTGTTGATTTTCCTCCTAATCGGCTACTTCCAAATGTTTATGTTTATATTCCCAGAACGTATCAGTTTAGTTCTATGGGTCAGTTATGTCTTCTTGTGAGGTATTAATGTTTCATTTACAGCTATCATAGATGTCAACTTCAATTGAGCTGAAAACTTGTGTTAATACGCATGTTCGTTTTCTAGGTGAAATGCTAAAATATAAAGTTTGAATATGACTTCTACCAAAGGATTACGCAGGAGACAGTGTCTACAATGTCCTCAGAAGTTTTGTTACATTTGTGGGTGTTATGTGCTTAACGGGAAGGTACGTAAAATAGACTCACAAACAATGAAACTATATTACGTATATTTCAAAGAGATAGTTGGTGATATCAGGATAAATAGTTTGTGTCTCATGTTGCATGTAACAGTTCTGTTGAAGGATTGCGTTATTGGTATGAATGAAAACCGAAGGCAATGCCGTTTGCCAAACCAATGATATGGAGAGAGTAGCAGAATCACTATGGCGATTGCTACTTTTGCATGTGCAAAGTTGCTGGCTGCACACAAAAAATAAAATAAAATAATTAAATATCCAAATGTGAACTCAGTTACACAGCCTATGCCTTATGAACTCAAACTACCCACACCTACACCATCAGCAGACCTCAGTTTTAGAGAAGATGAAAGCAGCTCCGTGACTTACGACAATGAGTTGGTTTTTGATCCAGAAGAATTTGACAATTCACCGCAACAGTTTAATCCATTTGAGTTAAATGATTTAGTGAGGAATTTAGACCTCACAAAACAAAAAAGTGAATTATTGAGCTCAAGACTACAGGAGAAGAATATGATATCACCTGGCGTTACATTTTCGTTGTGTAGGAATCGCGAAATGCAGTTCCACAAGCACTAAGCAGAAGATCAACTTGTGTTTTGTGTGGATGTGTGTAATCTTTTCCAACAGTTGGGCAGGGAAGCATATTAACCAAGTAACTGGCGTCTTTTTATTGATTCTTCCAAACGAAGTCATAAGGGCAACAAGTTAGTTTCAATACCGCTTGCACATTCTACGAACCTAAGAGAGTCTTATGAAAATCTGAAACGTGTTCTTGAGAAAATTAAGTACCGCGACCATGAGTGGCAAATATGTGATGACTTGAAGGTCATTGGTCTGTTACTAGGACAACTGGGAGCATATACAGGGAGGATTCTTTGCGAATAGGATAGCAGGGGAGGGACAAACATTGGGAAACTGATCAATGGCCTGAGAGGCAGCAACTGGTACCTGGATCAAAAAATTTACTAATGCGGCTGTCGTCAAAAAATTCTACTCCCTCCATTACACATACAACTTGGCATGATGAAACAAATCGTGAAACCACTTGACAAAAGTTGCCTTTGCTTCCAGTGCTTATGCACAAAGTTTCCATCATTGTCACAAGCTAAAATCAGAGGGAGTATTTGACTAACAACAGACAAGGAAATTGATGAAAAATGTTAATTTTACCAGCTCTTTGATGAAATTGAAAAATATGCTTGGAATGGATTCAGAGGTTATTAAAAATTTTTCGGGCAATGTGAAAGACCCTCAATACAAAGAAATGGTCAGAAATATGCTGGAAATGTTCAGATTGCTCGGCTGTAATATGAATTTGAAGCTTCATTTTTTCAAACCACATCTTGACTACTTCCCTTCGAATTTAGGAGCTGTCAATGAAGAGCAAGGTGAAAGATTTTGAACGACATAATCAGGGATGTTGGGACGTACATATGATGGCCGATTACTGCTGGTGTCTTGCGCGCAACGAACCTACCAGAGAATACTCGGGAAAATCACGTACACTGCAGTTCCATGGGAAAAAAATAAGGGGTACACAAGATAACTAACATAAATTCTCAAATTCAGGTACGCTTTCATGTTATTGTTCTTCTTTATTCTCTTTAAAAGATGTTTATGAGTGTGTAATATTTTTGCAAATTTTACAATCATATTTTCATTGAACATTATGGCCAAAACGAGATGTGCTACGGAAAAGGGGGATGCATTTTTTAATTCTGCTCACCGAAATAAGTAAAATTCACCTATTATTAATCGTACTGCAGAAAAATGTTTTTCATTTGTAACTTAGTGAATTATATTTGAGTGTGTGATGCATTCTTTCTATATGCAGTTTGTGTTAGTTCAGCATGCACCTATGACAGAAAACCCAGCATTGCATTACTCACGTAGTTTTCTGGAAGTATGAAGCAAACTCAGAGAGGTCACGGTCACATTTAAATTTGTGTATTACAGTAGGAAGCATTCTCTCAAATGCGGTGACATCTCTCTCTCTTCCAGTAAGGTTTTTACAATCCTGTAAACATCTGCTTGTTTTTCTTGGACTTTTGGACTTTATTTATATTTTTTCTTCAGACATAAAGAGTCCCATTGTTGATATCCATATAGAAGGACTCTGCTAAATCTAATATAAAAACTTTAGGGAAAAAAATATTTCCAACCTCCGACTGGAAAAATATGGACAGATCCTGAAAATCACTCCTGTTCGATATAAGGAAGGCGCATGGAAACCCTTGTCTCATGTCATCCAGTACTATGAGTTCCAAGTCATAGTTATTATGTCCATGCTTTCCGCTAATACACGCACAGTAATTCCCAATCTTTTTAAAAAGTTCGCCTTGTGCATTGTTCATAATAATTAATAAAAAATGTGTGTGTTTTATAATTCCGGGTGGGAATTACTGACTGTTTCTTGTGGTTTATAAAACAACACACAGGAGTTAACTTCATGTACCTATGTCTCAACACTAGTCACATCATTTTGATGCCTTACGGGTGAGGAGCATAAATTATAGCATGTTCAATATTACACAAATCCTGCCTGATTATCAGATGAATTCTTTGTAATTTAGCATCTGACACCGAATCTACAGTGCCAAGTTACATAAGTCATGTTAATGACTAGCATATGTTGAGATAAATATGACTCGGCATTTTCCATCTTTGATTTGGCTGACTCATAGATAGCAGGACATACGCCACCGATTTTATTGCTTCTTTGCAATTTTAAGTGCCTGACACCTTTACTTTTGGAAATAAAATTTCCCGAGCAATGACACGCATAATAATGCCTTACAATATTGTTAAAAGCAATGTGAGAACCGCGATTTTTTTGCACACATCGACCCCATTGACTCCTCAATTTCCTGCTTCCAGTTTTTAAATCATCAAAGGATGAGAAATGTAGTTTTTCCGGGTTGCTTCATGACTACATAAGCTGCACGTCATTGCTTTCTTTCCATCTAGTCCCTCACCATGGTAATCTCGCTTCTGGGCTTGAAGCTGTAGGCATAATTGAATTTCATGTTGCACATTTCATAGTGATGGGCGTGCCATTGCAGTCTTTTAAGAAAAGGGACGTTAACATTAAACATTTTGGGGCGTATTAGAGAGTATGCTATCTTACATTTCTATTATACTCATCCTTCCACATTTCAAGCATACGAACAGATTAGATGCACTCTTCACTACTAAAAAATAACACCCTCCACCTCAAAACATTCTAACTCACACTCCACGCTAACAGACGAATATGGGAATCTCCCATTCAGCTTTAACACAAAAATAATACAACTCCGAACTAACACTTTCTTTCGAGACTGTGGAATTCACTCTCCACGCTAACAGACGAATATGGGAATCCCGCAGTCGGCTTTAACAAAGAAATAATATAACTCCAAACAAGCACACTTTCTAACTCAACTGTCGTTCGGGACTGCACAATTCAGTTTTCTCCGCTGCCGTTCGTGAAAGCAGGCGTGACTCCAGCACCAGGAGTCTGTTTGTATGAGCAAGTAATTTTCATTACTGTTTAGGTTAACCTCAGTGCTTAGTCTGCTCTCTTCTGTATTTTGTAAAATCTGAAACCCAGTTTAGACATTATCGTTTTAATATATGGTATTTAGTTTTGTTAGTTGGATTGTGGTAATTTGAAATTGTGTGTTTATTTAATTTTATCAGTCAATGGTATGCTTTATTATTTTTAAAATTCGTTCTTAAACTCTTTCAGTCATATTGGTTTACGCGTATGATACATTGAAAATTTCGTTTATAACTGTTTTCCGTCTATTTCTATGTAATTGTCAATTATAGTAGAACGGCACTGGACCTAATTAGGCTTAAAGAGAAACGGACGTTAGAAGTTCAGTGAAATGTCAAGAACTGGTTTCAAGAGTGAATGATGTGTGCGTACAGAGAAGGACTGGTTTCAGGCTCTCATATTCTACAAACAGATTTAATGTAAAATGAACATTTTTTTAATATTACGCATAATTAAAATTAATTGTCACGCATAGGCGCGCACTACAGGATAAAGAAAGCATATGCTCTCAGGTAAAATAGCCTGTTTATTGTAATTTTTATGTACTTATAGCTGGAAGGACGCATTATATGAATTGATAAGTTTATATCATAGTCTCGATTGTAACATTTAGTATTGTTATTACGATACAGGAGAATGTCAAAGCAGAGACTGCATATTTTACACGTGGCGTTTTACTTTGTTATAATATGTCGAGTATGCTGTCGACAATTCAGGCATAGGAAACCCCTCACCTACAAACTTAGGTATAGAACTCTATTAGATTACAGTATGAAAAAACACATAAATTAAGATTGAAAATGTCCAAAACGTAATATAGTTTTATTAAGTAACTACCAATGAAAATACTCAAAATATTTAAGTTCAGTATGTCCCGTGTGCATTCAGTAATTTTATCATCGTAATATACCCCTAGGAATTTAGAAACCTCGGCACCTCTGTTATCACATGCAGTAGTTACAATGCCATAATTTTTAACATGAAAATAAAGTTAATATAACATTACAGTGTTGTTTTCATGGTACATTTATCATAAAGTAAACTGTCCATTTTTTTCACATCCCATATCTTTGTCTACCCTTTACAAAATAGCGCGTTTTACCTATGCCTAAATCTTTACATAATTTAAAAGTCTTCATGGGTACCAAGATATAAATTGTTTGTTAGGAAGATTTTTCAATATTTATTCGATATTGATGAGGACCAATTACAGGCAGGATTTAGTAAGATTGGCAGAGGGGAGGGATTGTGTTAGAAATGATGAAATACAACAATTTCATCGTATATTTAGTGATTTTGGACGAAACAACAAATGCCGCCTCAAACTTAAGTTCTGCAAAAAAAAAAAAAAAAAAAAAAAAAAACTACATTTCACAAATCCTGTACCTGTTTCTGGAACTCTGGAACATTTAAGAAACATTGATCGCCTTTGCGATGAACTTAGGGCAGAATATTAAGAACTAAATAAAATTAAAGAACTAAAAGTGGACGCAGCAGGAAGAAATTAAAGGAGTGCTTTTCAGGAAGACCAGAAACGAACTATGAAAAATATAAAGACGTCTGTGAAAATTATGATTAATGAAATGGACAAAGATCAGTTATAAAGCTGTGAAAGTTATAGAACAATTATATATTTTGAATATTGTAAAACACTTGAAGATTTGAATGAAAATGATTGTAAATAATTGTGCTTCAAGTTAGGATTTTAGTGTTGACACTGTTAATGCAGACTGTTTTTTAAGGTAGTTACTCGTAATAAATCGGAAGATTTGTCTTCTGATGTTGCTTCTTTTATTTTAAGGGCGATTTCGGATATGAAGCTCTAAGGACATCTGTTGAACGTTTCCATTTCTACTTCCTATGGAGAAAGGTTATTCAGCACAATAAATTGAATGATTTATTGTTCATTTCGTTTATTTAAGGACGCTCTTTAACATCTCAGGTCATCAGCGTTCCATTCAATTCAGGGCGTGAAAGGGCCGACAAATTTTGCTCAGAGGTCTCTTCTTTCAGGCATGAGGTCTTTTTTTGTGCCGTAAATGTACGACATGGGACCCACAGTTTTACTTCCCTTCCGGAAAATAGGATGATGAGAAATTAAGAAATGGGATGGATCAGCTAGGAATCAAGCTTGCGTGAAGGTGTCAACTGAATGGGACGATTCATTGTTGAGTTTCATTGCTGATGCCATCCACAGTTATGTGATAAAAGGTCCTCGACGCATTAGCTTGCTGTAAATGTAAATATTTTATTGATTGTCATAATTTCATTCTTATAGATAGTTTTACCTAATTACACATATCAAAAATAAAGGAAAATTTAAAAACATTATTAAAATTTGTAACTTATAACATACCCCTCTAAAATTTGATATCCCCCCTAAGTAAAGTGGCTGGAGTTACACTGTTTCTAAATTTAGTGAAAGGTACAGAAATAAACACTCCGCCTGCTTTTGTAGAGTTTCAATATCATTTTTAAATGCATTTCACATAATTTGTAAAAAGCTCCACCCGATCTCAGTCAAAGTACTTACACTCCCATTTTTGCTGGTACTCAACCTTTCGTGTTCAACATATTTTGCGCTTTGTTCAGGTTGATGACTTAAGGATGGGCCAGAAATATTGCATTTTTCATTCGAAGACTTAGGAAGAGTGACGGAAGAATCACTAATCAATTCACCAACTCTAGCATTTCTTTCAATAGACAAGTCTTCTGCAATAATTATGCTGTCTTCTATTAGAAAAGAAAGAAAATAATGTTGTTTACACATTGTATTTCGGTAACACTTTCTTCAATAAGATGCATAGGCACATCTCCCTTCCACAGTAAACTGTTGACTGGCTAATCGTCAATAGCTGCAACCCCAAGGACTCGTCATTAATTGAAGCTTTTTATATTTCACCAGACATTCGTTCTAGATAGCCCATTGTTAAGTTTGAAAAGGAATTTTATTACACAGAACAAGTTATCAGTTATCAAAACGAACGATAATTTAAATGCATTCATTATTTTTTACATTTAATTATAAATAGAGTATACATTTAGAATAGATTAGATTTTAAATTTTCGGGCGGAGTCTTTAAATTTGCAGATGTGAATTTCCCACCGAGTCACGCCCTGAATTCATTACAGTTGAAATGCACATTTTTTCAACCCAAACCGCATGATTATCTGCCTTTTTATTATCAAGAAAGTATTTTATAACTGCAGTAAAGGGCAATGTCTTTTTCTTGTTATAATCTTCAAATTATTGACCATTGATTATCACTATTACTAATAGTTTTTCAATATCGATTAAGATATTCTCTAATAGTATATTCAGTACCCTTATTCTAAGGATTATTAGAATTTAAGCATATATACTTTTTTTTTAATTTGTAGTTAAATTCAAACTCTATCGTACAGAGGCATGAAGAAATTAGAAGAAACGTATTTTAATAGTGTTTAATGTTCATTTTCATTACTGAAGCATAGCAGGTGTACGGCACTAATGTCGTGTGAAATAAAATGATCCAAGAATTTTTGGGGGGTGGGAGGAAGAAAGCATTCCAGGCATAAGTTATGGGTATCTACCTTGCATTTGCCATTGTAGAATATTGAGAAACATTTGGGAAAAATTCTGAAGGGAATCGCAGGGCCGCTCATTACGAGTCAGTGGAGAAGTACTATGTCCTATTTCTTTCTGCTGTTGATCAGAGTCTGCTGGTTTTCTAAATCCCATCGAGGGCCATATTCCTATGATAAAAAAAACTGAATGTAAATAGGACATATAGTACTTATACTCGTATGTCTTTTGCTAGTAGGTAATTAATAAAGAGTATGTACATTCTGGATACATGAAAAATTGCCTTATTTTTTTATTTTAACTTACAAATTGAACATTTAATTGTTCTATTGCAGGAAAATGTTACGGCATACTGAAACCCGCTCAATGAGCTCATTGGCAATTTGATCAATGTTAATAGAATTGGTTATCTCATAGTAAACTTAGGGACGATCTTGATCCAATTATCAATCATAGAAGCCCGTTTAGAAGGCGTAGAATATAGGAGGAACTTTCTACTGCAAAGGTAGGTATAGAAATTGTGAGCAGACACATTTTGCTATCTAGCAAAGTCCCTGGAAAGAGTTGGCGTTGTGTATCACAATCTGACTGCCAGAAAGGTACAACATACTTTTACATGTTTCACATTTTAGTATTAAAATGTTCTTCAACTATTCATAGCAAGGTCTATAACTTCAAGAAAATTAAGATTGTACTTTGCTTTGGACAACTCGAAAAGATATGCAGTAGAAGGATTATAGGTCGCCTAGGACTTTTCCCAGGTGGATGTTAATTGTCAGATGTACCTGGCCGCTCGCGGCTTTACCAGCTCGATGAACGCAGGAAATTCAAAATAAAACAGGAAGAGGGTTTGTGACAGATTGGCGCTGGACGGATGCCCGGGTCGGGGTTGCCTAACTTGAGGATTTAGAAGGTTCATTCCATGACGTTCTTGGGAAGCCAGCAAGATATGCATCTTCTAAGGGCCTTATGGTCGTAGTCCCCTAGTGATCTGACCAGTTCATTTGGGTGATTCGGGATTATACCATGGAGCGTCCGGTCTCTCTCCCGTATGATGTCTATGGTATATGGAACATTGATGTGGGCTAGGAAGCGGCGATCAATGCCATACATAATCATTAGCGCACGGTTCTGCAGGATCTGAATTTTGCAGATCGTGGAGGGAGCCGCAGCTCCCCGAATCTTACAGATGTACAGAACCATCGCCAGTATTATGGCACGGTACAGGCGCAGCTTTTAGGTCAGGTTCATGAAACGAGAGTTCAGGATTGGATAAAACTCTCGGGGAGCTCCATAACTTTGCCGGACTTAGCGAGCACAAGCTCTCTAAAGATCAGCGAGTAGTCCAGCGTTACCCCGAGGTACCTAGCGCTACGGACTTAAGGGATCCACCGGCGATGCAACACGAGGTCTTGCAGGCGCCGAGGACGCCTGCCCTTAGTCAGGAGAGTAGCAGAGCTCTACTTCGGGCTAATGGCCATCCGCTATTTCTCGCTGCAGGTCTCCACCTCTCAGAATTGGTTCTGAATTGGGCTTATTGCATAAGTTTGGCTATTATTTTGTGCAAGGATTAGCAGGTCATCTGCTTATTGACAGGTAGTGGTTCGTTGATGGGCTGGGAAATCGGCCATGTAAGCGGCAAAGAGCATCGGAAATAGCACGCTATCCTCCGGTACTTCCGCGCCAATGAGCCGGACTGCAGAGAACTTGCCGTTTACTTTCACCCGGAAGCTGCGGAAGCTGGCCACCAGGTAAATGTAGGGGGCAGGAATGTCACGCTCAAGGAGCTTGTAGAGACCATCATGGCACGTGGTCGAGAAGACTTTTTCCCACGTCCAGCAATACTGCTACCGACTTGGCTTTCGATTGGAAGCGAGACCTTTTCGGCCACTCGCAGTAGTTGCTGAGACGTGGAATGTCCACTACGAAATCCAAACAGATGGTTGGGTAGGAGTTTAGTCTTTCGAAGACTTCGGAAACTAAGGCTTATAGAGCGGTAGCTGGAGGGATGAACCGTTTCTTTGCCGGGCTTTAAAATGCACACCACTCGTGCCTCCTTCCACGATAATGAGAAGTGGCATAGGTGTGGCATGCATTATAAATCCGCATCAAATGGATCACGGCCTTTTTGGGAGGGTGCTGGAGCATTTAGTTTGTTACACGGTCCTGCCCAGGGGCTTTATGAGATATAAGGCTTTGGATCTGGGTGGCCACCTCTTTAGATATGGTGATCGGATGTGGAAATTCTCATGTTGAAACTGCCCAACTTCTAGGAAGACTAGGACGGTTTCTACCACGTGATTAGTGCGATCATCGTCCTGGGGCTCTTCTCGGAGTTGGTATTGAGACTCCAGGCAGTCCGCGAAGACCTCTGCCTTTCCTTGGGCCTCCAACATCAAGTGTTCAAGAAATCGGCTGTGCAGGGCCTTGTCTGTCCGAAGGCCTTGGACGGTCCGCCACGGTTTTCTCTCCTAGAGGTCAGCGTACCGAAAGGTGTTTTCATAGATTGTTGATTTGATTTATTTATGGACGCTCTTTAACAGCTCAGGTTATCAGCGTCCCATTAAATTCAGGGCGTGAAACGGCCGACAAATTTTGCTCAGAGGCCTCTTCTTTCAGGCTTGAGGTTCTTTTTCGTGCCGTAAATGTACGGCACGGGACCCACGACTTTACTTCCCTTCCGAAGGAAGCCATACTTAGGATTTTTACGCCCGAAAAAATCCATCCATCCTGGCCGGGTTTGAAACCACGATCTTGGATTTAGAAGGCAAGTATGGTTATCACTACAACACCAGGACCGACAAGTATTTCCAGGCTTCAGTACTGTGTGCCCTTAGGAAACGTCACCAGGATCTTGAACCGTCGGTGGGTTTCTCCCATCCTGAGGTGGCGGAATCTTTCCGTGCAGCTTTTTTGTTGCTGATTAGTTGTCTAAGGGGTTTGGGGGATGGTGTGAAGTTTTGCTTTTTTTTAATTAAACTACTTTATTAATAGGCGGAAGTGGGAGGTGAATGGAAGGAGATGATAGCGAAGTCCCGCATTAGCACCTTCGTTAGTATAGGCATATAGACGCTATGCTACCGGCCAATGGCCGGGAGCGGGCAAAGGGAGTCGGTACCGGTACAAGCATGGTCAGAGACCCTGGTGCAGCCGGGGAATTGTAGGTGATAATGGGGTCGGTTATGATGGGAATGATCGTTTAATCATCAATTAATTAGTTTGTACCAACGTTTCGGGTGGACCAATATGGTAACTGATGTGCCGGCGGTCTGTCATTGTTCTGCCGGATGAGACAGGGTGTTGGCGGTTGTTGTTGTCCAGTATGATGTCTAGTAGTACATTTCGGGTTGCGTCAAACTGGTTTTTGCTGTAAGTGCGAAGCTCTGTGAAAGCTTCTTCGAGTCTATCAAGGCGGACTGAGACTGTTTCAAGAGAAAAGAGGAATTACTGCCTGAAGTTTTCCTGTTGCTGTTGGATATTGGAGACTATGGCCTGTGTTGAGCAGGGGTCTGGTAGAGATTCGTGAATGCTGTCGAGCCGCGATGCGAGTGCATCACGACTGCGACGGGTCTGTGCTGCTTGCTCCTGGTGCAGCTTGATGAGTTCAGGAGTGGGTGTAGACTGGAATGATGCGGCGATCTCCTACCGGAGGTTGTCGTCGGTGGTGTGCAGTGCGGCAAGAGCTGAGGTGATATGGCCTTCCGGAGCTGAGACTCTGGAGGCTAGTTCGGAGAGGACGGCGGTGACTTCTGTGGTGCTGGTATCAGTGGTGATCAAGCTGGCTGCAACGGTCTGGGCGTGATGATGTTCAGTGTTGTGGTGGTCTGAGTTGAGTTGAATTGAATTGAGTCGGCCCCTTGCTGGTGATGTGTCAGCGGCGTTGCGGTGTTAGCGGGCATGAGCACTGGCCCATGTAGTGTCTGTGAATACCGCAGGTAGCACAGAACACGTTACGGTGGGCCAGGTCATGTCGGATGCAGGCTGGTGTCCGCGGTACGCCGCGAACCACTGCGCTGCACTGGCCGCCGGGTGGAGGTGGGCTGGCGGCGGACGGTTCGGTCGGAGTGGCGACAGGTGATGGGGATGGCTGGCTGCTCTGGTGAGACACTGCAACTAGCGGTAGAGTGGAGGGGCGAGGCGGCGCTGGCTGGAGCAGTTGTTCCGAAACTTCTTCCTTGCTAGGGCGGGCTGTGCAGGGGAGCTGCGCGCTGGCGGAGCTGGAGGAGCCGGTCTTTTTCTTGCCCGGAGCCATCCTCGAGGCGTTGAGTGCTCGTAGGGTATGCGGTAAGCATAGGCACGGACTGCAAGGAGATCGGTGTTGGAATAGTCGTAGCCTCCTCCTCGAGCTCGTCAAGTTGCCCTTGGCTCATCTGGCGAGCCAAACGGGGAAAATAAGCGCCTCGCAGCCCCCGCTGAGGGACCAGATCCGCTCCGTAGCCCCTCTCCATACGGATGGACCGACCTCGCCGCCACCGAACCCACAGCACCACCGCCGCAGCCCTCTTTAAGGAAATGGCGAAAGCCAACTCCTCAAAGCATTGGAGAAGAAGAAGAAGAAGAAGAAGAAGAAGAAGAAGAAGAAGAAGAAGACAGTCAATCTCCCTCGGCCACCTGCCGCTGCCCACGCCGTCACAACATCCCCGACACCAGCATTAGCCACCGCAGCTCATACTGACGCTATTTCTGACCCTACTCCGCTGCAGACACTCGATATCCAGCGCACCCGATTACCAGAACACCAACCGCACATATCTCCTCATGCTTCCCCTGACCAAACGAGTGCTGTAATTCGAGGCGCTCCCCGGAACATCTGCTCTATATATCTGCTCCGCTCTCTGCAGGGACGCTGGCCCTCCGTGTGCAGCACTTCCCGAATTCACTCCAACTTCGGCCCCACTCCACTAGTCAAAGTGGTCTTTCTCGACCAGGAGGAACGCGATGCTGCCATCGCCGCCGGGTTCCTCCTCCACAGCCGCATCCTCAAGGTCAAGCCCAGTCAGCACGTTCACATCTCCCCGTGTCGGCGTTGCGGCGGTTACGGCCACTCAGCGACCGATTGCACCGGGGCTCCCAGGTGCCACTACTGCGGTGCTCTGATACAGTATTTGGTACCCCATCAATCGCGAAAAATTGATTAGGATATATCTTTTATTTCAGCTAGCTTTAAGTGAAGGGTTCTGTTTGTCGGAATGTCTAGAAAAGCAGGAATTTTGCTCGGACAGCAGAGAGACCGTTTTGGCAGACAAAGGAGCAAATACCAACTATTGCTATTAGGAGGACGGGTGGTCGCCCCGGCCAGGTATGCTAGAAAAGAATAACGCTATGATACCGCTAAGGCCGTTGATCTGTAACGTTCACTAAAACTTGAAATTAGACGCTGGACGAATCAAGCTCAAATAATCAAACTGGCCAATAATAGGAGAGTGGCATGAAGTCACAGGCAACCTATGAGGATGTCTAAAGTCATAGTGGCGGGAAAATAGAGCGTCCCTGCATCACGTGGTAAAGCGTGTTATATCGGGTATTTAAGGACGTGAAATCGCCCTTTTCGAGGTCTTTTTGGTCTTTTGGTTTGGTTGGTTGTATTCAGCGTCAGATGTCATAGGAACGCCGATGTTTGAGCGTCACTTCAGCCCGACATGTCTTCCGAGCGGCCTGCAATCACACTGCTAATTTAACATTACAGCTCCACGTGTCTGCCAGACGTCTCGTTACCGCGTTCCGAGCAGAAACGCCATGGGATGCACTCTTTGTTAAATAAACGACGTCAACCTGCAGATAATGTGTTTCTCTGGACGATATAACACCGCAATTCCCTTAACTCAACCCGGTACTACCAGGTCCCAAAAACCAGCTACATCCCTGAGATCGATGTGAAGAGTTATTGGTGAGCTGGGCCACGAACAATGAAACTCCTATCACCATTCTCCCCGCCACCTATAACCCCTTCAAACCTTGACCCTCCAACGCGGGGCAATTATCAAAATTAACCGCCCCATCCTCCCACCGATAACTACTTCAGCTCCTTCTCTCACCTCTGCCTGCACCAGGCACGATCTGGCCCACCGTTGCATGTACTGTGCTACTTCCGGTAGCCACAGGCATTACACGAGCCAGGCTCGTGCCCGTCAAGACCCCGCCAACAGCGGGGATCCAACAACAGCACGGAGCCAAAGCACCACTGACCATCATCACACTCCCGAACACTCCTACGGCGTCATCGACCAGCCTGCAGCTGCCAGCACTCGACCACCACACTAAGTCCGACGACAGCCTCTGTTGACCTCACCGAACTGGTCTCCAGGGTGTCGGCCCTGGAAAGTCAGCTCACCACCTCGCTCGCCACCCTGCACACAGCCACTGACAACCTCCGGCTGGAGATTGCTGCTGCGCACCAGTCTTCCTCCTCTCCAGACCTGAACCAGATTCACCAATAACAGGCAGCACTAACCCGGAGGAGTCGAGATGCAATCATCACCACACGATTAGACGCCCACGACTCCTACATCCGAAACATCATTCCTTCAGTCACCGCCGACCTCACACAGAAACTCCAGCACAACCATGACGACTCCCTACAGCACTTCACCACAATACTTGAAACAGTTTCTGTACGCCTCGACAGACTGGAGGAAGCATTCAGTGAATTCCGAACCTCCAGTCTCCAGCAACTCGACTTCCTTAAGCAGCAGCTTCACGCCTACCAGACTCCACAAACCTACAGACCCATAGACAGCCGCCACACCCAAGAACCCCCAAAGGAACATAACTTCCACTGGCTCCGATGGCCGCCAGGCATCTCCGAGGAAGATTATCTCCGACGCAAAGCATTTATAGACAGGATGACACAAGAAGCCCTCAAGTATGATCAGTAAAATACTGATTACATATATCCGAAACGTTCGTATGAACGCAACACACATTTGAATTGATGATTAAACTGTTGCCATCTATCCCCCCCATTTCCACCCCCACTTACCCTCCGACTGCATGCAGAGCCTCGGCCATGTATGCACCCGGTAGCCACACGCTGTTGCCCGCTCCCGGCCATTGCCCGGCAGCATAGCATCTACATGCCCATACTAACTTCTTTTCCTATCCTGATCTGACATAATAACCACGAATCACTGATTTGTATCAACCTTAGTGACAAAGAAAGTTTTTATAGTATGAGGTTTTAACTTTTTATAATCCAGTTGTTTAATCACTCATCACTAGCAAAGAAAAGTAAATAGAAAATAAGTATTGCTATATTGATAAATGAATAAATACACAGGCATTGTTAAAGCAATGACAGATCTAGTACATTCAACGTTGGCATAATGTTTCCGCTTAGTTTCTTGCATTTATATCTTAATGCAAGGCATTAGGATTCCTTAAATGCATTACAATGCAAGCTGGTTGTTACTGACAAGTAAAGTTTCCAGTTTCTACTTCCTGGAATACCAAACAGCACAATAGAATAAAAAAAGTTTTCTTCTATAAAATGTCATAATCATTATCCTTTTGCATCAATGGCAGATGATATATCTTTAAGATAAAATACAATCCCGCGGCTTACCAAATGAAAAATAACATAACTTAAGTTCTGAAATATAGCACACACTATATTAAGAAAGAGAGAGAAAAGATTCACCTTGAAAGAATGGAAGATCCAAAGAGGGAGCTCTAATCTCCCTTACCTAAGTAGGTATGCTCCTGCAACCAAGACTATTATATGAATTATCACTTTATATAATGTGTTCTTTTCACATATAACACCTTTAAGTTTTTGTCTAAACAAACATATTTACAATATATGGACAATTTTCCCTATGATAACCTTGGGTTAGGGTCAATGACCCAATGACCCCTACAACCAATTCCTCAGGGACACATATGCTTTTGCTTTTATACAGTCAGCAACTATGCTGTTGATATAGTTGAGAGTAAATCAGTATTATGAGTTAATTAGCAACAAGATAAAGAGATACTGTTGCCTCAGAGCTTGCCTCGGCATCAAAGATGTTTTTCTTTAAAAATATTATCTGAGGTTCATAGCTTTATTTTGTTAAAAAGTATGGCTTCTTCATTTACTTTTCACCAATTATGCTTCCAGCACATGGTAAGAAAAAATCGCACAGAAGTTAAAGAAAATATTAGAAATATAATAAATATGTGTAAGTTTTCACAATATTACTTAGCCAGAACAACAGGTCTCATTATAATATTAGAGGCTATCTATGATTTTGAGTATAATGTTGGTTCACACCTATGAAAGCTGTTTCTAATGTAATTTTTCAATACCATCTGGAATAAGTTTTAGGCAGCTGCATAAGAATTGCACATTAATTTTTGTGGGGTATCTATGAGATCATTATAATATTGAGAAATACAAGGAAAGAACCAAAGCACTAAAACATTTTGTTCAAATAATGCATACTGAAGCATCACGGGTATAATAAGCAATTAAAATATATTTAGTAATGACAATAACTCCTCTTATTTAATGGCTTGAATTGTAGAAAAATTATTTTATTTCCTGTTAATTGGCTTATTTTATAATGTGATATAAACCTTAACCGAGTTGTTACATGCATGCAAGTGTTGTAGAATTTCTGTGATGATCTGCCCCTGAGCACTGGAGTCTTCTTTGCGCATGGCACGATCCACCAACTTTGTGATGTTCTTGTAGAAATGGGTTATGAAGTGTTGTAGGTATTCGGAATGAGTTTCTGTATCTAAACCTTCTCTACCAATCCATTCTATTGTGTATCTGGGAACAAAAGGATAAAATGGAAATAAAATATTAAGCAGCAGCGGTTTTACTGTTTCCCAAGCTGTGGTACATGAATCATATTATTTAATAATATCAAGGCTCTAAAAGAATAAATAAGTCTTATTCATGAGATAACTTGAGTTTGAACTAATGTGAAAAATTTTGGCACCAAATAGCCTTCATTATCACTAAGCATCATCTTGAGCTCTAAGCTCTCTCATCTACTAAGCAGAGTGGTGTGGTTCAATAAAGTTAAAATATACATTAATATTCAGAACAGCACATTACCATTGCGAATAAGCAAAAAGTTTAACATGTCAGTTTGTCTATTGAGAAATTGAATAATGGCACAATTTTAATGTTAATTGCTATGATTTTTGTTTATTTATTCATTTTTTATTGTTCCATTTTCACAGTCATGAAGTTAAATTAGTTTGTCCATGAGGAACACAATAATGGCATACTTGTATGTTAAATGGCTATGGTTTTTGTTTTGTTTTTCCCATAAAGAGAACTTGCAGCTACATAATCATTCATAGATCTGTAACTGCTGTTAAATAATCAAATCTTCATCTCCTTTAATATTCTTTTTTGAGGATGCAGCAAATCCTTCACAAACAGTAGGTGGATCCAATTTTTATTTCACATCATGAGAGATTCAATTGAGCAATTTCCTCATAATTGTCCTAAATTCTAAAATAAGCAGATGATCTGTGTTCAATTATTATTTGTGGTTCTATAGTAGGAAACATTTTAAAAGCAGCTAAAATTTTTACAATTTCCCCTTTTAATAAGATAAGTGGTCTCCCATAAGCTGCAGAAAAATTTAATGAGGATATTTTTGTTAGTGTTTAATGCCCATTTCACTGCTGAGACATAAGATAAATAATAAATTGTGAAAGCGTTTTTTTTAGGGAATTAAGGGTTTCAGGCCTAAATTTAGGATACCCCTCCGACATTTGCCATTATGAGGACTGAGGAAAACCAGGAATAAACCTCAGTCTGGAAGGACGGTCCTAGCGGGAATCGAAACCGAGACCTTCTGCTCACGACTTATTGAGGATAAATTGATGATAAACCCTTGTGATTTTGAACCTTATGATTTCAGAAGTAGGGGCGGAAAACATATTTATAATAATATGGTGGCGAGTAAATAGGCCTAACGTGCGCTCTCGACTTCAAGCTACATTGCAGGTGTTTAGAGCATAGTGGATAATATTTCGGTTACTACTTATATTGCGTTCTTGTTCTCCTTCATGTTCTTCGTGGGGAGAGTGTAAAAAGTGATTATAGAGAAGAAAGAGCGTGTGGCGAATTTGCTACAGAATTCTACAGGTTCTTACCAATCTCCTGAGAGAGAGTTGCGTTGGGTTTCCTGAAGACAATTAAAGTCTTAATAGGAAAATCAAGGCACTAAAATATAAACTAGATGATTAGAACAATATCACCGTCGATAGCGCCTCAGAAGCTACGGTTTTACGGAGAATCAAAAACACAAACAGAATTGTCATTGACATTAATCGTAAAATTTTAAGGGGTGTCCAACTAGAACACTAATAAGAGCCATCGTGTCGGAAGGTGTGACATAAAAAACGCCATGGATGGCCAGGTCGTTAAGGCGCGGACTCGTGAGCGGGAGGTCTGGGTTTCGAATCCCACCAGGACCGTCCTCCCTGACTGAGGTTTTTTCCAGGTTCTCCTCAGTCCTCATAAATGGCAAATGCAGGGAAGGTACCCTAAATTTAGGCCTGGAACGTTTCCTTCCTTAAAAAAAAATCCTTTCCTAATGTATCATTTCATTTCATGAATCATTAGTGCCCACCGCCTGTGGTGCCTCAGTAGTAAAAACGGACGTTAAACACTATTAAAAAAAAAGTGTGACAAAGATAGTAATATAGACTTAGGCCTGCCATGCCGCAAGAATAGAGCAATAAAATGAAATTCAAGGGTTCGACATCATCACAATTAAGGAAGACTTTACAAAAGTGCGGCACAGCACACTGAAAGAAACCATCACAAAAGCAGTATTTGGACTCAAAATGGAACCGTTATTGTGATCAAAGCGGGATGTAACTGTGAGCTCGACATGTAGTAGCAGGAACGCCGTAAACAAGATTTAATTTGTTTTACTTATTATGCATTACATAGATTCATAATTTAAATTCTAATTAATATTGGTTACATATATTCGGGATCTAATATTCCATTTTTATTCCCATGCCAGTCCCTTATTGTCATGAACCAGTGGGCATCCTCCCTTGCATGGTAATATTGTACTGAGCTTTAGAGGCGGAACGACCATAGAGCGCCGTCACGTTGATCCAATGGAGATGATTGTAAAGGCGGTATGATTATGATGCAGCAGGTGGGTTCTTTAGCCAACAAATGAATTAAAAGAAGTGGATATTAATGATGGCGCAAATAAAGTTATTTGCCATGGACCTTCCCACGGCAAGGAAAAGCTCCGGAAAAATAAAGCATAACCAAAAAGATTGACCAAACCGAAAATCGTACTCAGAATTTTTGCATTAGTAGTACTAAACGCTACATTATACCACAGAGGCAATCTATGTTTAAAAAAGTGTAATGGGTAGTAAAGAAACCTAATTAATAAATATTTAGTTCCAATTTGGCAACTACTTATCTCATTTCTCTAATCTAATTCATAGTTATTTTTGTCCCTATAGAATTTATATTGGAACATTGATCTAGGCTATTGAAATGTTTAGAGTGATTAAGACAGAGCTGAAAAACCCAACCCACTTTTCTTTCCTTCTAGCAGTTCCCTCGACCACATCACCAGCAGTAGCAAAAACCTTTCACTTTCTTTATCGCCCTCAATCTCGGCCTGATGAAATGGCCATTCACACATTAAACAATATTCATGTCACTGAACAAAGCATTTTGGCTCACTTTCATGAATTTTATTCAATGTTCTCACTCCTTCAGATTAATGCCAATTTTAGTGTTCAATTGACAGTGAAAATGGATAAGACTGGAATTCGTGGTGTGTTTTTCTGAAAGAGAAAAGAGCAACGGAAATTCATGAGAGGGATTTTTACCTACAAAACGTTCGAACTTTGGGTAAATGGGTTCCAGCATGGCAGGACAAGCATCATAGACACACTAGGTTCTGGAGCTCCAAAATCACTGTGAGGCCAGAAATCATCCATAAAGCCCATGATATTGTTTTGGTCGAGACCAATGAAAGCATCTCGTCGTTTTATCTTACATAATGAATTACACATGAAATAACTTTATGCAAGATGGATGCCAAGTCTGCTCAAAAGCTACGGCCGACTCTTTGTAAATGTCTAAGAAGAATCTAACATATTTGCACGGTGTTTTGTGACTGAGGACAAAATATGGATTCATTACTATATATTGGAAACGAAAAAGCAGCCTAAATGGTGAACCGTACAAGGTGAGCCGACTGCTAAAAGGTGAAAGGTTTTCCATCCGCTTAAGGTGGTGGCTTCAGTTTTTTGGGGGACGCAAAAGAAATTCTCTTGTTTGTAAAAGGAAAACACAATTATTGGAGAATACTATGCATTACTTTTAGAGATACTGAAGACGGTAGTTGCGGAAAGAAGTCCAGGAACAGTCGAAAAGAACGTATTGTTTCATAATGACAATGCGCTGGTGCATTTAATCCGCGTAACTCAAAACAATTTGACCGACTACGATTTGAAATGCTTCCACAGCCATCCAATTCACCTGATTTCGCTATCTTGGATTACCATCTGTTCCTTAAATTCAAAACTTTCTTAGATGAACACAAATTTAAGTACAATGAAGAGGTCATACAGGAGATAAACGGATATTTTGAGGGCCTCGAAGACACTCACTCTGAAAATCACGAACCTGGAGAAACGTTAGAACAAGTGCGTTGAGCTTCGAGGAGACTATGTCGAAAAATAAAGTATATTGCACGACTAGGCTTGCTATCTTCAATATCAAACCAAGTTACTTATAAACGACCTCCGTATTAGGGAAACAATTCGTGTATTACGGAAAACTGAATCAATAATTCATTTTCATTGTATAATATATAATTACTGAATTATTAAAAATTCCTCAAAGACCTACTTATGAAAGTGAAATCTTATCTTGGTATTAAAGTCAATTCAGCCTTTTCAACTTGAACTAAAATCTCTTGCGATAAATGCATCTTATTTAAGAATAATCACAATAGACGTACGAACTAAATTATTTCCGTCCATACAACGACGCCATAAGTAAGAGGGCATTGACTTCAGTGCAATTCATTAAAAATCTATATTATTTTTTTTTGTATGCTTTTATAATTCTGGTATAAAAAGAGCTTACGAAACTCGTTTATAGTCTTATATAATTTTGCATTCATAAAAATTACGAAACCCGCTTCATTCGTTTCTTAAATTCATGCAATAAAGCATAATATTATAAAAACTAATATAATTGGGCATGTTAGCTGCTCTGCGCCCAAATAAATATTATAAATAATTGGGGCACTTTATTACAGTTATTTATTACCTTCAGTATGGTGGGTCATTCGTTTGTTATATTTATTTATTATATATTGAGATAAATGTTGTCCTATTTAATTTAATTTTTGTATGTAACGATGGTTCGTGCTACCATTGACTTATGCAATCATATACCAATAATTAATGTTGCTATTTCTATGCATGAGACTCAAATACTAAAATGTAATTACAGTTACAAGAAAAGCAACGGTTAGTATATACAATTGAAATAAAGCTTAACAAGCAAGTAAGCTGAATGTCCAACATGAAAATGTATTCAAAGCAATTATAGCACAATTTAACTACACATTACAAAGAGACCCTCACAAATTCACAAACTGAGTAGGAGGCGAAAAGCAACGGTAAAGAAACGCTTGGTACATATAATATACGAATTAAAAGAAATTTCTAAATAATTAATAAATGCAGAACAAAACATAACCTGAACTAATAACAATAATTAGACATTTCAATTACTTTAGAAACCAATGAACTGTGTACCCATTTGAACCAAAAAAAAAAAAAGTGCACTTGTTGCAAAAACATTTTAAAGACCATGTAACTTAATATTGTAAATATTAAAATAAAAATATCAAGAAAAGCAGAAGTAATGCAAAACATTTTAAGTAATTAATGTCGCTTAAGCTATAAGGCAGGAAATGAATAAAACGTGTTTACATTTGCTGCAGTTTACAGACAATTAAACAAATGACACTATTGATGTCACTTGTTGCAAAAATATTTTAAAGTCTTTTAAAAACTTAATATTGTAAATATTAAAATAAAAATATCAAGAAAAGTAGAACTAATGCAAAAATATTTTAAGTAATTAATATCGCTTAAGCTATAGGGCAGGAAATGAATAAAGCTTATTTACATTTGCTGCAGTTTAGAGGCAATTTAACAAATGACACTATTGATTGAAAATAAATGGTGAGAAGTAGCAAAATACCGAGAGTGCCAAAAATGTATATTCACTTTCACAGTAGATATCTATTTAATATATGTCAAAGTTGGGCCGAAAAATAACAGTAATGCGTAGCATGATATTCTGTAAACAGATGTGACGCACATACATCATGATAGCGTTGCTACGTGACAGGTAAATCAACAATGAACATATGAAACTAAGATTATCGTATGATGTTATGTAAACAGATGTGACTCACATACATTATGATAGCATAACAGATAAATCAACAAAGAACAAATGAAGCCAAGATTATCATAAATCAAAAATGAGAAAATGAAGCCAAGGTTATCGTATGATGTTCTGTAAACAGATGTAACTGACATTACGTTATGCTAGTGTTGCTACAACAAAATGGAGCCAACATTATCGTTTGAACAGCGGAAAGCAATTTTGAAGTGGTAATGGAAAACCGAGAGTGCTGTTGAAGTTCAAAGGTAATGCAGGCGTGTGTACAGAACTGATTCTCCAGATTTAACTCCGTTGGACTTCTACTTGTGGGAGACTCTTAAGCAATGTTATATACCGCAGAAAATCTGGCAGCACTTCCGGAAGAAATTGAAACGGTATGTGCAGCAATCGCTGAGGACACTTTCACAAACGTTGCTCAATCAGTAGTTCAACGTACTCAGAATTGTATCGACGCCGATGGTGGGCATTTTGAGAAACTGCTGTTGTAACTGTAAAAGCCTAAGATGATTAGATTTCATCAATTTCTGTTTGTGTGAATTTGTTATGTTAACACAATTTTTTCTTTGCTTGAAGTGTGTACACATTTTTTGCTACTCTGTGCATTTAGTGATGGAAATACACATTCTTAATAAAAAAAAAAAAGATTGTTTTATATCAACTTACCTTTGCAAGTTGGAAGTTTCTATCTTTGCTGGCAAACGTTCATCTCTAAGGTTTGCTAATAGTTTGGATGATTCTGTGTCCAGACTCCGATTTATAATATCAACAAAGAGGGACGCCTTTTTAAGATTTTGCAAATTGATGTTGTTGATGTATCTAACATAGGCTAGACAGTGATTCTTTGTGTTCTTGACGTTCAATATGCCATTGATAACCTCTCGCTCAGTAACTGCAAGAAGAGTTAAAATGTTACATGAACTTGTCATTAATGAGTTTGCTCACTTATTCATAGCTACTCCGCATTATGAGGAAAAAATCTTTCAGTGATAAGGTTTTTTTTTTGGCTTTATTAAGTGATAAAGAATTCCCTTCATATATAGAAATATAATTAATTCTGTTAACTGTAGTATTAATTTTGCATGATAATTACTATGCTATTTGGAAACTTTGTTCATTCATTTAATAACTTGTAAAATGTGTGTATATAAGGTAAGAAAATCAGAGCTTTATGACTTAAACTAAACATCAAGTTAGCGCTTAGCAAAGGACAAGTGAGTTTAGATGTGATGCATTCTCAGTATGCCGGGATTTAGTTATAAATTATTCTTATCAGCATTGTTCGCTCATGCGGTGTTCTACCTCTTGGCTATTCGGCGGCGAGCGACTATATTCCACTTCCTAAAACTTTTATGAGCCAATCGGACATCAAGGACATATTTTCTTGAGAAAGGGGGAAAAACCCATACAGAGAGGGTTGGCACAGATGAATTATTATGGTATTTTATTTCTCATGCATCAACTATAAAAGTTAACAAAATAAACTCAAATAAAAAGCATAATTTTAAATATAACAATTATATTACAGGCACAACAGTGCCTTTGGTAATTCTAGAAGGCACTAACTCCAACAATAAAATAATTTATCCACTCAATACCATATTAAGTTATATTTCCTACAATACTAAACCTTCCTCCTTTTTTTAATTAAACCCATTCGGCTAAATTTTTGTCCTTGAGAGTTACTTATTCCTTAGGACCTTATACAATAACTCCCTGGTTATTGGTGTATAAGAATCCTGTTTAACTAATGCTAGATAACTAGTACCCTTCCCTCCCCTATTCAATTCGTCCTACTTTCACTATCTGACAATTCCATACCATTTCTCAAGCATTTTTCCTAAGTATTTTACACCCATAACCATTTTTCTTATCTTGCCTATGTATTCCCCAGTTCCGTAATGTTTTCAGTTATTATTTATTTATTTGGTTTATTTACGGACGCTCTTTAACATCTCAGGTCATCAGCGTCCCATTCTATTCAAGGCGTGAAACGGCGGACAAATTTTGCTCAGAGGCCCCTTTTTTCAGGCTTGAGGCTCTTTATCGTGCCGTAAATATGCGACACGGAAACCACGACTTTACTTCCCTTCCGAAGGAAGCCATACTTCGGAATTTTACGCCAGAAAAAATCCCTCGTTCCTAGCCGGGATCGAACCCGCGATCTTGGGTTTAGGAGGCAAGCATGTTAACACTGTCCTACACCACCAGAACCGCCAATGTTTTTAGGGATTTTAAATTTAAAATTCTTCTGCCTCTTATTTCATTTGGTTAATTTTCCCACTTTAGTAATAGGAACTGTCCCCTCCAAAACTTGGTTTGCTTACATTCTAATATACAATGTCAAGTTATCTGGCTCTTCTCACATAGGACATATCCCCTTAGTGTATCCATTTTTTAATCCACTTAAATATTTTACTCCTGTTCTAAACCATGCCAATCCTTCCCTTCCTCCTTATCACAAATTCCAATATATAATTTCAATATGTACAATATAATTTCAGAGATGTTTTGGTGTGGAGATTTGCCCATGTTTCCTGTTTATAATATCCTCAATTCTTATTATTATTTCTTGCCAAAATCCTTTATCCAATCTTTGTCCCTCATACCATATTAATGCCATGCCCGCTTCTTGTAGGATATTTGCATTTTAAATAATCGAGTTTCTCTCTAATTTTTCCTTCTGCTACCAAACACTGATTAATGATATTCTCCTCTTCTAATCTCCCTATTGGATACCAATATTTCAATACTCTTTCTATGATCTTACTTTTATAGCCCAATCTTCCTAGTTCCACTAGGCCCACCTCGTTAGGTGAAGATCTAGGTAAACTTAGGACAATTCTACAATTTATCACATTTATCCCTTTCCATCCTCCATCTGACCTCCAAATTTCTATTTCATACATCATTCTGCTGTCCAATATTGAGTTATGTATTCTCCCTAACTGTTTTACTTGCATATTTGGTATTTTGTTTACACAAGGTCTGATTACAATCATGGCTACTTTTCCTTCTGCTACTGCTTTCCTTTTTTGATTTTTTTCTAATTTTCCTAATCTAATACCTAAATAATCAATTTTCTTGACAACCGACAACTTCAATTTCTGTGCCCTCCCACCACCATTTTTCCTGTTTTTTTTTTTTATTTGAAATCTTTTTTCATCACCATAATCTTAGATTTGTTTTTATCTGTCTTGAGACCCCATTCGCTACAAAATGTGACTATAACTTCTAATGATCATTTTTATCCTACACTTGTTAAAGAACTTGTTACCAAATCATCTGCAAAGAACAGACCTGGTATCTCTATATTATTTATAGTTAGCAAATGTACACTACCTTTGATGTTTCTTCTAAAACATCATCAATAAACAGATTGAAGAGAACTGGATTAATTTACATCCTTGACTTAGATCTACATCGTTTGATACTTTTTCTGTAACCCTTCCTCTTTCATATTTAATGCAAAATTCGTTTTCCTTATAAATATTATGAATTACCTTTATAAAATTCTGGCTTACTCCTTTCTTTCCCAGTTTAATCCAATGTGCTTCTCTAGAAATTGTGTCGAAAGCTTTTTCTAAGTCCAGAAACAACAAATAGATTCTACCTCTTATGTTTATAAGATGCTTATCGACTAATGTTTTAATTATAAAAATATTGTCAACTGTTCTTTTACCTTTCCTGAAATCTGATTGAAATACTGAGCTTTTCTTTTCTTTCTCTGCTCATTTATGTAATCTTTTTGCTCTCACTTCAGTGAAGACTTTCCCAATAATTGAAAGTAAACTAATTCCTCTATAATTTTCTGGGTTCCTAATATTTCCTTTACATTTATAAATTTGTGTTACAATTCCTACTCTGCAATTTTTTGATATTTTTCCCTCTTCAAAGTTTAAGTTCAGTAACCATTCCAATATGTTTAATCTGTTAAGGTCTTCTGCCCAAACGTTCCAACATTCCCCTGGCATTCCATCTATTGTACATGCTTTGTTAGGTTTCGACTTTTTTATTTATTGCAAAACGCCACTTAAAATAATTTGCTATCTAACAAGTCTCTTTTCCGTAGATTATCAATATTCAAATTATCTTGTATAACCAAAGTTTTACGCCCAAAAGTCCCTGAAAAATCTTACACCACTCTGTTTTTGGTACCACATTATCTCCTCCCTTTCTTTTGCGCATTTTGCACGTTTTTAAACGTTTCACTTTCGCGTTTTATAATAATTTTCTTTAAAAAATATCTCAAATTTAGTAGAACCTAAAGGTTTGGTAAATATGTCAGAAATCTGTTATGTAGAGGACAATACTTTAAATCCAAAATTCCTGCATCATAATTTTCTTTTATGAAATAATATTTAACATCAATATGTTTGCTGCGAATGTTCATTTTTCCTTTTTAATCAATTCAATGGAAGACAAGTTATCAATGAACAATGTAATTGGTACATTTTTACCAATTCACAAAGTAAACTACTTAACAATAATAGTTTCCTGCAACATTCAGCTGGTGATATAAATTCTGCGTCAGTGCTGCTGGAAAATACAATGGGTTGTTTGCGACTTTTCCAGCTTACAGGTCCTCCAGCATAAAATATGACATAGCCAGAAGTGTCCGGCGAGTTTCAGGGTCATTGGCAAAGTTACTATCACAGTAAGCAATCAAATCGTCAGAGCTGTCTCTGGAATAGGAGATTCCATCAGTTTTCGTTCCAGTCAAATATCGTAAAGTTCTTTTCATGTTAGCAAAATCCGCTTGAGTTGGCTTTTCCAGATGTCTGCTACTGTAACTAACTGAGTAAAATGTAATGGTCGGGTTTCAAATGAGACATAAAGCAGGCTTCCAACTATTTCATTTCTTTAATTTTTTTTTTTATTTTCCTTGTTTTCAATCAGAGGAGTTTTTACAGGATTGGAATTACCTTTCTCATATTTTTCAAGAACCCGTTGTACATAACTTGCTTGATTGAGCTTTAGTAGGTATGATTGTGATTTGGAATCCATCAAAAGTTTATGGTTTGGAGAAAATCGTGATATCAAATTCTTTTTTCATTTTTAAAGGATTTCGTCAATTTGGGCTTTATCTTGTGGGAACAGAAAGGCGGTTTTCATCTCAAAGGTCTTACAATTGAATCCTTTTCGAGGAGCTACAGCTATCAGAAGTCTTTGCGAATCAGCGCCTATGACGGGGCTGTATGAGAAATCTTCGCCATAATTTGTTCACAGCCTCGTACAAGGCTAGCTTTAAATTTTTCTTTGTCCCCCCTTTTTTTTTTTTTAATTTTCACTTGTCAGTTAGGATTTTCTTTCCTTCAGCAAACTTGCTATTGACTAAAATCCACTTGTTATTCTTTTTTAAGGACCGCTTTTCTTCATCAATCGCCTTGATACACTGTTCTTTTTCTTTACCTATAATGGCTCCTCATAAGAAAGAAAAGCATTTTCATTCAAGTCATCAAGATTTAATGGTTTTTTTTTGTTTTTGTTTTTTTTTTTAGTTTTTTAGGTATTTTCTTTACTCTTGATGATCTTTGTTGGGCTATTTCTGAACTTTCCACAGACTCTTCATTGGCACTTTCTTTTGATGATGTTATATCTTCATAGACGGAGGGGTCGGTCCTGATGGTGTAGTGGTAACCATACTTGACTCTAAATCCAATAGCGCGAATATCGGGTTCGGTCCTGGCCAGGACCGATGGATTTTTTCGGGCGTTAAAATCCTAAGTGTGGATTCCTTCGGAAGGGAAGTAAAGCGTGGGTGCCATGTCGTACATTTCCGGCAAGAAAAAGACCTCGAGCCTGAAAAAAAGAGGCCTCTGAGCAAAATTTTTCGGCCGTTTCACGCCCTGGTTTCAATGGGATGCTGATAACCTGAAATGTTAAAAAGCGTCCGTAAATAAAACAAATAAAAATAATAATAATAAACGGAGGTCTCAGTTTCTAATTCCTTTTGGTTGCTCTTTCATCATCATCATCATCATCATCATCATCATCATCATCATCTTCTTGTTTATTTTTGGTGTTTTCATGATCAGTAAGCAGATTGTCTTCATCGCTGTCTAAATCCACAGTAATTACTTCAGAGATTCTTTGACTTTTTCAGAGTTGCAGGGATAGATGTCCCTTGATGCGATTATCCGATGCTTCTCTGTATTCCAAAGTCTATAACTATTATTTGTGTATCCAACAAATATGTACTTTTTGGCTCTTGGATCGAACTTTTTTGTGTTCTTCAGAATTTTGGCATAGACTTCACATCCAAAAATTGTGAGCAGGGACAAATGCGGTTTCTTTTTCAACCATTATTCAGCTGGGATTGTTTCAACTGACTTGGACGGACTTCGGTTAAGCAAATCATTTGCTGTCATTAACGCTTCACCTAACATTTCCTTCGGTAATCCAGAGTCGAACATCAGAACTCGGGTTTTATTCACGAGGGTACGACCAAGTCTTTCAACATGAGCATTCATCTGTGGAGTATGGGGAGAAATGTAATCCAGCTCTATTCCCTTCTGATTACAAAATTCTTTAAATTCGTTTGAAACATATTCACCACCGTTGTCCATTCTATTCTTCTGAACCTTTTTTGACCAATAATTTTCAATTGTAGTGATATAGTTGGTCTTTCGGGCTTCATCTTTACCTTTCAGCAGGAAAACTGCGGAGAAATGTGTAAAGCCATCAAGTAATGGAAACAAAGTACCTATCATTGTTCCAAGAAAGATTTTCTATAAGTCCAATGACATCTGTATGTAGAATTTGGAGCGGTTCTGTAGCACGGGTACGATTGAGTTCAAATGGTTTGCGACATGCCTTGAACTTCAGACAAACTTCGCTGGTTTCAAGGTTCTCCATGTCGAATTTTTTAAGTTTCATCCCCTTTGACATGTTTTCTAGTTTTTTTTTTTTTTTTCCAAGTATTTAACTCCAAGATGTCCAAGTTTCCTATGCCAATTGATATCTGTTGTTGCGATGAGGGCTTCCGCATCTTTTTCATTACTCAGTTTTATTTCAAATAATCCACTTGAATTTTTCTTACCGCTTAGAACAAGTTCATTTTTCTGATAAATTTCGACTTTTTCGTTCTCAAAGCCTATCTTGCCATCTTTTTGAGTGATAGCATTAACAGAAAGTAGGTTTAAGACAGATCGTGGACGAATAAAACGTTAGAGAATTTGCTTTCGGGCGTTTCAATCATTCCGAATCCTTTATGGAGTCACTATAATTGGCGATGGTGATCGTGGCATTAGATGAACTAGTTCCTTTCAGATATTTTTTATTGTTAGTCATGTGAGAACTAGCAGCCGAATCAATTATCCATAAACCAACATTTTCCTTTGAATTTTTATTCTTTTCATTTTTAGCAAAGCAGCTTGAGTACTGGTGTTTTTTTTTATATCTGTTTTGCGGGAAAAAAAAAACATTTTTCAGGATCGTGGTTATTTCTCTTGTTTTTACATATATGACATAGATAACTCTGATCAATTTTACGTTGACTGTTATGTGTTGTGGAACGCGACGAATTTTGTTGTTCTCTGGAATACAGAGCCACTGGCATGTAATTGTTGTTTGATTTATTCCTTGCTTAAAAGATATTATTTTTGCCATTAACATTTCGTCATCAATTTTATTATGATTTTCCTCAGAGCCGGTATCTGAGATTTTCCAAAGTGCTTAAGTTTGATGCCATGTCTTTTGATTGGTCGAATTTATAAGCAAATAAAAAAATGTTCATGAGATGTCGATATTTGGTGTTCGTTATCTCATTCGAGAATGCCGCAGAGTTTAGTGTACATTTCATTCGCCGTTGTGCAAGAAAGAATATGGGCACGTTTTTTTTTTCCCCCCCCCGTTCTTTTTTTCCCCCAACAAAACCATCAATCGCTTGTTGGGCACATGTGTCTTGTCTTTTCCATTTATCCTTTTCTTTTGTCGTTAGCTATATCAGATAGTTTGAATTTTCCATTCACGAGGTCTATTAACGCTCTAGATTGAAGAAAATCTCAGTTTCAAATTTCCAGAGTGGAAAAGATACGATATCAGTGAGTTTTTCAATGCTGTTTATCAGTCCTTCAATTGAGTCTGGTATTTCGACGGTTTGATAATGTTTAAAGAAATTATTATGCTTACCTTCAATTTTTCGATTCTGGACCCATAACCTATAGATGTTTTAGTTTTTTAATTTTCAAAGTACACAGAGTTATACACTGAAAACGTTTTATTAAACTGATAAACTAAGAACGATATTATACATCTTTCTATTTTATTTGTAAGTAACAACCAGAGAGAGGACAGTGCTACCAATAGACGATAAAATCAATTCATATCGATGCATAGAATAAATTATTAAAAGTATATATCCTTTAGGTTGTGCCCTTTTGAAAGTAATCTACGAACACCATACAATGGGAATCCCAGAAAAGTGTAGGCACGGATTTTCCTGCAGATGGAACTACTTTTGGTTTTACTTTGGTGCACTTTCACCTGTTGCTAACTACTGTTTAGACTATTCCTTCAGTCGGTCCTGGTGGTGTAGTGGTTACCATACTTGCCTCCTAAACCCAAGATCGCGGGTTCAAACCCGGCCAGGACCGATGGATTTTTTCGGGGCGTACAAATCCTAAGTATGGCTTCCTTCGGAAGGGAAGTAAAGCCGTGGGTCCCGTGTCGTACATTTACGGCACGAAAAAGAACCTCAAGCCTGAAAGAGAGGCCTCTGAGCAAAATTTGTCGGCCGTTTCACGCCCTGAGTTGAATGGGACGCTGATGACCTGAGCCGTTAAAGAGCATCCATAAATAAATCATTAAAAAAAAAAAAAAAACTATTCCTTCTTCTCTGACGTGTAGTGATGAATCCATGCGTCATCTACTGTTATAAAATTATGAGAAACTCGCTGGAATTGCTTTTAAAATAGCCTAAACTTTCTTATTAAATGCTCATTCGAATGTTCTTTTGGTCCATTGTTAACAAACGCATCACCCATGGAGCAGAAAGCTTTTAGCAATGTCAATGTCTTTGCTGTGTCAGCCAGCTCTTGCACTTTCAATCGGCTATGATTGGTACGCATTATGAATTTTTGTCACAATCTCGTCGGTCATAGCAGTTTTGGGACGCCCTGAGTGCTGATCATTTTGAATGGATGTACCATCGTGCCCAAATTCAGCAGCCCACTTTTTAACTACTGAAAACAAATGGGAAAAATCCTTTAATTGGATCTAGCTCCCTTTGTATTTCCGTTGGGGCTAAACTCTTTAAAACGAAATACTTTATAACAACTCGTATTTCTTTTTTATCCATTTTGTAGAAAATGTTAAAATCAGTTTGTTTACACAATCGTCACAAACAAGTGACTACACTTTCGTGTCTGAAACTTTATAGCGCATTATCTAAAGGCCTATATTAGCACGTATCATAGCAATTTGGCCATCTTCACATCTCTAAGTCAAGCCCAGAACTTTCAGAACATCCTATGTACTATTGATTTCAAATGGCCCCACAAAAAGATGTCCAAAGGCGACAAATCTGGGTATATTGCTGGCCACTCTAACTGACTTTCCTATCAAACCATTGTTGTGCGAAAACCTGGTGTAAATACTGACGAACATTTTGTCTCTAATGAACCGGAGATAAAAATGTCTGTAATATAATTTTTGAGTTCTCAGCAGTGGCGATTATTTCATATAGGATGTGAGAATCAGTCTACACTTCATAATTTATCTGCATAAATATTAATTAGCATTCATTGCCACAATTAGAAAGTAAATGACAAAACAGTGTTACTGAAAAACACTCAGGGAAGGAAGTTAGCCGTTTTATTCTGAAGATTAGCTATTGAGAGGATGAGTTTGCTTCGTCTTACGCAGCCCACATGGTTGTGCATTTACTCTATGGGTTGTGTGGTCGAGGCGAGAAGAAAGAGGTGGTAAACTTATCTTCGTATACTTCAGCAGTGAGGATCTGACCGTACAGTGTTTTCTAGTTTGTGTGAGGGTGAATCGGAATCAGTGAGGTAAAAATAGCTTGTAATACAAGCACATCAAAATTCGATTAATATAATCGAGGAACTAATGAAACACCTTTCAGTTTGTTAAGTTACTGAGAAAAAAAGGAACTAATTTCTAAAGGGAGACCTACACCATCGTTACCCAATAAAATCCGGTTACGTAAGACGGGCGGTGAAACAGTAAAACTTAATTCTTGTTTATCTAAGGAAATGCCCAGGTTAAGTGGATGTAGTAATTTCAATAAACTGTTCTGTTGACCACGTTTATTGTTTTGGAACCAAAAAATATTTGGAACAATGAAGGTATAACTGATTTAAATAATTTAGAAACGTCATCAACAAACGAAGGAACACATGGTGTTTCAGTTTTACTAAAAGAGTTTGAAAAGTCAGAGACAATAATAGAATTTTGTGTAAGCGAAGTTTATCAAGTAAATGTAGAAAAACACTATGCCAGAGTAAAAAGTACTCGAGAATTTATGAAATCTTTAATTAACGCTGCATGTTTTTTTGGTATTTCAGCACACATAATTTTTCAGAGGTCATGATGAGTCAGAAAAATCTTCAAATACAAGTAATTACAGGGAGTTGCCAAATTTTATTCAGAGAGGGACCCTCGTTTACAAATCACATAAATAGCACTAATAATGGTACTTTTTTTTACGGACAAGCACCTACGATACAGAATGATTAATAGAAGTATTCTAAGAAATGTCAGTTATGAGTAGTGTTTAGGGATGTTGACATGAAAAGGGAAATTCAAGAAAGGTTCATTCGGTTCATTAATGTGAGTGATGATCCTACAACCGAACAGATTTCAAAGATATTGTTTCAGCATTTAGAAGAATTCCATTCAGAAAATAAATTAGTTGCTCAGACGTATGAGGGTGCAGCTGTCAATACTGGGCAGTATAATGCTCTTGCAGCTAAAGTTAAATCAAAATATCTGCAAGCATAATGCTTGCCATAAGTTAAACTTAGTTTTGCTACATAAAATCTTGAATTCTTTATGCCTTTTTCTGACTTTGCAGAATATTTTCAAATTCCTCCAAAAGATATAATTCTCTTAATGAAATAGTCAATGCAAGGTTTCTGTTAACCCAACAAGATGGTTATACAACAACTGGCTTAGAAATGATTTACAATCACAAAGACCAATTAATATAAGTGTTTGACCACATTGTTGCTAATAACATAGAATTTGACCCTGAAATGCGATTTTGTGCTACTGGTTTTCATAGAAATCTGCTTGATTTTGAATTTAATTTCCTTTTGGAAAGTTTCCATTTAGGCTTCCAAGATATTCTTTAAATTGATACAGAAAAAGACATGTGACGTAGTTTTCTGTATGCAGAAAGTATAAGAATTTAAAGAGTTACTTTGTGCATTCAATGTTCTGTGGAATTGGTGCTGCATCAGATAATTCAATCACCGATGCTCAGAAAGATGCAACAATTGGACAGTGTTAGAGATGATCCTGTAACCTCATTGCGGTGACTGTCAACTTAACCATGTTTTCCCTTCACCTTGCTGGAGCATCTAGTATTATAGGTATATTATAAAATACTGAATAATTTTTTAGTTCATACAGAAGAAATATTTTCTGATTTACACCGGTTGCATTTTTTCCCCTATAGATTTCATAAATTTTGAAGAGTACTCTTGTAATTTCCCAACACATCCTGGATCTCTCATGGACCTTATGGACATTACTTTGATGGTGGGGAGACCTTAATTCCAAACTCTCTTACATCTATAGTTCACCATCATTCAAATTACAAATAGTCTTGGAATTGAATGATTATTTAGTATAAAATGACTTTAGTGAAATTTTCCTATAACTGTCAATCCTAATAAAATGAATTATGACTATAACAGCTTTAAGTGCCACAGCAGAAAGAGATTTCTCTGCTCTGAAACATATTAAGACACAGCAGGAATTTAACAACTCAACATTGTCTCAATGGATTGTCCGTGATATCCATAGAAAAGGCTCTATTTAGAGAACAGAAAAGTGCCATAATTTTCATGACACATTTATAGATATTTTTACTACCAAGAAGGACAGGAGGATTGAAGTGCTCTACAAGTAAATAAAATGTAAATTGTTGTTGTTATTATTATTATTTATTTATTTGTTTATTATTTTGGGGTATATATTGTAGCTCTAGTTACTAATAATTCACTCTCTTCATAACTACGTGTCTGAAAAACCAGGAGTGGCCTTTGGTTCTCAGTATAGGCTATTCCCACTCACTAGGTTTTATGTCATTGAACCACATGCTTCAAAAGTTCTTTTTAACTAACCATGTAATATATTCTTATGCATGCCTTTATGATAACAGGATAAATGTGCAATGGGTTTATGCACATTACTGTTTTGTTTAGTGCTTATGTTATGTATTTATATATTTATAATATAATAGTCTTGATATTATTAATGCTATCCTATCAAGACAATGCTATCATATTTAGTTTTCAAAATAAATCCATACATGATATTTTTAATTATGTCTACCACAAATTACTTGCTTTTCCCTATTTTATAATGTAAAAACATGTTTGCTTTCCAATGAGATTCCCTAGAATATTAAATTATATTTCATAATCGACAATAAATATGCATTATATGCTGTTTTGTGGGTTGCTTCAGAACCAGTATAATACAATACATAATTTTTGTCAACTTCAAGATCTAGAAATTGGTATCGTTATGTTTCTTTAGTATATGATTATTAACACTGACATTTAATGTGAGGTCAGGTGATTATATGCTGTTGATTTCACTATACTTGTTTTATCTATATAGATTCAGTGATAATTTGTTAATCTGAATTAAAGCGTATTAAGCCCATAATCAGTTTTATACACAGACTATCAAAGTTATTGCCAAAAATGTTCACACTGGTTTCATTAACAAACAAAATAGTATTACTAATGTTTTTTAATGACAATGAGATATCATTTATATAAACTACAAAAATCAGTGGGCAAATACTTGGCTTGATCTCTATGGAACTCCATGTTCAATAATTCCCCAATTTGGAATACTACATTGATTATTTTTTGAAACACAATTATGTACCCTTTGTTTTCTGCAGTCAAGGAAAGATATGAATCAATTTTGACTTTCAATTTTATTTCATAAAAGCTTGGTTTTTCTATTAAAATGTAATGGTTATTTTAAGGTTATTTAAAATTCTTAATCTAGATCACAGAAAATTCTACCTATATGCATTTTATTATTTATTCCTGACAGGATTTTACGTTTATAAACTGCATTTTCTGTAGATATGCACTTTCTGTAACCAAATTGTTCTTTTGGCAGAATATTGTTGCTTTAAAAATAATTGTACAATCTGTTATTATATAAAGTTTTCAAATATTTTGAGCAAGTTGCTATTAGTGACATGGTTCTATAATTGCATACTTTGTGCTTGTTTCCTTTTTTAAACAGTGGTTTATCAATGGAGTACTTAAGTCTTCCTGGAAAAAAGTCAAATGATAGCAATTAATTACATAGATAACTGAGTGGTGCATGTGTTATCAATGATCATGCTTTAAAATTTTACTGTTAATTTCATTGTATCTGGATGAAATTTTTTGTGTAGATGATAATTTTAATTGTTTCTAATGGTGTTGTCTTATCAATGTGAAATTCTAGGAAGTTATTCAAATAGGATCCTTTAATATATCTAATGCATCTTATTTGCTTCCATAATTTATATTCAAATAATTAGTAATATTTAAAATATCCTTACAATTTTCTCTGAGTAACTTAATTCTTTATCTAAATTTATTAATTTGATTGGTTTTGGTAGTGAGAGTTCTTATTTATAATGACACTATTGAACGAGTTTTTGATAATGAAGACTTCTGGCTGCTTTTATAACTTTTCTAAGCAATTTACAATATTATTTATAATGTTCTCTAAAGCTTAAGCTATTGCTACATCTTACTTCATGGTAAAGTTTCACTTTCTATTCATAATAAGTTTTAATTTCAATAGTAATCCAGTTGCGGTTATTTTGAATGTAGCGTTTTTGTATCCTTATGGAAAGTATGACTTGAAATTAATTTTGAAAATACTTAGAAAATGACTAAATTTGCTATCTCTATCAGTAAATTGATATACTACATTCCACGATTCACACATTAATGTTTAAGTAAAATTACAATGTTTACTTAAACATTAATGATTGCATATAGAATAATCATGCTTGAGCATCATTGTCAATAATCCATTAACTAGAGAATATGTTTTTGAAGAAATTATATTATTTGTATTTACATATATGTTAACTAATGCCTTTTTAGTGCTGACAATTATTCTTGTTTGAAAATGTGCATTGTGAGATAAGGTATATGTACCAAAGAGTTCACAAAGTTGATTTCTTCTCAAGCTTGATACTATATAATCTATATTTACATCACCAAATTATCAACTCTTGATTTGGTTTGTGTATCAAATGAAAAGCGTTGTCAGAGTATTTTATAAATGATTCAAAATTTGCTGATGGAGGTTGGTATAATACTATCACAATTTTATTTGTTTCTTCTAAATGAACTGATCTGCTTTATGGCATATCTAGCATGTATGCATACTCCATCAGAACCTAAATTTTTCCTTGAATACTCTGCTCTTAGATAATATCCATGTAATGATAAGAAAGGCTTTCTAACAGTTCCTCAATTTTATTTCCTATGGTTCTAATATTCTAATGAAATAGGCAATACTTTTGATTGATTTATTTATGGACGCTCTTTAACATCTCAGGTCATCAGCGTCCCATTCAACTAAGGGCGTGAAACGGCCGACAAATTTTGCTCAGAGGCCTCTCTTTCAGGCTTGAGGTTCTTTATTGCGCCGTAAATGTACGACACGGGACCCACGGCTTTACTTCCCTTCCAAAGGAAGCCATACTTAGGGTTTTTACGCCCGAAAAAATCCATCGGTGCTGGCCGGGTTCGAACCCGCGATCTTGGGTATAGGAGGCAAGTATGGTAACCATTACACCACCAGGATCGACAAATAGGTAATACACATTGTAAGATTTTCATTATCATTACTCCTGTGTGTAGCCAAGTCTTTAACTTTAATATTGACATTGTTATTATGTTTCTTTTTTTGTATTTAAGGTTTTATTTAAATTCCATTTATTGTAACAATTATCAACATGCATTTTACTATATTTTCCTACCCTTAAAAATATTGCCTATTGCTTACTACAACAGGAATTTTGCTATTAATTCTATCAGCGCTTAGAAACAAAAGTATATTCTTATTTCTAGAATTAAGATGAAGACTGTGTCAGATATTACTCTCTCTGTTTATTCTAGACACATCTGTCACATCTATGTAAGAAAAACTGCTCTACATCAAGGCACTTTTCTATTCTCAGATTCATCTCCCTTGCCTTTCTTTGAAACTATGGCCAATCATGTCTCTCTCTAAAAGACAGTAATTTCCCATTAATACATCTGCTGTGTTTGCTAATGTCACTTACATAAATCTTAATTACATAATTAAGGGGTCTATTCATATACAGCAGGATCCTATTTTGTAAAGCCTGAAATTAGCTTTACCAGGTCATATGTGACATTATCAAGTTCAGTATCAGTCTTAAAATAAACTAACAACATCATAATGTTTCTCCAAATTCTCTTTCAGCAAGTGCCTCCCATGACTACTTCCAAGCAGTAATAGCTTACTCTTTTCACTCTTACAAGCATCATCTAAAATTTGCTCTTGAGCATTTGGGTATAACTGATCAACATTCATGTCCTAAGAACATTGAACCTGTTGCTGAGTTTTACTCTATATTTGTCACCAGTAGAGAACCATCGCCTCCTGCAGTTAGTCATAGATACCACCTTAAATTTTAATGTACTACATATTAAATTCGGAATAGAAGCAAATCAAGGGATTTTATTATCTTTTTGAAAAACTCTAACTCTTTCCGCAATTGCAGAATGATCTGTTCCTGCTACACAACATGTTCCTTATTGTGACACATTTTACATAATTGTTTAGTGCACTCACTTATTTTACCACTGTTTGTATTCATGCATACCCAATGATACCACAATAAATACCATTCACAGAGAACCCTCTATCACCTTTCTTCTACATGTATCACAGTTACTACTAGCATCACACTCTTTAGCATTCATTTCACTTTTTTACACTAGATTAACAATTAACAGTAAAAAAAGTTGTACCTCGCATCTTTATACACAAATTAAGCATAATTTTTTTGCTTGAATTCTACTGTTAAATATGAAAAACCAAATTTAAAAAATAGGTTAATAATAAGCAAATCCAACAAAATAATAATATAATCAGAGAAATAAATCAGATAATAAATGGAACACACAAGAAAAACAAAAGTATTTGGCATCAGTAGGTGAATGTAATATGGCAAACAATCTGCAGGTCATGCATCAAGTTTGCAGTTAATAAATTTACCAAAAAAAAAAAATAGTTGAGCAATGTTAAATTTTATATCCATCAATTCTAAATACAATTAGGTCCTGTTTCACTTCTAATTATGCTGCAATTTATCAAACTATTTTATGAAAAATACCAGTTTATATGGAACCAAATGTTAAGTGTATATTGAACCATTCCACTAGTGCAACCAAAACCATCATTTTTAATTTCTATTCCAATGTCTACCTGCTAATTGCATCAAATACTTTTTCAAAATCAAAAAAAAAATCATATATACTCATCCTCTTTTATGATTGAAATGCTTATTTACTGTAGTTTGTATTACAAATATGTTACATATTGCATTTCTGCCTTTTCTAAATCCTATCTGAAATTCTGATATCCTGTTAGCTGTGTGAAACACTTTTTAAAAATATGCAATATATATATATATATATATATATATATATATATATATATATAAACTCTTCCTCTTTTATGACTCCATGTTTATTTAGTGTAGTTTGTATTACAGGTATGTTATCTACTACTTTACGCATTTTCTAAATCCTATCTGAAAGCCCTGATATTCTACCTGACATTTTACCTATTCCTGTAATCTCTTATCATTGTACCTGGTTATACCTTCCCTAAAATAGACAGAAGTCTGAGTTCTCCATAGTTATCTGATTTATTCATTTCTCTCTTATCTTTGTGTATCAGTGCAGTCATAAATATTTTCCAATCTTCCAATATTTCTTTCCTCTTTTTTACTTCATTTAATATGTCTACCATTACTCTCATACCATCTTTGTCCTACTAAGTGCTTTCCAAAATTCTGTCGGCATTCCTTCTACACCCACTGCTATATTCTATTTCTGATTTCTTATTTTTTAGTTTGTTTCAGTCACTGAAATTTCCTTATCCAATTGGAATTGGAATAATAGCTAATTAGCCCTATCTTATTTCACAATCCGTGTTACACTTTCTCCAAGCCAATTCGTAAAATATTTTAAACCCCCCATTAGTTTTCCTCCATTAAAACCATATATTTTTGCTTATGGCTTTTGTTTTTAGAGATAATATCATTAATTGTAATTCTAAAAGGAAACAAGTCTAATATACACAATTAACTGATTTATATTTAAAATAACATTTACACTAAAAAATACATTGCTCTAGAGTCAAATATTTAACCATTTTCATGATTAAATATATAGTCTGTGAGACTGGTGAACAGGATTAGAAAATAATGCTCAAGGTCATTGAAATGATCAGTGTTTATTATATTTGTTCATGCAATATAATAATCACACAGTAAGAGATAAGTTTGTTGAAAATAAACTTACCAGACATGAAATAGTTGTGCATTGCATCCTTATCCATCTTCCCACTGTCATAGAGAGATTGTGCAGCTTTACGGAATAACTTCTGCATTTTACCGAGTGTGTCCCACCATACAGCCTGATCATGTTGTTGTAGTTTAGGAATGCGCTACATATATAATGAAACAAATAGCATTAGGATAGATAATGAGGACTGAAATGAGGACTCAGGACGCATAAGAGGACAAAAATGAGGACTGAACTGAACAATTGGTAATACAAATATATTTTGTATTTGATTTATTTACGTAAACTCTTTAACATCTCAGGTCATTAGCGTCCCATTCAAATCAGGGCGTGAAACGGCCGACAAATTTTGCTCAGAGGTCTCTTTTTTCAGACTTGAGGTTCTTTATCGTGCCGTAAATGTACGACCAGAAAAGATCCTTCAATTCTGGCCGGGTTCGAACCCGCGATCTTGGGTTTAGAAGGCAAGTATGGTTACCATTACACCACCAGAACCGACATATATATACATTAATAGGAGTATATACTTTCTTAAAACAGTATCTTTACCTTTATATAAAAGAGTACCTCTACTTTTATAAGTACTCTTAAAAAGTATATACTCTTATTAAGGAATCTATATTTGTATTATCAATTGTTCAGTTCAGCCCTCATTTTTGTTTCTGTTATATAAATAGCTCTATTTTATTTTGTACTTTACTTGTTGAAATCAGTATTATACTTATGTGTTATCTATTTTAATTTTTCAGAGAATTTAAACTTCACAATAGAAATGGAGTTATTTCAGTTTTAGTACAATAAGAAGACAAGAATAGGAACTAAAAAGAAGTTAAACAATGCATATATTGACAACTCTTACACTCTAATACAATTAAACTTTTTTTCATCCTCATACAACTACAAAGGAACTATCATACCAAACTTAACTCTCTTTAACTTTTTTAAAGGGTAAGTAGTGCTACCAATGATACAAATATAGACATTGCATCCAGTAAGAAAAATGAAAAAAACAAGCAATTTTATGGCCTATCCAATCATTTTATAAAATATGGTTATGTTTTAGTGTGATTTACTTGGTACAAGATATCACTATAAGGTTCAGACCTATCATCTATATACGTTCAACCAAAGCTGGACATGGAATTCATATTGGATAAAATGCCATCATTGCATGTATTTCTGTGAGATGTGCAATATCGTATCTCCTTTCCCACTTTCCCGAAGTTGGCTTCGGGAACAGCTACGCTGTCTTCATGAGCGAATTGGGAGACAAGGTGATTGTGTATGTATCTCTCTTCTAGCAAAACTGATAATTACGACGATGTTTCTAAGTCTGTTGAATAGTATAACAAAATTTAGTTTTAGTTTAACTTTATGACTCTCGCGTATTTATCCCCTAATACTTTCACGCTATTTCAAGACGTGTTATATTTGCATTTGCATTTAATTATACTCGCTTTCTAATTCAAATGAATTAGAACGTATGCGAACTGAACTCGAACTCGCGTCTTCCAATAATCGACGATAGATTTCCTAGTACTGATTACGCGAACTGCTTTCCACGGATATTTTTGACTGAGTGTAAAATTCGTTAATCTTGCCTTGATGTTTGGTACGTCTGTCAGTCTTCAGTTTCGTTGCAGACAGCATTATAAATGTTATTAGATTCTTTCCATTTGTCAATTTTCATAAATTTATCTTGCTTCTATCTCTGATTGGTCTTTCATAATTTTTAGGGTTGTGTATGTGTCCTGAAAGAAAATCGTTACCTTAAAGTTTGTGTATATGTACATACACGTCAATAAACAAGTTTTAAGTACACAATATAGGAATGCATATAATTTACAAACATATATGAAAACAAGTATATGATCCAATATAATTAAAAGGATTGTTAATTATGGGCTCCTGGGGTTTGAATCGTGCGTTTCAAAATCCATTCAAACCAAATATTATGGTATACCAAGTCAAAAGTCTCTGATAGGTTTAAAAACAAACCTATGCCAATATTGTGATCTTATGCTGTATATTCATTTTTCAAGAAAATTTAAACAGCTTATTTTGTAGATATTAAAATCTGAAAACTATGTTGATTTTATATATGCTTAGAAAAAATTTAATTTTGAAAACATAGCTCTTTGTAGAATAACCATAGTAGAAAATAGGTCTATCATTTTCAAATTTGATTCCTCCTTTCGAACATATGTCCTATGCAGAGCTAATGTAAAATAACTATATCTATATATAAATTATCCCTATATAATAGGTGGTTAAATTAGAATCCTGGGTCAAAAGTACCGTAGCATTAAGAGTCAACCCTTGAGGAAAAAATCTCTCACAATAGCAAAACCTTAGGAAGGGCTTCAGGATCAGAGGTTTGTGATTCTGTGCTTAGAGAACAACATGGTAGCTTAGTTGTTAAGAGACTCAGTACAAAAGGCTGAGGATCTGTATTTTGAATCCTGACCATTATCTAACTTTCTCAAGTCTAATTCTTCCTTTCCAACTGATACCTTACATACAGCTAGTGTGAAAGATATATTTCTTTATATATAAATTAACTGTTGGCTGAACTTTGCCTGGCTCAAAAGTCCCTTAGCATTATGAGTCGTCTGTTAAGGAACTTTCTCTCGTTGTAGAGAAAACCTTAGAGAGGTGTCTGGGATATATTAAATCTTAAAAGAGAGGTTCACAGTTCTGTTCTTGTAGGAGGAAATATAGTTAGTTGGATACAGCATCAGCATGGAAGGCCTAAGATCTGTGGTTCAAATCCTGGCTATGATGCATATTTTCCATCTAATTCTTACTCTCCAATTTATGTCCTACACATAACTAGTAGGAAAGAACTATTTCTATATATCATTTTCAGGTTGCTTTACTGGTCCTTTTTATGTAAATGTTCAATGCTTGAATTAGCCAAAGTTAATTCAGCTGGAAATTTTTCTTTTGCTATTAAAATGTTAATAAGATGACATATGAATTATAGTAAATGAGTAGAGCAAACCCTTATCAAATAATCATTAATTTTATATTTTTATTAATATTTTGAATGTCATATTTTACTGTTGAATAAATAATTTTTTTTCTGGAGAACATCTGCACAATGTTACATTCAATGCTGATATCTGTTTTACATGGTTTTTTAACCAGACATGTTTTGGGAAAATTCACTCCCATCATTAGCCAATTTCAAGAGTATAAATTTGTATAAATAAGCCTACAGGTTGAATACGGGAGCAAATGTTTCCAAAACATGCCCAATTAAAAACCAAGTTGGTGAAGTATAAGTGTATATCAAACCAACTCTATAACAACATATTTTACCAACTAGAAATGTTAATTGGTACTTGTTCAGTACAGCTAATTATACAATGATTTCAATTATTAATTTACTACTTTAATGTTCATAGCTTCAAGAACAGTGAAATTCATGTTCATATAAGATTTTTTTGTTTCTTGCTTTGCCTGCCTTACCTCCTTTGATTACTTACATATGGCTTTGGTTTGGATTTGTTGGCTCCTTTTTTAAAATATAATTATCATACTTTTGTTTTAACAGTCATGTTATCATTTTTTATATTTTCATATATTCTCAATCATAGTTTCTAAACATGAAACTGTAATCTCTTGCTTGAAGTACATATGCTTGCTGTCACCCACATTATCAAGTGGGGTGGCACAGGTGGTAATGCTTGAAATTCTTTTAGGTCCTGGGTTCAATTTCCATTGGACCAGCCACCTTCACCTTGGATTTTTTCATGGTTTCCCTGGTCACATAGGCAAACGCTGTGATGCATATTTACATTCCACAAATGTTCCGCACTGACATTGATTTAAAAAAAAATTATAATGATTTGAAAAAAATAACTGATCATTTTTTTTCCCTGAACCCCTAACATTTATTGATGCTTTTGTCTCTAAGCTTTGATTAAATGATAGAATAAAAATGATGGAAATAATGATTTAAAAAAAATAACTGATCCTTTTTTCTCTGAACCCCTCACATTTATTGATGCTATTGTCTCTAAGCTTTGATTAAATAATTGAGTAAAAATGATGGAAATGTCTTGTACTTAAGGTTGATTTTTTCCCTTAGAAAATAATTTTTTGTGATAGATATACACATTTTTTATAATGGTTTTCTTAATGTAACAAAATTTAATACTTTAATTGTTTGAGCAACAGATTTTAAATAAGTGAAGCTTTAAGAGTGTGTAGTTCAACTAAATTATACAATGATATCAATTATATTAATTGCTGTTCAAAACTGACCATTAAAAAGGTACTGAGGTACAGCAATGCTGACATTGCATTTTCTCAGCATTCTTTCTGTAATCTCTTACACATAAAGGCCATAAATCTGAAATTCCAAAATCACTTTCATGAACAACACAAATTCATGTAGCTATTATCAATTTTATACTGTATGGCAGGGTAACATATTTCTGAATCACTTGGAATATTCATCTTAATAAATGTTATTTCTTCCTAAAATTTACACATCATGCCAAAAATATGTTAAAAAAATTATGATATAATATATGTCATGAAGCATTCACTCTCAGTAATACAGGATGAGTTGCATATACAGTTTGTGACCGATGCTCTCCTTTTGCTTGGTCTTGGATGACATACGAAATTTATTAAATTCTAATTCCTTTAAATAGTCAGACTGTACAATTGCGAATAGTTTTGAATAGCAGGAATTTTCACAGTGAAATATAGTATAATATAACAAATTATTATTGAGGAAATCTCTCAACTTTCACTAATTTCACAAATTAGTGAAATTTGAGTGATTTCCTCAATAATAATTTGTTATATTGTACAATTGTAATTTATAAATGAAGACTAAGTCTCTTAATTCTCTCAATTAAAATTACAATAAAGTCCTCCATGGTATTATATTTGCTTCTCATTTCTGTTTTATGTACTGTAAATTGTTGCATTTATGAAATTTATTTCTTATGCTAACATTAATGAAATTTTCAATTTGCAACAGCAGCTAAAAAAATAATTTATTTATGGTATTGGGAATTTTTGCTACCTAGGGGATTCATTGAACTGGGCTGTTGTGTGTTGCCATAAGAAAGTAGAATTTAGCAACATTAACAAAATTTATTGAACAATCAATAATCAATTTGAATGCAAATTTATATTATGACAAGCTGAAAAAATTAACTTTGTGTATTGCACATGAGACTATTACTGATTGCATGAAGTAAGTTACAATGTTAAACAAAGATTCAATATATTTGCAACAAAATGTGTTAAAACCTTTTAAAATATTTAAATTTATTTCCAATTTCTGTATTTGTGATTCATCGCCCTTTTTCTGCTGGCCAGTTACATTTCCTTTGCTTCACTCCAAAGGAGGACCAGCTTAAGCGTTCTCTCCTTCCCTTCACTCATCATCACTCTTAGTTTAAGTTCTTCTGTTTCACTAGATGTTGAAATTCCCCCTTAAATTCTTCCGTTGTTTCTTTAGCTATTATACTCATGCTTCTTATGTCCATTTCAGTGAACATATTTTTCAGTACTTTTTGCCATTCATAAGGATTAAACATAATGCTATATTGCTGAATTATTATCAAGTATTATTTCCATTGTTAATGAGAGAGGACATTAATAGAAGCTTCTGTGTTATTTATGATGAACAGTGAAGGAGTAAGCAGTAGTAGCTGTGATAAAAGTGTAATCAGAAGTAGGAGAGCCTGTGCATAAAAAAATCCATGCAATAAACAAACATTACAGCCGAGCTTAGCCATGTTAAACCGGTGCTTTAAAAATATTAGTCAAACAGAAAGAAAAAACAGCCATTTAATTGGATTAAGAAGCTTTCTTCCAATTGCAAGGCAAATGTCAAGAAAAGATGAAATGGCCAGTAAATTACGCATTCATTCCTATGGATACGAGGAGAGATTAGGAAGAAAGGATATCCTAAAATTAACCTCTACCAAGTAGCATTTATTTCACTGCATGAGATAACCAATCTGAGAGTACAGACATTAATTGAGATAGCTAAAGCACAAGTACAATAGATATGCGTGGCACACGTCATAATAGAACGCACACCTGAAGAACAGTAAATAGTGTGACGGCCCATATTTGCTTCTTTAAGGACAGACAATCTTATTACAACTTACACGACTCAAGCAAAATGCACTTATCTGAGGAATTAATAATAAGCAACTTGAGCGAAACATACAAAGCAAAATATTCATTTTTTACAGAAAATGTAATATTTCACTTTAAAATAAATTCTTCTACACTTTTTTAGTGTTTATGCCTCTTGGCAGCGTTGCAAAATACTCAGATGAGAAGTACATTCGTGTTTTTGAAATGCTTAAGTTTTTTTTTTTTTTCAATTCTTGAACCATTAGTAATACATTCTTTATATTAAATGCCAATTCTTTCAAATAATTTCTACTGAATAAAAAATACTTTGACACATATAAGCTATATTAAAAACATTTAATTGTAAATTCCATGCATACACTTCTAAACTTTCTGACTTGAAAGTAGTATTGGCCCCTCGGCGGCCAACGAAATGACGTCACAACTTCCAGGACATTTCTTATCTGCATGGCCGGGACGGCCAATGACTTTTTGTTTGAAGTTGTATCATTTGAATTGATCGCCTCGGCACGTTTTTTTTTTTTTTTTTTGTCAAGTAAATGCATGTGACAATTACTTATAAATATACATATTACAAGTACAAATATGACCAAACATGACATTATACAAATACAAGCATGATTTTTTAATTATTTATTTTGCATAATTTGTTATAGTTCGCCGTGGGTTTTTTAATGAATTTTATTTTATGTTCAGCACATGCATGTTTTAATATGTAAAAACAGTTTTAATTATTTTGTTAAATTTATATTGCTACTAAGCGTTTTAATTATTTAAAAATGTATCCTTTTTATTTATTGCTCATTTGGTTTATTTTGTAGAACAGAGACGTAAATTTGAGCTAATGTATTGTTGGCGGTTTGGTTTCGTAGATTTTGGTGGTAATGTTTATCGATTATGGCGATTAACATATTTTGTAGAAGTGTAGATGGTAGGACTGTTTGTGAATTAATATGCTGGTAGGGGTATGGTGTAATTATTTTGTTAAATGTGCATTGCAATTACGTATTTAATCCGTTATTTCGCAACGTTAGAAGAGTGACTGAGTGCGTGTAAGGAAAAGGAAGTCGGATATAGTAGGCAGGTTGTAACACTCTGCCATATGATGTTACCAAGCAAGTCACGTTTTTCAAGAAGTAGTCAAGGTTATTTCTGACAATTGGAATATATTTTACCACAAACATTCGGAAATTTGTCTAGTCTCATTAATTGTCAAGCACTCATGTTTCATTGTGAAAGTATGCACTTGTTTAGGAATTACATAGGTGTTGTATTATTTAAAACAAATAAAATGTTGCTTACCTGATTTATCTAAGTATAGTGTCGGCGGAATATTAAATTGCTGGCAGCCTAACGAGAAAAAAAAGTCGACCCCTTATATAGCTTTTGCCATACCTCCACTGGCGGAGGGTAGGGTTTTAAATAATGGGATTGTGGACAAATGATAGGGCGGGTTTGGGAAAGGGTACTTTTAATAGGTAGTGATTTGAATTATACTGTTTAAGTTGTTACGTTTCTAGTATAGGTCTGGGGCGTTTATAGGTGGTTCCGGGGTCTAAATCATATTTGCTGAGGCCGCGGGTTAGGGAGTTGAAATTATGCGTGAGATTGACGTACAGCTTCTGCGATATTTGGAAGAGTTGTTCGGTGAAGATTAGGAAGTTGAGGTGTTGATGAATGTTGCCGTTTTGGATGTTCCAGCCAGTACCTGTGGCTGTACGTAGGAACAGATTTTAAAGGAATTGTAACTCATAAAGATGAGATTTTGCGGTGATACGCCAGACTTGGCAGGCGTATGTGAGCGCAGGTCGCCGTACCTTCTTATAAATCAACACTTTGTGACCGATGGACAACAGTGAGAATTTGGAAAAAAGGAGATACAGGATGGACTTATTTTATTTGTCCGCTCATTGATGTGTGCTTTCCACTTTAGGCGAATATCAAGCCGGGCACATAGCTACGCGATTTCCTTATTCCAAGGGACAATGCTTCCGGAAATTCGGAGTTCAGACACATCCTGGTGGTGACGCCTTGGGAATTAGACTGCCTGTGGTTTGCTGGAGTTAAGTGCTAGCCTCGAAGTTACGAACCAGGTAGTTCAAAGATCTGAATATATTCAAGTCTTTTAACTGTTATTTGGAGTTTCGTGGAGTTAGGGGTTATTACTGTATCGTCGGCATATAGACACAACGAGCAGCCTTGGTAGGATGGCAAGGTATTTATGTAAATTAAGAAGTGTACCGGGCCGAGGGCATTGCCTTGAGGGACTCCTGCATGTATGCGTCTTGTGTGGATAGTATATCTTCTATGGAGATGGAGAAGATTCTTTTGTTCAAGTAGCTGGAAAGGAGGTGAAGGAGTGAAGGGGGACTGGGTATTGAATTTGCCGCTGCAGAAGATTTTCGTGGCAGACAGCATCAAATGCCTGCGTGATGATAAAAATAACGCCCGAACAAAGTGTTGATTGTCGAAACCGTGGATGATTTCATTCGCAATACGCAGCAGTTGGTAGCGGTGGTGTGTTTATGCCTAAATCCAAATTGCTCCGGCCGGAGCACATTGTGGAAATCCAGTGCTTTCTGGAGACGAGCTAGCACCAATTCCACCAATAGCTTACTTAACTGGGGAAGAAGGCTGATGGGCCTATAGTTTCCTGGGTATTTGGAGTCTTTGTCAGGTTTCGGCATAGTGATTATCTTTACGTGTTTCACACAGTCGGGAAATAGCAAGCGTGAATAAGCTATTGAATTGGTAGGCTAGCTTTTGCACCCATGCTGGTGGAGGGCTTTCAACGCAGCGTATGTTATGCCATCATGACCGGGGGTCCTGTATGATGGTAATTACTGCGGGTTGCAATTCACCTGGGCTAGTGCGTTCAATTTCATCTTTCTCAAAAGTGACCTCCATAAATGTATGGACTACTCCACATACCTGGTGAATGAGGTCCTTGTTGGGTGTGCCTAAGGACGAAATGCGGCCTCTAGACGGTCTGACATCATTTCTGTTTATTCTCTGGTGAACAGTGATATTTTCTGACGGGTTATAAGCTGCTTACTATGGGCTGGGGCACACAGGCGAGCATTTGACATGCTTCATAATGAGGCGTTTCTAGTTACCAGCTCACTGAGGCATCTTTCCCACTCTTGGTTGGCTTGATCACGGAATCTCAATTTTAATAAAGGTTCAACCGGTTGTACCCACGCCCGAGTGGCGAATAGCTTGAGTGTTGCCGCCGCGCTCGGTTTTTACGGCGATCAGTTGTCTGTCAGAGTGGGGATGAGTAGTGCCCCCTTCCTGCTTCCACTCGGAGGTATGGAATGCTGTGTGGTCTCCTGTAGAATGGTTGTGAGCAGAGTTGATAGCGCTTCCACCTTGGATGTAGTGGAAAATGAGGTAGGTTCTGGTGCATGCCGGGCAGCAGTGCTGAGGATCCCGAGTCTGCTTTGCGGGAATAACTGACGGACGGGTCAGAAGAGCTTCCGCCAGGCAGACTGAAAGCCAGTATGAAGATGTATGGGTATTTTAGCGATTATTTGGAGGAATGTTGTACCTAGTTTGGGATTTGTGTTAGCCTGAGGTGGGGGTGGTTGTGGTATATATTCTTGAGTTTGCTACTGGGCCGGTCTTTGAGTTTGCCTGAGGGGTCTGAGTTTTGACGAATACTGAAGGAGGGGAACAGGAGTGTTCTTTTTTGTTTTATGGTGGACCAACTGCTGGCGCTGGAAGGATTGCCATTGCAACTTCTGCTGGGGTGGTTGGTTCTGCTGTGATGCATCTCTGAGGTGGTGGGAGGTGACGTGCGCCCGTGAAAGCTTCTCTAGGGAGGCCATGGGTGTTTTTGAGTAGGGACGGCATAGAACTTAAACATTCAATCTCCCTTCATGGCCTTCAGCTCCAGGCTTGCCTCTTGCCACGCCGGGCACTTAGCATACCTGCAGCAGTGGCCGCTTCCGCAGTATTAGCAGCGTGGTGTTGTGCTCACGCTTTGGCACTCTCTCCGCTGATGACCTTACTCTACACAGTACAAGCAATCTGGTTCCATCTTGCAGCCAGCAGCACAGTGGGTAAATTTATAGCAGTTTTTGCATTTTTGTGGGCGTGCCTATGGCCAGTAGGGTTCCACTTGCATGACAGCGGAAAACATGAGTGTTTCCTTGTAGATATTGGAGCTGTGGCCGGTTTTCTGGACGCCCACTTGGAAAGGGGGCGGTAGATGTTGATCGGTGGAGCGATCAGAGCGCAGTTGAGAGATACGCTCGATGGAGTAGCATTTGCTCCGTAAGTGTGATTGAACAACCTCGCCGTGATGTAAATAGAAACGTATTATATAGTCACGTGCAGTATCATTCTTCTGGAAGCAGGTTTGTGACGAAATGCGCTGACGCCTCTTCCAGTAGTTTTCAAATTAGTCTGGTCTGCCGGTGCTTCTGAGAGAATGGCTATGGTCCCTCTCATGTTGCGGACCATGAATTTTAAGTCGGGGACTGAATTCCATTTTGGGACAAGGTTCTCGCCTATTGGTGGTCCCGGTGAAATATCGAGATGGGCTTTAGTATTCTGAGTTGATCAACTGGGATTAGTTTGTACGAGTGATTTGCTCTGAGATTTCCATGGTTAAGTTTGATGCAGAATTACAACTGCGTTTTACTGCCCCGGTGGAAGTGGTTGGTCCCCGGATTCTTCCTGCTGGAGGTGCTGGTATTGGTTTGGTGTCAGTTATTGGAGCTGTTTCTTCCATTCTGGGACGAGCGGTATGTCGTGGCGGAACTACTTGCCATGTGTAGCACGGTAGTGAGAGGCTCTTAACGAAGTCACCGTCGATTGTGTGTATTCGGATGCGGTGAGCTGCCATCTTCGCCATGGCTCTGCAGGTTTTGGCCGGGATGATCTGGTTGGGATTGGCGAGGAGGTTGACCATTTCGGCCTCGGCTGCAGTCGGGTAGTCTCTCCTCCAGCCGCAGCACAGCGTCAGCGTCGGTTGCTAATGACATATCAGGGTCGATAATTAGGGGGTTACTTAGAAACGTTGTGATGTCTTCGCCTACTACATAGTAAGGAGATGAGTCCTTTGACGTAGTTATGGTCGGTTTTAGAGTACAGAAAGTTTTGGATGTGTATAGCCCGATAGTGCGATAGCTTGTTACCCGTTATGGTATATACTACGTTCGGAGAGGGAGAGGTGTACTTCTCAAGAATTTCTGAGCAGGTTGTACTAGACGTCAATAGGTAGAGAGCGGCAGCACATGCTCGGGATCTCTCAGCGCCGCCGTGCGGCTGCTAGAGAATTACTTGCAGTTGTACGCTGAAGCCTCCGTGCAAGAAGGGCACATGGATACCATCGGCACTGAGTTTCTGCGTTGCTTTTTAGTTCAATTGGCAGTTTAAACACAGGTAAACGCGCACTGACGTTCAAACACGCAAATGATAATGTTAATGCAGGACACACACGTAATAAACTGTAGCAGGCTCTGTTTGTAACTGTTCGTACAGATGCTAAAAATCTAAGCACAGGTATAACTAACTAACACAATGCACAACGTACAAACACAAACAAGGTTGTAGAGTACAGATATTGTACGACATTTGAAAGCAAAGTAATCTGTGCAACTAATGAGTCCGCTCAGCTCGGAAGCATGGTGCTACTGGAATCGATCGCTATTAAGTTAAATATCGAAATGTAAAGAGTAATAAGTTGTTGAGGAAGAAACGTGATTGGCAGAAATAAGGAGAATAGTGGTTTATGGGGAAGAGGAAGATTAGTCAAAATAAAACACGTTGCGATTGAATTGGCGGTCTCCAGCGTGCGGTGTCCGGCGTTCCAAAATGTTCGGATTTTTAATTATTTTTAAAAACTTATTGAGGAGGTACAAACATGACATATAACATACAAGATAATATATAAGTAAAACATGATTCATAATTTGTAAGTACATACATAAATGTTTTAATGAATTAATGATAAATATTATACATGACTGCTGTTCTTTTTCAACAATGTAATGAAAAATAGTATTAGGTAATTTATTGACCAACGTATCACTAAATTATGTGGTGGGTTAATGATGTCTTTATGGAAGGAGTATGGAGTGGTTTTAGGTTTTAAATTTTGGAATTTGTTTTTATTTTACGTAATATATATGCTTTTATGATTTTGATATTTTTGGTATACTTTTTTATTAATTAATAATATTAATATCCTGGCTTTGCTAGGTGGATGGTTTTTAAACGTTGATATTTAATTGTTTTTAACTAACATTGTGGTCATTTTTGTGTTGCTACTGTGTGCGTGTTTTTTTTATTTATTTATTTATTTATTGATAGATGATAGAAATTCATAGAAATATTACAGTGTTATTAGTTAGCATTAATTAAGATATTAATTTGTTGGGGTATTTATGAACAAATATGGTGACGCAGGGAATGGCAGTAGGTATTATAAATTTTTATTTTACATAATATAAATGTTTACGCTGGCGTAATTTTGAATTATAATGGTGGCTTTGCTAGGTGGGGGTTATTTAAATTTTAGATACTTTAATGCTGTTTTAACTAATATTGTAGTAATTATATTTTTGAGTATTGATATCGTGTTTTATTTATAATACATTAAATTGCTTTTATCATTATGGTTATATATTATTATAATTTTACTTGATAGCGTATTTTTTAACTAATGTAGTATCGAGAATGTGAATCATAAATACGATTTATTTTATTTAGATAAAGCAATGTTGACTTACCGGAGACGTTGAGATTGGCTCTTAACTAGGTTACTGATGTTATAAAACGATATAAAGGAAGTAAAGTAATTGGTAAATAATGAACCTAGTGATTAGTGGAGAAAATTAGAAGAAGGAACACCATTGGTCATAATAAAACTTTTGGTGACGTACGTTTTTAGGTGCCAGGCCCTGTGTGCGGTGTCCGGCTTTACAAGTTGGTGCAAAGAGGCTGGTGGTGTGGCGGGGAGTGGGGGAAAGTTTGGTGGCCAAAATTTTAACTAACATGGGGTAATGGTGAAATTTTATTATTATTATTATTATTATTATTATTATTATTATTATTATTATTATTATTATTATTATTATTATTATTATTAGTAGTAGTAGTAGTAGTAGTAGTAGTAGTAGTAGTATCATCGTCATCATCATCATCATCATCACTATTATTGTTGTTGTTGTGGTGGTGGTGCTGGTGGTACTGAACATAAGCGTTTGGTGGCTAAACTGTAGACTAAACATGAGTTGAAACACAAAATGACTGGAAATTTAAAATACAATAGTAGTGGTAAAACTATGAACTAAGTATGCTTGGAGAACTAGAACATGTAAACAAAATACCGAGGGTAATAACAAATATAAAACTAATTCTCGTGGTGATATTTACAGTAATTAACATTGAAATATGTGTATTTATAAAATAGTAGTTGCGCTGTAAGCAAAATGGTAAACAATAGCTATTCAATAACATGTTTGGAAACAAAATATTAACTTTGAAAAACACAAAAAAATAGTTTCATTGTTTAACTTTGCAGAAAAAGATATGTTGTGCAACATATATTGCAAATAACGCATTTTAATAAACAAAAGCACATGTTGGTAAAAAATAGTAACTTTGAAACCAAGAAACTATTTACACAATTTAACTTTGATAAAAATAGTTATGTTTTGCAAATTACTATGCTGCCATCAAATTTTACTTTTATAAATCAAATGCAGGTTGAAAAACGAAATATTCACTTTGAAAACAAAGAAATTAGCTAGCTACGCTATTTAACTTTGCAAAAAATAAGATGTGTTGTGCAGAAATATATTACATTGCATTTAAAAGTACTTTTAGGAACAAAAGTTAAAGATTAAAAATTTAACTTTAAAAACCAACAAAACAGCTGATTATGCTATTTAAATTTGCAAAATAGAAATTATGTTATGGAAAAAGATGTTAGATTGCGACTAAAAATTTACTTTTACAAACAAAAGGACATTTTTGAAAATAAAATATTAACTTTGAAAACAAAAAAAAATTAATTAAAACATTTAACTAAAAAAAATAAAACAGAATTTGTCGCTGATGAAGTTCTGCTTGGAATGTTCCACTATATGTGTATAGGATAAAAGTAATTAGAAGAGGGAAAGGATGGCAAGAGAGAAAGGGTAAAATGAAGAAAGCAGTAAAAACTTATTGAGAGAAGAAAAGAAATGATAAGGGAAGAAAGGGGAAAACAGAGAGGAGATGAAAATGAGGAGAGAAATAGAACAATTAGAGAAGAGCAGAGTAGGGAAAATAGAAGAAGAGTAAAAAAAGAAGTATAAAAGGGTAGAAAGGAAGAGAAGGCAGGAGGAGGGAAAGAGAAAATGATGAGAAGCGTGAGGAGAGGAGAAAGCATAAAAGAGAACGGAGAAGAAGAAAAGAAGAGGAGAGTAGAAGAAGAAAACAGGGAGTGGAGAGCATTAAAAAGAAAAGAAATATGAGATAGAAGAGGAGGAGAGGAGGAGGAGAAGTAAAAAGAAAAGTTTTAAATACTACTAAAATATATTTAATTTTTTTAATTGCAAATTAATATTTTTTAACTTGGATATATGAAAAAAACGTAATAAAATACATATAATCCTTTTTTAAACGAATGGAATAGCATTTTTTAACCAAGTAAAAACAAACTAACATTACGATTGTAAATTGCACGACCTAGAAACAGCAACAGAAACATTATTTACTTTACCAACAGTAACGTCTCCTCTCATTTCCCTTTTTGTTATTGTTGTTATTATTTTCTTTCTTTTTCTTTTTTTTTTTTTCCCTTAGACGCGTACACTTATAAACTAAAATTAATGTTTATGCTTCATATCTGCGCCATTATATTAGTGAACAAATACGTCACTAAATAAAAGTATAATATTCCGTAATCATAATAACAAATATAATCTATGAATAAAGTCTGCCGATATACACAAAATAATTATCACCATGGTAAGTAAAATAAAACCAAAAATAAAATAAAACAAAATCTGTATAAATGGTTTCCTAAACCAGACGTTTTTATAAAATTTTACATATATTATAAAATATACAAAACAACAATCTCTTACCTCATTATTTTACAGATTTTCCTAATAACTAGATTAAAATAATAAACTAGTATAAAATATTAAAAATCTCAAAATATTAGATTAGCCCAAAATATAAATTTACCATCTACTTCCCAATTTAATCCTCCTACATCTACAAAATCTACCAAATTAACAATATTACTGGGAGTCAGTAAGAATTATAGCTGGTAGCCAGCTATTCTATCCTATGAATTTATTCCATTTGTATACTACTACAAACCACTGGTTACCAGCGGCATATACTCGTATCCAGTAGTTTTACAGAATTTCTCTTAAATTAAACACTACACTTCATTGTTTCAAGTCTCCTTAATTTATCTCAATCATAATAATCCCCTTTTGTTTAATAACTTACTTCCTTAAATTCATTTATCACTATCAATCATCCCTACTCATTTAATTTATTTGCCCCAACACTTTAATTCATTCAACATTATCGCCTCGCTTCCACCATATCGCTCTCCAACTTTTCTTCCCAACCGTCCCTTCTTCCATCTCTCTTGATCCTCCTGGAATCCTGGTTACACGATTTATCGCGCTCTGCTCCTCCTCCTCTCCGGACACCGCTTCTCCATCTTCTATCTCCTCCTGCCGCTCATTCCCGTGGATCTTCAACACACCTTTTATCTTCTTATGTAATCTTCCTTCTTTCATCTTCTTACCGGTCCCATAACTATTATAGGTAAAAGCCTTCACCTTTCTTCCCATTCTCTACTCAAGGTTGTAAATCAACATTATCTCCGTCTATTATAAATTTAGGTATCCTCATCTCCTTCGTCACTCCCTTCTTTCTTGCCTTTATCTTCTCCTCTAACATTCTCTTCCTGTTGATTTAATTAAAGTTATCTTGTATATTTTCTATTCTTGATAAGTTATTTGTGTTTTGGGGTTGTCGTTGTATACATATGCGTTCTAATCTTTTTACATCTTTCTCAGCTTCTTTATTACTTCTTATTAATTCCTCTGGTGGCATTTCCTCTTCCTGCGCTAGATTACTTGTTTTGAATGCAGCCAGCAGCTCAAGGTATTTATATAGGCCTTTGAAATGCTCCTGATGGCCATTTAATATTTCCCTTTCTTCTCTCACCTGTTCAAAATAGCGTGTATATTCACATAATACGTACTCTGAGTTATCCTGTGTTTTGCAAAGTGTACATATATCGTCCTGTGTTCTGTTAATTTTTTTCCAGTTAGTTTTGTAAGATCCATGTCCTGTAAGGTAATGTACTATGCCTTTGGTAGGTTGTATAAATTATAGCATTAATCTCTAAAAAATGTTGTTAAATAAGTTGAACGTTCTCCTGCCTGCCTCGGTATTTTCCCATTCGTGCTGCCATTGTCCTTTTAGTGTACGTTTTATTTCCTGTAATTTGTTGAATTGACTGCCGACTTTCTCCAAATTGCCTTTATTCAATCAATAAACAGCCCCTCTTAATTTAATCAATAAGTCAATTGGCCATATCCCTGTAACTACTAAAAGGACCATAGTGGGGTGAAGTGTCTAATGCCCCTGTAAATCTTAGCAACACTTTCCTTTGTGGCCTTCTTAGTAGAGTTTTTATTTGGGCATCTGTCATCCTCAGATTCCAGACCCTGTTCAATATGTCATTATTGAAGCAAAAATGCTCGTGTGGTCTGTTATAATGGCGTTTAATGGATTTGCTAATTTCATCATAACATTTTCGGTTTTTTTTTCGTGCGTATTCACTATGTTTTCTAAAGTTTAATTTTTTCACCTAAGTTAAATTACCTGATATTTTGCTTCTTTTTGGCGTCTTATATTTTGGTTGATATATTTTATATATGTATCTCTTTAGAGATTGCCTTTCAAAAGTATGTAGCCTGATTTAGTTGGAGCGACTTGGAGTTTAGTTTTATTGCATTAATTACTCAATTAATTACTTAATTTATTTATTTGCTCTTCTTTTTATATCCACTCTATTGTTTCCTACTATTAGAAATAAGACATCGTCGGCATACCAGATGGTTTTTACCATATTTTCGTCGTTGTTTAGTTCGTCTAAAAGAGTCTCCAAAACTATGTCCCAAAAAAATTGGTTTTAGAATCGATTCTTGCGGACACTCTTAGTTGTATTTCTGTAAATTATTTCTTCATTATTATTTACATTAACCCTTCTGTCTTTGCAGTAATGCATTAATATTGCATTGGCATTTAGGGAGGTCTATTTCCCGCAACCTCTCAAGCAGTACCAGCCACCATAAATTATCAAAAGCGCCGGAAATATAAATTAAAATTCCAATTAAGTATTTTGAATTGAGTTATTAGCCATTTCCAGTAGGTGGTTTATTGCGTCTTGAGTCGATTTTCCTTTTATAAAGTTGAATTGATAGTTGTTCCTATCTGTCATGATCCTAAATTCTTTTAATCTTTTACAAAAGAGTACTTCTATTATTTTCCATTAGTATGTAGGAAACATGTAGGTCTATATGATTTCGGCTCCTTAGGATCCTCAACAGCACATTTCTTTAAGATAATAACTTTTGCTGCTTTCCAGCAATAGGGAAGCGCCCTTGCCAATACAGTCTTTAAAATGTCGATATAGGAACAGTGTAATCTTATCTTCCAAATTTATCAGAACTTCGTTCATTATTCCATCCACCCTACTGCTCTTTTTTTTTTTTTTTTTTCCTTTTTAGCTATTTATAGCTAGGTTAATTTCCAATGTATCAAAGGGGTTGATTAGTCTATTATTTCTATATACAACGTTCATGTCTACTCTTTTTTAATGTGTTGAATATTATTCATGTTCTTATCCTCTTGTGGAAGTAACTTGTCCAAAAGAGCATTTACAGAACTTTTCCATTCTGTAGTAATTTCACCATTGTCTTTTTTATTGTATTCAGAATTTCCGGTTTTTTAATTTTACCATAATAGTTTTATAGAGCAGTTCCCATATATTGGTATCTAATTCCTTTTCTACGAACGTTTTCCATGAGTTTTTTCCTTGTTTCTTCCAAGGTAATCCATCTGTGATAAATTCTTCTTAGTTTCCTAACTTTCCTTCTTGCTTTTTGCAGTGTATCTGTTCAAATAGTATCATATTATTTCTTGGGTATGGTTGTGGGAAAAGATTTCGCCATGCCTTTCGTATTGTTTGGACAAGGTTATTGGCATCCTTATCAGTGGACTCTCTTTCGTATTGTAACTTAAGTTTTCAAAGTCCTGTCTCAGAAGATTCCAGTCTGCTTGTTTGTAATTGTAAATTTTCCCTCCTTTCCCTTCTTTAAATTTTGATTTTCGTGTACAGTAATCGAAACAGATTAATCTGTGACCAGTACAGATCATATTTTGACCTACTTATTTATTTATTTGTTTATTATTTTATTATTTGAGTTTAACTTACATAAAATTATGTCAATGTTGGCAGTAGCATCAGCTCTATTTTCGAAAGTAGCAGGGTTGTTGGGTTGATTATTGACAAATAGATTTAGTGCAGAAATAGTTTCTTCCTGTTTTTCTCCTATTTCGTCTTTAATGTTACTATACCACCGTCAGATTTCGCACTGGTATCGCTTGTAAAAATTTGCTCAACATTTTTTAAAGTGTTGCTGACCTCTTTTATTTCTGTTATATATGGGTCGATTGGATGGCTATATTGAAAATATTAATTTGTTAGAATAAATTTTCCGCTGTCATGTGTAACTTGAATACAGTTTGTATGTGTGTCTCCTAATGGTTTTATATTGACTATTTGTAAATTTGGATTATATATTATAAATGATGCCATAGGATTTTCTCCGTGACTTATTATCCGTGCTCTTGCTGGGATATGTGCTACTTTGCCTTAAAAGGAATATGGTTCCTGAATGCATAATAATTCTAACCTCAGTTCTCCTGCAATTTTATATATTTCCGACATCATTGGTTTGCTTCTTTGGGCATTTATTTGGCCAATTTGAATTATTCTACGCTCGACGTCGTCTGCCTTTTAGATAACACTTCTTCAGAATTAGCAATGGAATGATGATTGGTACCCGTCCTAAGTTCCTGATCGGTTGCTTTGTTGGGTTTAGAACTAGTTAAAATATGAACAATAAAATTCCAAATATATAACATTTAAATAACCTACTAAAATATGGCAATCACCATATTATTTCAGATTTATGCCACCATAAACCATTTATATTACGTAAAATGCAAAAAGAATATATGTTTCCAAATACACTTGCAATAATTACCTATGCCATCATATTAGTTCATAAATAACATACCAAAATAAAACCAATAATATTACGTAACTACAATAAAAAGTAATATTGTCATCTATCAATAAACAAAAATATTATAACAGAAAATATGAATTACGGCAATTCCTTAAAAATATAAATTACTAACGTTTATATAATGTCTACTTGGTAAAATGTAAAATGCCATATTATTCACGAGAAAACTTTTATATTACGTAAAATAAAAAAATACATATTTTGAAAATATAACATCTACAACCGCTCTCTACGCGGCCACATTAATTCATAAATATCCCACCAAACTAAAAACAAACGTAATTATAATAACAAATGAAAGATAACTATATAAAATATCAAATAATATTACTAACACAAAAAAATTACCGCAATAATAATTGAAAAAACAGTAAAACAAACTCCAAATATGTAACATTTAAATAGGCTTCACTTAATAAAATATAACAACTACCATGGTATTTCAAATTCACACCACTTGAAAACATTTATTTTAAATAAAAAAAATGTATTTCCAAAATAAACCCCTACAACCACCCCCTGCATAGAAGTTATAGTTTCCTTAAGAGAAATATACAGAGAAATATCTTATATTATTTTTCACTTTATTGTTAACAAATAACACATGATAATGAATAATATTTTCCACTAATTCATTAAAACATTTATTACGTACTTGCAAACTATTAATAATGTTTATACTTGTATATTATCATATATGGTATATATCATGTTTGTACTTGCTGAATAAAATTATTAACATTTAAAAAAAAATCCTGCACAGTGGACAGCGTATGTCCATTCACCAAGCCCCTCGGGGGCCCCATTTTTTGGGTATGGGGCGTGGCGACCCCGAGGCACCCGAGCTGCTCCCACAGGTCCACGCTCAGCGTTTTTCACTCATTTTAATTTCGTCTCCATTTTTATTTTTATTCGTTTTACTTCCCTGTTCTTTGTCTGAAGGATGCCCCCGTGTTTGACAGGGTAAAAAGTGACTGGATAATGACGTAACTTGCAACACTGTGTTATCATATAGAACAGGAGCGTATCCCCTGGTAAAGGCTAGGCCCGGGGAGGGTTCATTGCTGCAGGCGATTGGGTCCCTTTGTCAACCCATAGGAAGGTGTCACCCTCAGGTTACTTCGTTCAGGCCAGAGCAAGCAACCTAAGCCGGGGTGGCGCCCAGGAAGCAGCCTGCCATCGGAGACAGTTGCAATGATGGAGGATTACATCGCTATGGAACTCGAAAACAATCATATAGATTATAAACGAATAAGAGTTGACGTAAAGGAACTATGGGAGAAGTCTTTTTCTCAATACTTAGTGCTGAGTCGTACCGAAGATGTTCAATCGTTTACTAAGGTAAACCCATTTGTCATTCAGAAGAACATAGATGCCATAGCTGGACCCATTAAGCCCTGTACTTCTATGTAACGCATCACTTTTGGTGTAGGCACTTGGGCTGTCCCAAACAAACTCACTGCTCAACGCGAGGTTACTCCACGGTTTTCACATCCATGTTGCGCAACATAAGATATTGAATTCGTCGCGAGGAGTTATTACCACTAATGTACTAGACGGAATGTCCGACCCGCAAATCCTCTAATGTCTGGAAGACCAAGAGGTCATATCGGTTGATCGTGTGCAGGCAAGGAAAGAGGGAGAATTACAGCCGACCCGAACTCTACTACTCACGTTTAACAAGGTCGAATTGCCGCAGAAGTTAAATGCGGCCTACGAGTTGATTGAAGTGCGTGCGTATATCCCGAGCCCGTTGCGATGTTTTCAGTGTCAACGTTTTGGACACATTCGTATATCATGTAAAAGTGCCATTTCCATCTATGCAACCTGCAGTCAAGCAAGTCATGAAGGAACATGTACATCTGCTCCCGTCTGCGTTAACTGCCGCGGTGATCATCCAGCCTCGTCCCGCGACTGTCCTCATTTTAGAGAGGAGCGCTGTATACAGGAAATCCTAGTGAAGGAAAAGCTCTCCTTTACTGAGGCACGGAAGCGTTACCAATCTCGCCAACCTGTAGTACCTAAAACCGGCACATAAAGTGCTGCAGCTTCTTTAGCGGTGAAGAAGTGCGACAGCAGTACGCAGACTTACGACATTGTATTTACACGGGTCCCTACTACGCCCAGTTCCCCGAAGCGCTCTACCGAGAAGTCGAAGGCGGTAGTTTTCAATGCCCCTGAAATAAAGTTCAGGACGAGTCACGCGAGAACAGACTTTTTGAAAACGTCAACTCCGGTTGAAAAGAAAAAGAGCCCTTCTCCTCCTCGGAGGTCCCGCTCCCATGAGGGGAGGATACGCACTAGGCGGTCGCCGTCACCCCCTATATCTATATCGAACTGATTTCAGGTGTTGGAATTGGTGGATACCTCTCAGCGGGAGAGCCCTCCCTCTGAGGACGCCATGGAGCAGGATGTGCCTGCTCCAGGCAAACCACCGAGCCCCATACGAATTAAAAAAGGACGGTTGATTCGTTCTGGGCCGAGCAAAAAGTAGTGTCCTTTTTATCTAATTTATCTCATTTTAACAATGGCTATCCTTTCGTGGAATGTGCGTGGACTCCGCAGTCCAAGAACTGACCTGGATTTTCTTTTACGTACGACTGATTCTCCGCTTGTGTGTCTCCAGGAGACCAAACTTCGCCCGCAAGATTCTTTTACTTTGCGCGGTTACTCTTCAGTGCGATTTGATCTGCCTCCCGTAGATGGCACTCTCACTCACGGCGGAGTTTTAATTTTAATTAGAGATGACGTGTATAGTCCAGTTCATTATACCTACAGACTCCTTTACAAGCTGCTGCAGCTACAGTTCACTTCCCTGGCCTTAGTTTTTCAATCTGCAATATTTACTTGCCTCCAGCTGCTACTGTTACAACCGTTGATCTTCATTATCTTTTTTTTCGCAGCTACCACCCCCTGTCCTACTTTTGAGTGATTTTAATGCTCACCATCCCCTATATGTTTACAATACGGAGTCTGCCAGGGGTAGCATGTTTGTAGACTTTCTAGACCGCCACCATCTCATTCTGCTCAACACTTGTCAACCTACTTTTGTTTCTTACGGTACTCACAACTTTTCACACTTTGATTTATCCTTTTCTTCTGATAGGCTAGCTGTACATTTTATCTGGAACGTCATCCCTGATTTATACTCTAGTGAACCCTTTCCATGTCATACACACGTACTCTCTGCACATGCACATTCTCAGCGCGCGCCAAGATGGCTGATTGAAAAAGGCAAACTGGGCTCTATTTCGATCTATGGCCGTGTTTTCCGGGTGTGAATTTCCATCTATCGACGTCGTGATTGAACACCTCGAAAGGTCCTTATTACAGCCGCAGATCAGGCAATTCCCCGGTCGTTTTGCCACCTCAGACGCTTTCCGGTTCCTTGGTGGACCGACGAATGCAGGGATGCTTTGCGTGCACGCCGAGGTGCTCTACGAGATTTTCGTCCCCATCCTACTTCAGTAAACATGAATCGCTACAAACAACTGCGCGCCAAGTGCCATCGAATAATTAAGGATAGCAAAAAAGTCTCTTGGATTGCTTTTGCCCGCTATTTTAAACGCACAACGCCTTCATCTGTAGTTTGGGAGAAGTTACGCCGCGTTGCATGCAAACCTAGATTTACGCCCATACCCGGTGTTAGGATATCATATCGAGTGCCTACTAATCCGGATGATATAGTCAATATTTTAGGACGTACTTTCGCTGATGTTTCCAGCTCCGCCAATTACCCTTCTTCATTTCGCACATTAAAGGAGCAGGTTAAGACGAGAGGTTTCTCTTTTGCCTCCAACCATCAGGAGTGCTATAATGTCCCATTTACTACCAGGGAATTGCACATGCTCTTTCTACCTCTCGACATTACGCACGGAGGCCAGATGGTATTCATGTTGCTATGCTGCAGCATTTGCCAGCGGAAGGCAAGGCTTTTTTACTCCAGATTTTTAATTCTCTTTGATTTCCGAGCACTTGGGAAAGCCCACCGTAATACCAATACCTAAACCTGGAAAGGACCCACACCTTCCTTCCAGTTATCGTCGATTACCCTCACCAGGTGCATTATAACGGACGGCTTATGTGGAGGTTAGAGTCGAGGAACTAATTAACGAACCAGTGCAGTTTTCGGCGTCATCGTTCCTCAGTCGACCATCTTGTATCTCTTTCCACCCACATAATGGGCGGATTTGTACGGCAGTGCCAAACGATAGCCGTTTTCTTTGATCCGGAGAAAGCATATGATACTTACTGGAGAAGCGGTATCCTCCTTACGCTTCCTGATTGGGTTATATGTGGTCGTATGTCTGTTTTTATTCGGGAGTTTATGAAAGACCGGGTTTTTAATGTTCGCGTGGGATCAGTTTTATCATCTAGTTTTATTCAGGAGAACGGTGTACCTCAGAGCTCGGTACTTAGTGGCACACTGTTTGCCATTACTATCAATTGCATCAGTGAATGTTTACCGCCAGGAATACAATCGTCGATGTTTGTGGATGATTTTGTCATCTTTCTTTCCTCTTGGAGAACTTATCTTTTGGAACGCTACCCCCAATGATGTCCTGACCGCCTTTACGCTTGCAATGTAACCCACTAGTTCCGATTCTCCGGGGAGCAGACCGTCTGTATGACTTTCTGGCGCCATAAGGTTTATCCTTCACCATCTTTGCAGCTAGGCCCAGACGCTCTTGCTTTCGTAGACGAAGTTAGATTCTTTGACTTAATCTTTGATAGGAAATTATGCTGGACATCTCATATAGCACAACTCAGCGGTAAATGTTCGTTCTCTTTGTCTTTTACGTGTTTTAAGTAGCACATCCTGGAGAGCTAACCGGACAGTTCTTTTACGTTTTTTACCGATCCCTAATCCGGTTCAAACTAGTGTAATTTATGGCTCTGCGCGACCTTCCGTTCTTCGTCGCCTGAACCCTATTCATCACCGTGGTATCCGTGTCGCCTGAGGTGTATTGTCTGTTTTATTTTATCTAACGAGATTTCTGGTGCTATGCTTACTGTTTTATGTGAGGATTATGTTGAAAATTTTAAATATCTTTTTGAAATTTGTAAAAAGTTGCTGGGTGCTGCATTAATTTTAGAAACTGTTTGTTTTTGGTTCCGAAGGTCATGCTGTGATCTGCTTTATGCACTTTTGCTCGCTGAATTTCTATATTTTATTGTTTACTTTTCCTTTGCCGATTTCATTTTCTTCTGCAGATTTTACCACTTGCATGTATTCATTGTACTCTGTGAAATGTTTATTAGTTTATATGTCATGCTGTTGAATGCTGAATCTTTATGCTTTGGGGTTAACGCTTTGTGTCTTTATGTAATTAATAGCGTGTGTGAATTTTTTATAATTTTTATTTACTTAAAAATTCAGGGATGAAAGTGCATAATTTATTTCTGTTTCATTTGTAATTTGATTACCTGTATTTTCCAAATTTTATAGTTTTAATGCGTCGTCTATATGTTTACAGTTGAAGACCTGGCCAGTTACGGTGTCAAGGGTGTTTTCCATGGCTAGTCTTGTCTTCTGTTACACCTTCAACCTGTCTTCAATACACCCTCAAAAACAAAACAAACAAAAAATGACCGCCAGTACGTATCAAGTCTGTGTCTTCTTTGGGAATGTTAAATGACTGCAATTATTACCAAAATTATGTAAGTAATTTGTTCCTTGGCATGCTCGGAAACAATTTTTAACATTAAATGAAACTAATATTTCAGATGAGGCCGATTTTACATATTTAATTTATCCCACTAGATACATTGAATTCGTAATGCTAAACTTGTTTCATATTCTGTAAGCGGTCATCTTGATAAGTGGTATGATGGTGTGTTGATGTTGTCATATTTCTTGAATTTGTGAATTTTAGGTAGGCCCTAACACTCTTGCCAGTTTCGGATTAGTCAAGTTGATATACTGGTGTTTGATCTTTTGTGTTATTTTGCAATTTGTAAGAGCATCTCCTAAATCTCCATCTGTTCAAAGGATCGGCTTCAGTTTTAATTTATTCATCCCCTGTAATCTTCACCATTCCTGTAATCTTCTTTGTTCAAAAATAACTGTTTTTCCTCCTTTGTCCATTTTTAAATACATTACCATGAATTTTTCATTTAAGGTATATTTCTCTTCCTGTATGATCTATCGCGATCTCTCCCACCAAGTATATATAGGCTCCTTTTCGTCACAGAATCTATCTTCCCTTTTATTTGCTACTTCGATGCCACTATGTAGTTATCTATATTTATTAGAAGATGAACGGAAATATTCAGTTCTCTGTTTAGGAAATTTAATTCTTCTGTGTAAAAAGTTTGCTTAGATAGGTTAACCACGTTTGGGTGACGGTTTTGTTATATGCGGTGACTTTCGATGTAAACTGTTGAATTTCCGTGTTTGTTCTATTTGCGATTGAATTGAAAACGAATGTGTTCTAGAAAGTATTTCTCTAAATTGTTCCACATAGTGATCTCCAATGGTTTTAGTAATCTCAAATGTAGATTATACAATTCTATATTTATTTACGCAAGTTTACAGTAAAGTTTCCTTTTTTCACTTTCCAGGAATCTCTCTTCGACCGCTCTCTCGTGAAATTTGTTTAAAGTGGAAAAAGATGGTAAGGAAATCAAATAAAAATGTTGAAGTCAACGTGTTAGTAAATTTAGTGAATTGCCTTTGCTTCTCTGTTGATTGTTGATTTGTTTTATTTACGGACGCTCTTTAACATCTCAGGTCATCAGCGTCCCATTCTATTCAGGGCGTGAAAATGCCGACAAATTTTGCTCAGAGGCCTCTTCATTTAGGCTTGAGATTCTTTTTCGTGCTGTAAATGTACGACACGGAATCCACGGCTTTGCTTCCCTTCCGAAGGAAGCCATACTTTGGATTTTTACGCCCGAAAAAAAATCCATCGATCCTGGCGGGGTTTCAACCCGCGATCTTAGGTTTAAAAGACAAGCGTGGTTACCCCCACACCGTCAGGACCGCTGCTTCACTGTGTTAGGTACCCATAGTCTTAATACAGGTGATTTATATAGAACTAACACGTTTCTTTCCTTATTTATTTTGCTGGAAATTCACCCAATGTCCCGAGTTTAACTTAAAATTAAGCGGGATATTTGGAAACTTTTATTCCTTGTCACGAGAGGTGCATATGTTTGTTATTTACCGCTTATTATTGGCGTTTGTGTTAGGCAACTGTTTTCTATATTTTATTCTACGCAGTTAAAATGCAGTGCACTCTTCCTTTTTGAAACAATACTGGACTACGAATTCAATTGCAGCTACTCGAAGGGCACACCAAAGAGAATTTAGTGTTCATAATCCCCTCCGAAAGAAACACAATACTGGCATTGGTAAACAGAATGGAAACAACGAGATCTCTGGTGAGTGAAAAAGGCAAACGTCGGTTTTTTCGTTTTTCGTAGTTTTTTTGGGGGGGGGGGCCAGAGTGTACACTGCTGAATGTCGCAGGATTTTCCTGCAGTTTTTTGAGCATTTGGATGGAGTAGAAATGAATGAATAAATTAATGAACGAGTGAATGAATGAATGAATGAATGAATGGTGAATAACGCTAGGTTTTGTTACAGAGGCACCACAGACTATGGACACTGATGGATGATACATGAGATGAAATGATATATTGGGAAAGGATTTATTTTTAAGGAAGGAATCGTTCCAGGCCTAAGATTATGGGACCACCCCGGCATTTGCCATTTATGAGGACTGCGGAAAACCTGGAAACACCTCAGTCAAGGAGGACGGCTCTGGTGGGATTCGAACCCCAGATCTTCCGCTTTGGAGTCCGCGCCATAATGACCTGGCCACCCGTAGAGGTAAAAGAACGGTGTATAGCTGAATTGTGGATATTTTCAACAAGATTGCGCTATATGCCATATATTAAACCAAACCTTGACGGTAGTTGAAAGTTTCTTTGATAATCGGATAATGTCCAAGAACCTTGGACACCGAGATCTCCTAATTTGACCACACCGGCCTTCTTCCTATGGGGTTCCTTAAAATACAGAGTTTATACCCCCAGACATTGGACGATCTGAAGCACAACATTACACAGGAGATTAATGGAACTGCCAATACATTGGGAGGACCCAATGAGCAGCCAGTAACACGGAACAATGTTTTGGTGATGCCTTAAGCAGCTGAAAGGACATTTTCAACCTTTTCTATAGAAATGAGTAACCTTCCCAAAATGCTGCGCATTTGAGGTAAAATAAGTTGTGGCTAGCATCACTCGTTTTTAAATAAATAAATAATAAATGGGTCAGTTCTATATAAATGATTGTATATTACGCTGTTACATTGTCTCATACATATTTTATATTCTTTTGTCTTTACACACTTTTTTTTTTTTGTTGGGAGCATTGACTATATTTTACAAATAATACTAGGGTGCTTCAAAAAGTAATATCAAAATGTATTTTTAAAATACATATTTCAAATAGAAATACAAATAATAATTCAATTTTGGACATAGTCAACCCCTTTTTCAATAATTTTCTCACTCTGCTGTGTTAACTTTTTGATTCTATTAGAAAAATTGTTGTGTTTTCAACCAAGAATGCACCGCTTGTTTGATCCCGTCAGCACATCTAAAACTCCGTCTCCTCAACCATCATTCAGGAAATCCAAGCGTCATGGAAATCCAAAGGAGCAAGGGCTAGGCTGAATGTGGAACGCTGTAAAATCTGAAATCTGAATATCCGAATGATATCAAGAGTTGCAGCGGCAGTGTGGGAGCATGCTTTGTCTTGAAGAATAAGAACGTCCCTAGACAAAATTGCTTTGCGAGAACTTTCGCCCTTCTAAAGACTGCCCTTTGCTTTTGGCCCAAAATGATGCATCGATGTTTCGTTCCACGTGACGATACGTGGCAGGAGGTCGTCTTCTCCCTAGCTATATCGCTCCATGTAAGTCTGCACACACATAATCTTGGTTCATTAGTGAACGTCCTAAACACCCACCATGTATATATCTTGCGGTACTTGAGAATTTCCATAACAGCGGCATGAGCGAATCCGATAGTGCTACTCAATTCCACTTGACGTTACAAGCTGGATCAAATGCTAGTGCTGCGCAGCAGAAAAGAATGTCCCTGCTGCTGCTACTGGAGGAGGAATATCTTGCTTTGAGGGAATATGGAATCTCCTGTGTGCCCGAATAGCGGCGGAAAGAGCCGAAGGTGGTGTGACGCAGCTATTAGCTAGATAATAGCACTGTTGAAATCCACGGCGTAGTAGTGTAGATAGTTGATGTACTGCATTCCACTTGTAAAGTTTCTAAAGCTTCATATGGGGTTCAAGTACTACGGTCTCATGCATTTTTTTTTTTTTTTTTTTTGAAGGAGTTAAAGGAGATTTGCCACAATTACAAATTTACTCGTGAATTAGTTGCGAATTAGAATTAGAGCAGTTTAGCACAATTACAATGATTTACTAGCTAAACCACTGAGTCCACTGGTTTCTAGGATTCGCCCGAGGTTAGCCTTAGGGTTAGTGTGTGTGTAAATGAATTAGTTGCGAATTGGAATAAGAGCGGCTAGCAGCAAGAGTCTTATTTACTTCTCAAAAGAAAGCTCCCGGTTCTCTCTTTCGATTGAGGAGTTCGGCTCTCTCCGCTGTCGCTCGGGAATGGCCAGCCGCTAGGAAAGAAATTCCTTATTCCCTCAGATCATCTTGCTGCTAGCCGCTCTTATTCCAATTCGCAACTAATTCATTTACACACACACTAACCTAAGGTTAACCTCGGGCAAATCCCAGAAACCGGTGGACCCGGCGAGTAAATCAATGTAATTGTAGCAAATTGCTCTAATTCCAATTCGCAACTAATTCACGAGTAAATCGTTTGTAATTGTGGCAAATCTCCTTTAATTCCTGCAACAAACAAACAAAAAAATTGCACGAGATGGTAGTACTTGAACCTGTTAAGAAACTTTACAAGTGGAATACAGTACTTTAACCATCTACGCTACTCCAGCCGTTTGTTTAAAACTGCTATTATCTAGCTAATAGCTACGTCACACCACCTTCGCTCTTTCCGCCGGCACTCGGGCACCCAAGAGATTTCATATTCCGTAAAGGAAGATATTCCTCCAGCAGTAGCAGCAGGGATATTCTTTTCAGCAGCGCAGCACTAGCAGCACCAGCATTTGATCCACCTTGTAACGTCAAGTCTCAATTCCCTGGCTAAAATTTCCAAAGAATCAGTTCTCTCGAAGCATGGATTCAGCGCGTCTCACGTTCTCATAGTAACAGCCGTATTAGGACGACCTTCGCTCATCAATGACTGATGTAGGTCCACTTTTAAAAACATCTATCCACTCGTACACTCTATCTTTATATCTTTCCAACATCCTTATATGAACTTTCCGAGGTTTTACACTCTTTGGCTATAAAATCTTATAACTGCCCGTTGCTCTCCCACGGTACACATAGCTAAAGACCTACTGTTTTGTTTCAACTGTCCTTCTCATTCAGTAGGTCATAGCATCTGTTGACATATATCTTCATCTTCTCATAGCACGTATCTTTCCTTGGCATGAGTTTGAAATCCGTGCAGTGTACACGGAATTTTTCATTACCATTTGAAATACCCTCTTAGTTATCAAAATTATAAACTAAATATATGGTAGCTTTAGGGAGCAATATCATTAAGTACTAAAATGTATGTTCCAATAATCAAGATTTTAGCGATTGTTTTAATCATATAAGTTAAAAGTTGAAACATGCAATAAATACACCAGTTTTACCTATTTTAATTAGCATTAGTGACTTACCTTGTTATTAAAGTTAACCAGTATAGATGATATGGGTTGTAGTACGGAGATAGGTGGCACAGCATTGCTGTCTTTGCGATACCAAGTATCTAATAAAATAGGATCAGTGCCTGAGTTAGCCAAATCATCTCTCAGCATTTGCAATTCTGATGACAGGATATAGGTAGGGATTGGTCGGTAACCATACTTCTGTCCAAGGAATACCTATAACAGCATTATCAATTCATGTAACGCATAAAACTTGTGAAATTAGAGAGCAAACCTTTCCTATAACTCACATACTACTTTAACATGTACATAGAACGATTAAAAACGTACAATTTTAAACGTTTAATTTATTTCACAAGTAAAAGAAACACTGCAGGTAGCGTGCATCAAAAATAAATTTGCAGATTTTTAACTGAAATGAGAGAATATTTAAGAAAGCAATAGGAATTGTAACATACTAAATGCTAAAGTCATTATTTCAAATTTACCCCCCCCCCAAAAAAACGACGGTTGTCATATTGGGAATATTGTCACGGATGAACGAGTTCGTTAAGGCGTGGTCATGTAACTGGCGGAGCGGCAGGTCTGGGGTTCGATTACCGCCAGGATCGTTTATTCTAGATTTCCCCATTCTTCATAAATAGCAAATGTCGGGGAGGTGCCCTAAACTTAAAACTGGAGCGTTTCCTTCCTTGACTTTTTTTTTTCCTGTTCATCATTCCACTCATTTATCATCGATGTCCACCTCCTGTGATGCTCCAGCAGTAAAATCGGGCATTAAACACTATTTTGTTTTTGATTTGGTTTATTTACGGATGCTGTTTAACATCTCAGGTCATCAGCGTCCCATTCAAATCAGGGCATGAAACGGACGACAAATTTTGCGCAGAGGCCTCGTTAACCACTATATATATATATATATATATATATATATATATATATATATATATATATATATTAATAGTGTTTAATGCCCGATATACAGTGTGAGGCATTTATAGGTGTTGCGGCCATTTTCCTCCGAAACGAAGCGGAAAATAAAAAAATGCTTCAGATAAAATTTGAATTGCTCTTAGCAGCACATAAGATGCGACCTTAACTCGTCCTTTAAATGCCATTCTCATGTCATTTCAATGTCAATTTTTTTTTCAAATAGAATGGTGTATTTTTTTTTCGGGAATGGAAAGAGAATTCAAATTTAAGTACAACAGTTCTAGTACATCTATCAGGTAAGGGTGATATTGCACAAATAAGACAGCAAATGTTTTTCATTTTCACATCTCTGTCTTTTGTTTAATTGTTGCTATGAAGGAAACTCATTTGTTTATACGCAGATGCTCATTTGTTGACATCGGTACACAAACGAGTGCTCATAATTGTCAATTCAAACCTCAAAGGACACTATTCTCAGTCACTGCCACTTCGTTTTATAATCATTGATGTCGATACACGATCAACAAGAGGATCAATATGATTCGCATTTATGGCAAAGCTCATAAGAACGCTAGAGCATCATTCAACTAATACGGAGATCGATATCTTGAAAGGAGGCAGCCATCTGGTAGAAATTTTCAACGAATTACAAACTTAATTTTCCGAAACAGGAGGTGTCGCACCAAGAAAATACCATCAGATGAGAAGTGTCACTGGGAAAATTTGGAAGTCACTGTATTAACTGCAGTTGCCGCTAGCAATCCTCACCAAAATTTCAGTCAAATGGAATTTGGGAATCTTTCAAAAGAGAGAGATTAAGCTTCACAAATACCATCCGTATCAAATTAGCCTACAATAACCCTTATGGGGATATTTTCAGAAGCATGTTGAAATTTGCCAACGGCTTTACTACAACATTCAAAACGAAAAATTTACCAACATAAATTGATGCCAGTGAAGTGAAACTGAACGAAAAACATTCACTGTCTTATTTGCCCAATATCACACCCTTATCGTCCCTAGCTTATTGCTGTACTACAAGATTTATACTTAAAACTGAATGAATTTTTCATTTCCGGAAAAGAAAACACATCATTCCATTTGAAAAGATCGCTTTGACCTTGAAATTTATTTGAAAATGGCATTTCAAGGACGAGTTAAGGTCGTAAACTTATATCTCCCTAAGAGCACTTAATTTTTGTCTCAAGAATTTTTTTCCCCCTTCGTTTCGGAGGAAAATGGCCGCGACACTATAAATGCCTCACTCTGTATATATTGGTGATGCTGCTGCTGTAACTGATGGTGATGGTGAACTTAGTTGTGCTCCTGATGATGACAGTGTGCAGACAAGGATTTAACTTTTGGACAGTTTTGCACAATTTTTTTAAAGAAAATGTTGGCCATTAATATCTTTAGCAATTGAATTTCAGTTGGTTATAGCCGATGACATAATATAATTAAAATGTTCTGAAAATTAACTTTATTAATAAAATGAGATATGTATTTCATTATTACTAATTGCGTTATAAACTAATTATTTTCTGAAAAGTTAATATAAACTTTTTAAAAAAAACTGCCATAGCTGCTGAAAGATAAGAGAGAGAGAGAGAGAGAGAGAGAGAGAGAGAGAATGGAGTAACTCCAAATCCCCCCCCTTTTTTATTCAATAAGCTAAATAAACACTATGGTCACATTTTTTCTGGAATGTTGTTGAATAGCAATTACAATTCAATTAATTAATAATTTCAAAAGATTATTCTACGAATTCAGTAACATATATTAATTATAGATAGAATGAAAACATATAAAGTTAAATTAGTATTTTAAGTGTTCTTGAAAGTAAAGAAAGACAAGTTATAAATGAAATATAACTTTATATCAACAAAGATCTAAGATACATCAAATTTAACTATTTATATTCTTTCAATAGAAGAACATTTTCTCTGTTATTAAAATAAAAAACTAGGATTAATATTGTAAATTTACTTGCAATAATAAAGAACCCACTTCATTAATTAATGTTAACCTACGGCTTATTATGAGACACTGGACAGTAGGTACTTAAACTAAATTGGTTCCCATCAAATTTAACTGCTTATATTCGTTCAATAGAAGAATTTTTCTGTATTATTAAAATAAAACCTAGGGTTAGTATTTTAAATTTATTTGCAACAACAAAGACTTTACTTTATTATATAATGTTAACCTATGGACTATTATGAGACACTGGACAATAGATACTTACAACAAAATTGGGTCCCATCGAAAGACGTTGACAGTTGGCAATTTCCCGCATACATAGCTCTGTTGTCATATGATCGTCTGTAGCTTCATCTCTTACACCCCACCTCATATCTACCACCTATAAGTCAAGTTTTCTATTAATACTTTCTATCAAGGTTTGCATTTTCACTTACCTAGAATTCAGAGTGAGAAGTGTGAAAGATGATTCAAGAAATATTTAGATCGATATTGCAATATGTTAAGGATATATTAATTCGTTTTTGTACAGTTAATGCAGGGTTTCTCAAGATATATCATGAGGCTATTACAATGGAATAATATATATTAGCACAGAGATGTGCGACTTTAAAACACTATTTGAGGTACTATGGAACTCTGCTGAAGCTACGATATTTCGAACCTACTCTGGGCTCTTGTTCGCTTGGATGGAGTACAAAAACTGGGTGCGGCAATACACACCACTAGTGAGTCTTACAGTCTGTTGGGCTGGCAGGGAAACCAACTTAAAATTATAACGTCTGCTCACTGTTAGGGGAAGATTAGAGAGGGATGCTTAAACCTGGAGGGGTGCGTGCCTTGTGTAAGACAATAGCCGCCATCTTCCTGTCTCTGAGAGCACTAGTAGGGGAAGTTGGAGGTACGGCATCTAGAGTATTAATGAAAAACAGGTGTCGAAAACAGAAGGGTGAAAGCTGATATGTTGTGCCACAGGTAGAGGAGAGCACTTAACAGAAAGAAATGTAAAACTTGCGCATTAATAACGCCAAGTACATCCTTTCTCAGCCCGACACTTAAGTCAGAATTCAAAATGTGTACTTTATTCCAATTGTGCCTCTACAAACGTAATATATATGCTCAAATGTAATTTTTGTCCTGCTTTCTATATTGGTTTAACTTCTACCGCAGTTTCACTCAGAATGAACTACCATAGACGCTCTGTCAATACCACTCTCCTCTACTTGTTGCACAACATGCCAGCTTTCACCATTCTGTTTTCGACACCTGTTTTTCATTAATACTCATAGGTGCCGTACCTCCAGCTTCCCCTACTAGTACTCTCAGAGACAGAGAGATGGCGGCTATTGTCTTACACAAGGCACGCACCCCCCCCCCCAGGTTTAAACATCTCTCTCTAAACTTCCCCCACCAGTGACCAGACATTTTAATTTTGTTTAAGTTGGTTTCCCTACCAGCCCAACAGACTGTAAGACACACTAGTGGTACGTATTGCCTCACCCAGTTCTTGTACTCCAGCCACGCGATCAAGAGCCCAGAGTAGGCTCGAAATATCGTAGCTTCAGCAGAGTTCCATAGTACCTCAAATAGTGCTTTAAAGTGCTTTTATGTGTTTCTTACTTTAAATGTGGCACGCCTCTGCGCTATTAAGCTGTGTTAGGTCTCCATTCGAAAGCTTTTTACATTCCTTTTAAAAAGTATATATATATATATATATACGTATATAACTAGAGCTCCATTAGAAGGCTTTAATAAAGCTGACATTTCACTGTTAACACCAGTTTCTTCACGCCCACCATCTCTATATTTTTTTTACCTAAAATACATACAAAAGAGGCTGCACAGGACGACCTATAGTAGCCAGTTATGGCGGACCCACTGAGAGAATTTCAGCCCTTGTAGATTTTTATATTAAACCCATAGCCTCTTTCAGACCCTATTATATTAAAGACACCTTTCATTTTTTTTTTTTTTTAAATTTTAATGTCAGTGGATATTGGAATAATTTTGATGACGTGTTATTAGTTACTGTAGATATGTCTTCGCTTTACGCCAATATTCCGCACAATAAGGGTTTAGAAGCTTTAGCCTACTTTTTAGACAGATCAAACTTCGCTCAGACTCCTTCCAAGGATTTTATTTGCCAATTAGCATATTGTGACCTCACACATAATGTGTTCGTATTTGAAGGTCAGTATTTTTCCTCAAGTCAAGCAGACAGCCATGGGTACCAGAATGGCTCTGTCTTACGCCAATCTGTACATGGCCAAACTTGAAGAATAATTTCTACATTGAGAACCCTTGTCACCATTGGTGTGGCGCAGATTCATTGATGACATTTTATAATTTCGACTCATAGTGTTACTGCAGTTGGTGGTTTCTTCAATAGGCTGAACACTAACTATCCAGTTAAGTTTACATCCACGGTTTCCCAAACTCAAGCTATCTTCCTCGACGTAGAAATTCAGTTAGTCAATAAGCAATTTCTGACATCACTCCATGTTAAACCTACTAACTTACAGCAGTACTTACATTTTGATAATTGCCATCCATCACATATTAAAAATATTTCTTTGTCACTTCGGGGACACCGAATCTGCAATAACGACTCAGCTCTGAATAGACACATTGCCCAAATAACTGACAATTTAGTTAAGAGGGGTTACCCCACTTCCCTGCTAAAATCCAAAGTCCAGACCTCTCATCATAAACGCACTCCCAAGACTCGTAAACCAGCAGATAATGACGCATTGAGTTTCATAGTGACATATTTTCCGGGCATTGAAAGACTTAAAGCTATCCTAAAAGACAGCTTCAATATTCTCACTCAAAATCCGCTAACTCCATCATTTTTTCAGACATCACCAAGGCTGTGTTACCGGTCGGCTCGCAATCTCTGGAGAATTTTCGTATAAATATTGATTATCCCCAGCCCTCCTGCTCTATGTCTTGATATGCCCATGCTCACCTTTTGTTAGTCCGAACCTGAAATCAGAGTTTAAACTTCACTCATTTTTCAACTGCACTTCTACTTTAACATCTGGTTAAAGAAATGTGTTTTGCAAACCATGTTCAATGTCCTTCTTTTATCCTACATGCATACTAAATGCTTAAAGTGTGCTTACTACAGTTAATTTTCAAACATAAAAGAATCTTGCTGCCATTGTTACTATATAACTCAAGCTAGAATAAAAACAAAAGCCATAATGAAAATTAGAAATGTTCTAAAACTGAAATATCTCTAGTTCTTGTGTATTATGAAATAATATTATTACACGTATTGTATCGTTATTTCTGTCGGTCCTGGTAGTCTAATGATAACTATACTTTCCTCTTATGCCCAAGTTCGCAGGTTCAATCCAGGCCAGGTCGATGGAATTTTTTTCGGCGTCTCTTCCTTCGGAAGAAAAGAAAAGCCATGGGTCCCATGTTGTGAATTTGTAGCAAGTAAAAGAACCTCAAGCTTAAAAGAAAAGTCCTTTGAGCAAAATTTATCGGCCGTTTCACGCACTGAATTGAATGGAACGCTGATGGTCTGAGATGTTAAAGAGCATTCGTAAATAAACCAAATTAAGAAATAGTTGCTATTTCCGATGTAAAAAGGAGGAACATTGATCATTCTTCTGTATGAGTGATTTTATGCTTTCCAAATTTATAGCTATACAGTAACCAAACGGATAAAAAATTTTAATGAACATTATTAGTACTTATTTTATATTATTCATTTAAAAAGGAGCATTAATGGCTAAGATTGTTATTGCTATTTTTGTTGTTTATGCGTAAAGAAAGAGTGTTATTTTGCTTCTACTACATTTTCGATAAGACTTGCATCTAGTATTCATTACATTATTAGAAGTTTATGCCAGGCGAGGAAAGTTCAATTTGATTGGTTTTCATACATCGCGCAGCAACTTTTGTAATTTCCTCAGCAAAAGGCACGATACTTGCACAATAACTTGATGCAGTATCAGCAGCCAATAAACTTAAGTCTGTATCTAGCTACTTTTGTTATAAAATTGAAGAAGAAGAAGAAGAAGAAGAAGAAGAAGAAGAAGAAGAAGAAGAAGAAGAAGAAGAAGAAGGTGCAACCTTATTGTCAATTTGTATGACTGGATTTCGACCATTACATCTAGGTGTATATGGAATGCATCTCCAAGAAATATATCAATGTGCCATTGGTTCTCTGTTGTTTAATATTTCAATTTTAATAGACATGAATTTTTAGTTTAATTACAAATATTATCAACTATAAAGCTCCTTAGTTGTTGATTGTTGATTTGTTTTATTTACGGACGCTCTTTAACATCACAGGTCATCGGCGTCCCATTCAGTTCAGGGCGTGAAATGGCCGACAAATTTCGCTCAGAGACATCTTCTTTCAGGCTTGAGGTTCTTTATCGTGCCGTAAATGTATGACACGGGACCCACGGCTTTACTTCCCTTCCGAAGTAAGCCACACTTAGGATTTTTACGCCCTAAAAAGCCATCGATCCTGGTCGGGTTTGAACCCGCATTCTTGGATTTAGAAGGCAGGTATGGTTACCACTACACCAGGACCGACTAAGCTCCTAAGCACTGCGCTAGCAACGGCAGAGGAAGGTTGTGTCAGGCGAGAGCTTCTGTTCTAAATAAGCCACACTGGGAGTGGGTGTGTCAGTTTATAAATCAAAAATAGGGCAGCTTGTAGTTAAGAATAGTAAAGAAACAAGGAGGTTAAGAAGATGAAGGGAAGAGTTTCAGAATATTTTTATCACGGGAATTTTTGAGGCGGTTTTGCTAATTATGGGTGAGGTAATAATGAACCCTGGCCCAATAAATTCAGAGGGTGTGATAGAAAAGATGCTGGTCAGAATGGTTGGCCTAGAGAATTCTTTAGTAACAAGATGAACGCATTCTCCAAGGATGTCAAACAAGAGATACGCAAAGAAGTTCGGATACTGAAAAGAGCGCACGAAGAAAATAATAGAAATGCTGGAGAACAAAAATTGTAAGTTTAATTTGGTGCTTACTAAAGTTGAAGAAAGGAAAGGAGTTTGGGCCCAATTGGTGGTGCAAGAAAGTTGGAGATGAAATTAGGAGGATGGGAAATTGCGGATACCTTTCGGTTTGGGAGACAGGTAGGCAAGAGAGTAATAATAGCAAAGTTTACTACCACTAACATCGTGTGCGAGATCTTACGCAAAGCAAAGATACTCAAAGGAACCAATATTTTCATCAACAGGACTTGTCAATGTAAGAGAGGGAAATACAGAAGAAGATTATATTACAAATGAAAGAAGCTAGGGCAAACCGCAGGCAGCCTTATACACGGTAAATGCAATTATTATGGATCGATGGAAAGACGGTAACTTGAAACAAAAATGAGCTAAACAACTATATAAGCAGTACATGAATCGGATCGGTAAGGGAAGATCAAAGGTCGGTTCGACAGTGTGCATGCCAAGCGAGAAGAGGGGAGTGCGGGTGTCATAAGAGAATGTGCTGGAGCGGTAAGATCAAGAAGAAGTCTCTGTGACGCCACCGCGCAAGAGGAGATAACCGGACAGGCTTTAGTCTCCAGAGTTTCAATAGCTGGTAAGAGGGGTGATGGAGGGAGGAAGGACGGGAGAAGGCGTAACAACGAATTCCAGCATTTTGTCAACATCACGTGGCAATATCCTAGATCTTGACAACAAGGTAAAGCTGTATGTGGGAAGAAAGGTGTTCCCCTGACAGCATCAAGACTCAGGAGTGGGAGGGATCGGGCTCAGAAGTAATAAAAAATCGCAGGAATTCAGAGCTAGATCGGATTCTGAATAGGGTGAAAAGGAGGAGATCGAGTCTCTGGGGCTAGGATTTGGGAATTATGAAGGCTTGAAAAGAAGTTTGTCCTTAGATTTTATAAGGCTTGAAAAGTAGTTTTGTCTTTAGATTTTATTGGTTCATTCGTTGAAAAGGTGCATTTATTAGTTGAGACATGGATAGGGGACAGGGAGGAAATTTGAATGGCATATTTTGAATTAATAGGGAAAAAAGACTCGAGCAGCAACATTCAGGGCAGAGCCTCAGGAGGTTTGGGGCTATTATTTGTAAAGGAATGGAAAGGTAAGATCAAAGAATGGAACTGTAGGATGGACGGTGTAATGTGGATAAAATTGGAGAAGTTGTGTTTAGAAATAGTTTACAACCCATCCAGAAACTCCTAGTTTCACAGCCCATATTTCTTCCACCAGTTAGGAAATGAGATGGAAGATGATGATTGTTATTATTATTATTGTTATTATTATTGTTATTATTATTATTATTATTATTATTATTATTATTATTATTATTATTATTTAAGGGGTGCACAACATCTAAGGTCATTAGCGCCCAAACACACTAAAACTGCGCCAAAATTAAATAAATAAGTAATCTACACAAGATCTGCGAAGAAAATAAACACAGCAGCCCTTTAGGCAATAAAATACAAACCCCCAAACAAATAACAAGGGTAATAAACATGACAACAAACAAGACCGTTACTAAAAACTCCGCTGCAAGAGCAGATAACACAAGTCTTTAATAGTCAAAAGGTAACCATAAAAACCCCAAAAACAAATAACAAGGGTAAACTGGCCAAAAAACAAACGGCGGGTATTAAAACACAGCCGCAAGAGCGGAAAAATAAAACAATCTTAATAGCCCAAAGTTGTAACAGTAAAAGCCCCAAAACAAAAACAAGGGCAATATGGTCAATAACGTGTAAAGACTGAAGCTAAAACGCAAGCTAGAGCTGAAAAAACAACATGCTTTTAACGGTCTAAAATGGTAACAATAAAACCCCAAAACAAACAACAGGGGCAATATGCAACACAAATATTAAAGACTGGTACTAAAAAGATTCAGAAAAAGCTGAAATAACAACAGTCTTAAAATGTCTAAAAATTTCGTCATGAGTAAAAAGATAAAACCTCACACCTTGCTCCAAAAACCACAAACACGGGTAAAACGGAGCACCCGCTCAACAGCAACCACATCATCTGCAAGTAAGTCCTCAATAGACGAGAACAAACCTAGGCTATGTCTAAAAGCTACCAGATGATGGCATTCAATTAAAATGTGACGTACTGTAAAGGGGTAGTCACAGTGAGGGCAAACTGGAGCGGGTTGACCATTAAAAAGGTGACAGTGACTAAAACGCCAATCCTCAATTCTCAGACGAGCTAAAATTACTTCTTCGCGGTGAACTGCACAATAAGAAGTCGACCAGTTAAAAGGGGAGGATTTACATTCCCGAAGGTTATTGGCGGGTATGAAATCCCACTCATCGCGTCAGCGCGAGAGAATGCATCTCCTTAAAGAATGGTTTAAATCCCTAAAATAAAAACGCTGCTCGTACTCAGCAGGGTATAAAAGAGCAGATTTAGCTGCGACATCTGCGGCCTCATTACCTGGGAGTCCAACATGTCCAAGTACCCGTAATAGTGATACGCGGAAGTGTAGTTAACACTACATCCTGGACTTTCTGTACAAGAGGGTGGTGGTTGTACAGATTTCTAAAACTTAAAATGACACTCAAAGAGTCAGAACAGATAACAGCATTCCCCATCCTCTGATCAGAAGTAAATAAAATCGCCCGATAAATAGCATAAAGCTCCTCTATAAAAAATTGATGTCGCAAGGTTAAGATCATACGTAAAACTTGCCCCATTAAATACAAAAGCACATCCTACTCCTGTGTCAGATTTCGAGCCGTCGGAATATATACGTAAAATTTCAGCCATTAAAAGAAAATATAATCTCGCGAAAATGACGACGAATAACAGGTGCTGCGGTCGAAGATTTAGGACAGGACGTATGACCAAGATGAACGGGGGCCTCTGCTAAATTCCAAGCTGGAGAAGAAGTTTCCCCGGTTAAGAATAAAGCAGGTAACTGCACGTTCAATAGTTCCCGAAAACGAAAGTCAGCAGGCTTGGGAGTGAAAGACCTAGCAGCATAAAAAGGAGCGAGAGATGCAGTAAAAAACGGCTCGTTCGTGGGATGACGAGGTTGCGAAGCTAGTCGACAACCATACGCAGAAAGTAAAAGATCCCTACGATAAAACAACGGAGGTTGTCCAGATTCCGCACATAAACTTGCGACACAGGACTGGTTGGGAAAGCTCCAATAGTGACACGGATACCCCGGTGATGAATCGGGTTAAGGCGACGAAGAACAGAAGGTGGCTGAGCCGTAAACTACACAGCCATAATCCAGTTTTGACCGGATGAGAGATCGATGAAAACGTAAAAGAACAGTCCGGTCAGCTCCCCAAGATGTGCCACTTAAAACACGTAAAATGCAAAGAGAACGTTCACACTTGCCTCTGAGTTGTGCTATATTCGATGACCAGCAAAGTTTTCTATCAAAGATTAAGCCAAGGAATCTAACTTCGTCTGCGAAAGCAAGAGCGTCTGGGCCAAGATGGAGAGACGGTGATGGATACTCCTTATGGCGCCAGAAATTCATACAGACGGTCTTCCCAGCGGAGAATCGGAACCCATGATTTACACTCCAAGTGTAAAGGCGGTCGATACAGCATTGGCACCCAAAAGACAAGTTCTCCGTGAGGAAAAAAAGATGGCAAAATAGTCAACAACAACGACGATTGGATTCCTGGCGGTAAACAATCAGTAATGGAATTGATAGCAATGGAAAATAGTGAGCATCTAAGTACCGTGCCCTGAGGTATACCGTTCTCTTGAGTAAAACGAGAAGATAAAACTGAACCCCTTGAACATTAAAAACCCGGTCTTTCATAAATTCCCGAATAAAAACAGACATATGACCACCTATCTGCCAATCGTGAAGCGTTCGAAGGATACCGCCTCTCCAGCAAGTATCATAGGCTTTCTCCAAATCAAAAAATACGGCGACCGTTTTGCACTTGCGTATAAAACCGTCCATTATGTGGGTGGAAAGAGACACTTGATGGTCGACTGAGGAACAATGACGCCGAAAACCGCTCTGAACGTTCGTCAATAAGTTCCTTGTCTCTAACCACCACACAAGCCGCCCATTAATCATACGTTCCATGACCTTGCAAACGCAAATGGTGAGTGAAATCGGACGGTAGCTGGAAGGAAGATGTGGGTCCTTTCCATGTTTAGGTATAGGAATGACGGTGGCTATTCGCCAAACGATAGGAAATGTGCCATTACACCAAATAGAATTAAAAATCTCTAACAAAAATGCCTTGCATTTCGCTGCTAAATGCTGTAACATAGCAACATGTATTCCATCAGGCTCCGGTGCACAATGGCGAGAAGCAGAAAGGGCATGTTCCAATTCCCTGGAGGTAAAAGGGAAATTATAGCACTCCTGGTTTTCGGAAGCAAAGGAAACCCCCCGCGATTCTACCTGCTCCTTAACAGTGAGAAAATATTGGGGATAATTATCGGAGCTTGAAACACCAGCAAAAGTTCGACCTAAAACACTGGGGATATCAACAGGGTTGGTAAGTACGCATTGTTGCGCTCTTAGACCGGGTATGTAGGGAAACACCGGTTTGCCTGCAATGCGGCGAAGCTTATTCCAGACCACAGACGTAGGCGTGCTGCGAGTAAAACCAGAAGTGAAGGCAATCCATGACGCCCTCTTGCTATCCTTAATAATTCAACGGCATTTGGCCCGCAGCTGTTTATAACGAATCATGTTTTCCGAAGTAGGGTGGCGACGAAATACACGTAAAGCACCTCAGCATGCACGAAATGCGTCCCGGCAATCATCGGTCCACCAAGGAACCGGAAAGCGTCTGGGGTTGGAGGACGACTGGTGTATAGCCAGATCTGCGGATTTAATAATGACAGTTTCGAGGTGCTCGATCATGGCGTCGATGGATGGAAACTCACACCCTAGAAATGTGATTAGGGAACGGAAGAGAGGCCAATTTGCCTTTTCAATAAGCCACCTCACTGCGCGTGGAGATTGTGCGTGTGAAGACATTGCGTGTATTTGACACGGAAAGTGGTCACTGGAGTATAAGTCAGAGATGACGTTCCAGGTAAAGTGTAAACCAAGTGAGGCAGAGCAGAAAGATAAGTCCAAGTGAGAAAAGCTATGTGTACTGTCAGAAAGAAATGTAGGTTGACCAGTGTTTAGCAGAATAAGATTGTGGCGGTGTAAAAAGTCCACTAACATGCTGCGCATTGGCACACTCGGTGGCAGAACTCCATTAGGAATGGTGTGCATTAAAGGCACCCAAAAGCAGGACAGGGGGCGGCAGCTGTGATAGGAATTATTCAGATCAACCTCAGTGACAGTAGCAGATGGAGGTTAGTATACAGTGCAGATTGTAAAAGAAAGGCCAGAAAGGTAAACTGTGGCTGCTGCAGCCTATAAAGAAGTCTGTAAGCGAACGGAAGAACTATATACGTCATCTCTGATGAGAATTAAAACTCCGCGATGCGCGGGAGGGCTAACTTCAGGAGGAAGATCATACCCCTCCGAAGAGTAACCGCGAAATTTTAATGAATCCTCTGTCCTAAGTTTAGTTTCTTGGAGACACACGAACGGAGAAATAGTCAAACGTAAAAGTAACTACAGTTCAGGTCTTCGACTGCGGAGTCCACGCACATTCCACGAAAGGATAACTATTGTAAAATGAGATAAAATAAATAAAAATACCACCTTACTTTTTGCTCGGCTCAAGACGAACCAAACGTCCTTTTTTCATTCGCGTGGGGTTCGGTGGTTTTTCTGGAGCAGGCACATCCTGCTCCATCACATCCTCAGAGGGAGGGTTCTCAAGAGGGAGAAGAATCAACCGACTCTAAAACCTGGAATCGGTTAAATATTGTGAGAGGCGTTGACGGCGACCGCCTAGCGGGCTTGCTCCCAGACCCATCATTGGAGCTTGACCTCCGAGGAGAAGGAGAAGGGCTCTCGATCTCTGCTTCTTATCAGTGGACGAATTCGTAAAATCAGTGCGGGTGTACGAATTCTTAAATTTGATAGCCGGGGCATCAAAAACAATAGGCTTGGGCATCGCAAGAGAACGCTTGGCGGAGTTTGGCGTATTAGGGACCTTGGGGAATACCAAATCGCAGGTCTGGGTGCTGCTATCTCGCTTCTGGATAGGAGAAGAAGCTACAGCGCTGTACGTACCGGTCTTAGGTATCACATGTTGACGAGACTGGAATCGTTTCCGGGCCTCACTAAAGAAAAGCTTTTCCTTCATCCGCATCTCCTGGATGCAGCGCTCTTCCTGATAGCGGGGGCAATTGCGGGACGAAGCTGGATGGTCACTGCGGCAGTTCACATAGACGGGATCAGATGAACAGGCTCCTTCGTGACTTTCAGTACCGCAAGTGCCAAGATGGAATGAGCACTCTTACATGACATGCGAGTGTGGCCGAAGCGTTGACATTGAAAACATAGCATGGGGCTGGGGATACATGGGCGCACCTCTATAACCTCATAACCAGCTTTAATCCTGTGCGGTAATTCGACTCGGTTAAAAGTAAGGAAGAAAGTGCGGGTGGGCTGCACTTCACCTTCGTTCCTTGTCTGTACACGGTATACTGATGTGACTCCTTGGTCTTCCAGCCGAGTCAGACATGCCATCAAGAACATTGGTGGTAATAACTCCTCGCGACGAGTTGAGAGTTTGATGTTGCGCAACACGGATCGGGTATCCGTCGAGTATTGTCGACTTGAGCAGTGAGTTAGTTTGTGACAATGCATGTGTCTCCACCAAAAGAGAACCATTACGAAGTCGTGTACAAGACTTAACAGGTCCAGAAATGCCATCAATTCCCTTCTAAATAATAAAAGGGTTCACTCGACTAAAAGACTGACCTTCTTCAGTGGGACTAATAACTAAGTAACGAGGATAAGACTGCTCTGTTACTTCTCTTACGTTCACTCTTTTACATTTTATTTGAATTGTAGGGTTATTATTAACCATAGCGTATTCATCATCCACCATTGCAACCGTCTCCGATGGTAGGCTGCTTCCTGGGCGCCACCCCGGCTCAGGTGACCTGTCCTGGGCTAGACAAAGTCACCACAGGTCTCCCGGGTCCAGACAGAGGTGCCCAATTGCCTACAGGAAGTTCACAGCTCATGCAATGGCCCCTCCCCGGGCCTGGTCTTTACCAGGGGATATGCTCCCGCCCTATATGATGACCCAGTGCTGGGAATCACGCTATTATCCAGTCACATTTTAACCGTGTCAAACACGGGGGCATCCTTCAGACTAAAAGCAGGGAGGTATAAAAGATAAAAGTAAAGGGAGACGAAATAAAAAGGAGTCAAACGCGCTGCGCGCGGACCTGTGGGAGCAGCTCGGGTGCCTTGGGGTGGCTACGCCCCGTACCCAAAAAATTGGGCCCGGGGATGGATGAAATTGGAGCGAAATTTCCTATGACAGAATTTTTATTACTAGGACATTTCAATGCGAGAAATGGGAATTTGTAATCAAAGGATTGGGGTATATTAGATTATCTAGCCGTAGAACAAGACAAGGAATGTGTTACAATGAGGACTAAGGAAAAGAAATGAATGAAGAAAGTATGAAATTGGTTCAGTTTTTGTGAATTCAATGGTTTGGTAATTTTAAATGGCTTTTGGGAGTAAGATAAGGTTGGTAAATGTACATTTGTTAGTGCAAGTAGTTAAAGTGCTATGGTGTATATGGTTGGGGGGCATTAGAGCTAATGATAAATTATAAGTAATGAATTTAATTAGTAACAATCCTTATTTTTCCTTAGTGCTAAAGTGGAAGAGTAAAATTAATGGCAATAAAGGGAATTGGATCAGAAAATAGATAGATATAGTGGAATCGTGCCCGAGAATTTTATTCAATCATTTTTAATGGTGTTTAACGCCCGTTTTTAATACTGAGGCACCACTTGGGGTTATTCAATCATGAATTCTGTAAATGATAATTATATGCCCAGGTAAATCATTTCTACGTGAAATTAGACAACAGTGGAGAGGCATTTTTATTAGAATTCGTGCTTAAATGGGCGTACAACGGTATGCTTATGAGGAGGAGGAATAAAATTAAAAGCAATAATGATTGGTTTGATCAAGAATGGAGGAATTTGAGAAGTAAAGGGTACCATGATTAAGTAGAGGGAAATTACTCGACAGAAGGATATAAGAAAACTCACCTAATCGACGAAAGAAAGATAAATGAGATAGGGAAAAGGTCTTAGAAACAGAGGCAAAAATTATACCTGGGAAAGCACAAAAAATATGAGAACTTATAAGAAATTGCACCCCCCCAAAAAAAACTAGAGCGGGGAGATGATCAATTATACCAGAGCAATGGGTGAAGTATTTTAAGTACTTATTTGAATTCAGAGATTCTGAGATGAGAATGGATTTTGGAATTATAATCAAGATACAATGAAGCGTTAGACAGGGAGTTTCCTTGTGAAAAGGATTTAAAGCAGAATCAAAATGGGAATAAGAACAAGGCAGTAGATAAGAGTGGATTGCCAGTTAAATTTTTCCAAGTCTTGTGCCAGAAGCAAGATCAATTAGAGTGTTTGACTAATTACTGAATTTAATTAAGTCTAGTAAGAGGATACTCAAGAGCTGGTGAACTACCGTTATTCACACTATAGTCAAGAGAAAGGGTTCTATTGATGCTGCAGGTAGCTATAGAGGTCTATAATTTTATCTAATTTTGGTAAAGTTTTCACAAGATTCTAAATAAGTACTGGGTAGAAGAGAACAATTTAATTTCTCTATTTCAATCAGGTTTTAGGAAAGATCGGAAAACTGTTGATATATTTGTTATTAAAGCAGTAATAGATAAGTATTTGACGAACAAACGTGGTAGGTTATATACAGTATTTATTGATTTAAAGAAGGCATATGATAGAATCAACAGAAAGGTGTATATTATGGCACAAGGCGATGAGTAAGAAGATGACCGTTTTGTTGAAAGAATTTTATAAGGACAAGGTGTTTTGTGTTAAATGTGGGGAAGATTTTTGACTGAGGAAGTAACCCTTGATTAGGTATGGATGCAAGTTGAGTTCAAATCTCTTCAATTTACTTATAGAAGATATAATGGTAGGTTTACAGCAAATTAACATGCATAAACCAATAACAAACAAGTTGGACACCCCGGGCTTAGTTTATGCCGATGATTTTATGGCTGCATCTATTTCAGTGATATGGTTAAGATGGATTTTTTCGGGCGTAAAATTTCTAAGTTTGGCTTCCGTGTCGTGGGTCCCGTGTCGTACATTTACGGCACGAAAAAGAACCTCAAGCCTGAATGAAGAGGCCTCTGAGCAAAATTTCTCGGCCGTTTCACGCCCTGAATTGAATGCGATGCTGATGACCTGAGCTGTTAAAGAGCGTTCATAAATAAATCAAATAATAATAATAATAATAATAATAATAATAATAATAATAATAATAACAATAATAATAACAACAACAATAATATTTGGCTTGACCGAAGTAAACATTACTAAAGGAAACCCAAAAGACTACAACGCTAGCCTTTTTCCTGGCAACTTTCCCTTTTATATTCTCTGTTTTCCATATTTTCTTATTTTCTATAAACATGTGCAACCCATATCTATATGATCTTTTGTGACTATATTTAGTATATATTATTTATAAACAGGCCTGGAATTAATAATGCTAGACTATTATTGCCGTACATGTCCTCATATCAAAGGTTCTTCATCCAGTGGTACAAGAAGGTTTGATATGAATTTCCGCTATATTTCACACTCTTATTGCAGGTATACATCTTAATCCTATACGTATTTTGTTAGTACCCTTTACTCTTCGATACTTGCATTACAATTTTCTCTCAACATTGCAAGCCGGCAAAAATTTCAGCTTTCTTTCCTTGTTTTGTTTTGTTTTGTTTTTTTGATTGATTTATTTATAGACGCTCTTTAACAGCTCAGGTCACCAGCGTGTTTCTTTCCTTAGCGTGTTGACTTTATGTGTAGTTTATTTTTACATATCGCCAATCACAACCACTACTTATTGGTCCTTTTCACTTTTTCAATCATTATGTTCATTCTTCTGCACTACACTTATATGGTTACTTGGTTTTATAAGTTATTTTTGCATCTAAATCACCTTTCATTCTTACTACTAGGCACATACATAGTGGTTGTGATTGGCGATGTGTAAAAATAAACTACACATAAAGTCAACACGCTAAGGAAAGAAAGCTGAAATTTTTGCCGGCTTGCAATGTTGAGAAAAAATTGTAATGCAAATATCAAAGAGTACTAACAAAATACGTATAGGATTAAGAGGTATACCTGCAATAAGAGTGTGAAATATAGCGGAAATTCATATCAACCCTTCTTGTACCACTGGATGAAGAACCTTTGATATGAGGGCATGTACGGCAATAATTGTCCAGCATTATTAATTCCAGGTCTGTTTATAAATAATATATACTAAATAATATATACTAAATATAGTCACAAAAGATCATATATACTATTCTATTCTATAGTGCCGTTGGTCCTGGTGGTGTAGTGGTTATCATATTTGCCTTCTAAACCCAAGGTCGCGTATTCGAACCCGACCAGGATCGATGGATTTTTTCGGGTGTAAAAATCGTAAGTATGGCTTCCTTCGGAGGGGAAGTAAAGCCGTGGGTCCCGTGTCGTACATTTACGGCACGATAAAGAACCTCAAGCCTGAAAGAAGAGGCCTCTGAGCAAAATTTGTCGGCAGTTTCAAGCCCTGATTAGAATGGGACGCTGATGACCTGAGATGTTAAAGAGCGTCCTTAAATAAACAAATAAAAATCTATTAATGCTGATAGAGTGAAATACCATGATTCATGGCAATTCTTAAATTCTGAAATAATAATACTGATGAAATTTAATTAATTTATAATTAAAAATAATACTGCCGAAATTTAAATATTTAATTTATTATTATATAATTTATAAGGCCAAAACTTTCTTATCTCGTTTACTTGTGCTTACTTTCCTCCTATGTTCTATAAGAACGGAGCATCTGCTTATGATACCGACCTACGACTTTTTTCGTTTTTGTATCGATCAGCTCATAAGTATGTTCCCCAAATTGTTTTATAATCTCGTAAGGACCCAATTCTAATCGGTGTCATCTGTGGCGTATTATACTGGATTGTTTTCGGTTTTTCACTGTATAGCCGTTTAACCTTGCCAAGACGTTTCACAGTTCTTTCCTTGGTTCGTTGGTAAATCTTTTGGCATAAACCTTCTTCAGTTATTTTGATATTTTCTGACGATATTGCGTTTACCAGTCATGGGATTGAGAATTCTGGTTCTTTATTCAAGAAGACTTTAATTGGGGCGACACGTAACCGGATTTGTACTATTATTAATTAAATGTTCCATAATGGGACAATTTACCCAATTCGTATGTTTCTTGTGGCAGAGTATTTTGAAATATAAGTCTACTTTTTTAATGGCCCTCTCAGCAGGATTTCCCTTGGGCAAAAAAAAAAAAAAAAAAAAAAAAAAAAGTTGTTCCATAGTTTGCCGAAATATTTTGCTCTTAAATAGGTCGAGTTGTCTGATAAGATAGTATTATCGCACCATATTTCTTTATGCAATCTTCTATGATTTTCTTTATGCGCGCTTTGTTGATTATTGCCTTTAAAGGATAGATTTTAACAAATTTTGAAAATATATCAATATAATTAAAGCATATCTATATCCGAATTGTCCACGAGGCATTTCACAGCGGTGCACATGTTTGCACATATGATCTCGTAATATAATATAGGGCTCTACATCGCATTTACAGTTAGAAGGTTTTGCTTTTTGGCATAAATCGCATGTAGCGATTATTCTATGGACTTATCTTCCAATATGTTTGATATAGAAGTTTTCGGCTATATTCAAGCACACTCTTTCGGTGCCTTAGTGTATCATCGAAACGTGAAAGGCCTTAATTATTTTGTCATTCCTTTTTGGAATTACGGGCTTCCATCTTTGATCGTCAGTTCCCTGTAACTTGTACAGGATATTTTGCCAAAGTACCTGGAGTATTATGAGTAATCTACGGCGCATTTTCAATTACTTTATTAATTTCCTCACTTTGGCTTGTAGCGAAGGTAGATTTTGAAAGTCTCTCTTAATAGATTTCTCTAAATTGTCTTCCAACTTCATTATGGTAATTTCGTGATTCGGATTTTGTGTAACCTCGGACATGTTGTCACGGTGTTTTAATCTAGATATTGCATCGCTAAATTTGCTGTCATAGATAGCCAGGGACGTAATCAATAGTGATTTCTTAAGCCATGATCTCGTGAATATATCTTGAGATGCGCTTACATCGATCTATGAAGGCTAGACTGATGTGGTCTGTTCTCAGTAAAATATTTTTATTAAATATGCAATTTCTAAACTTTTGTAAGGCGAAATACACCGCGGAAATTTCTTGTTCCGTAGTACAAGCGTAGATTCTGTTCTAGAGCACCCTCTAGACGCTGTAGCTCTTATATATTGAGTGTTGTCTTCATGTTCTTATAATAAAACTGCACCGAACCCACTGCACGATATATCTGTGTATATAATGTTCGGTAGGTTAATTCTAGGTCTTTCAAGTAAAATAGCTGTTTGAATAATCTTAATGTCCTCAACGGCATTTTGTTCCTCTTGGGTTCATCGCCGTTTTTTATTTTAATAAATGCCTTAGTAGGGGCTACTGCTACATAATTAATAAAAAAATCTTTATTGGTATAGCAGTATTCCTAAAAATCTTCTTACATTTTGTGGAATCTGTATTTCTAATATACCTTCCACTTTGGAGGGGTAGGTTGTTTTCCCTGTTCCAAAATTATAAATCCGAGAATATCTGTATTCCTCTTAAAGAAAGCGGTTTTTGCTAGTTTTAATCATATCACTCTGTAATAATTTCGACAAAATAAAATCAATGTGATCAAGGCGTTTATCAATATCATCATAAAATATTATGAAGTCATGCAAAATCCTCTTTGGTGGTGTCCTGAAAAAGTTCATAAAGACCGCGCAGGAGAGCGTCGCTACTGTTTGCTAGTCCAATTCCACTTCTTTTAAAGTGATATGTTCGACCCTTATGAAGAAAAGCTGTAAATCTTCTAACTTCCATTCTAGTGGTATTTGCCAAAAAGATGCCGTTAAGTCTAGACTAATTATTTCATCGGCCTGGGTTTTTTTATTAACAATGGCATCGGGCTTGCTTTATGAGAGTAAGGCTATATATTATTTACCTCAAAATAATGTACAAATCCCTTGCATTTTCCAGTAGCTTCAGAGAAAACATCAAGTTTTTTACTAATATATCTTTTTTTTTTATGCTGCTCACTTAATCCGTGAGCTTTCCTCACATTTTTGCGTAATATTTTCATGTGTCCACCAGGAGTGCCTAATCTAATATTTTCTAGCTCATTCGATAGTCATGCGTTATGGCATTATGGGTATTACCGATTTGATCTGTACGTTGTTTGTACAGTCCATACAAAAGATCTTCGAGTGGTTGCATATGTTCTCTTCCTCGTTTAGTAATATGCCGTCTCTTTCTTTTAATTCCACTATCATATTTATATCGCCAATATTTATCTTTTCTACGAAAATATTTCATCTGGAATCTTCTGACCCTCATGTGGCGGCATTGGTTCTCCTGGGCCTTCCTCGCCATAAAATTGAACTGGCATCATATTCGAACCTGGACGGATATCAATTCTTCTGTGCTCAAAATCCATAAGTGCCTTCCAGGCATGAAATGCGTTGCATGGTATTGTGATTTCTGTGGTCAATCTTGGTACTACAAGAACATAATTTCAAATATCTGTCCCATAATTTCCCCATTCATCATAGCCTAAAACCTGACCCTCTCCTTGCGTTTGCCTACTGTAAACTCCACATATAGACAGACATATAATTTTCATTTTATTCATTATCAGTTTTTCATAAAAATTGAGACTACATACACTATGTGTCGCGCATGTATCCAAAAGTCCAATGTTGCCTATTTGTAATTTTATTTTCTGTGTTACAATAATTTCCTCAGATGCCTCTGGTTTCGAATTTAAATTTTGTTTATTAATTTTATCTGACAAGGTTGACTTCTCATCACCGTATCGTCCGGCAAGTCTGAATTCCCATGTTACTCTGCAAGGGTTGAGGAGTTTTGCTGCCTCGCGTAATTGGATTGCTGCCCTGGAGCTATATCAGCTGTTCGCTCTTTCGGAATTGAATTTCTTCCATACTGAGCGTTTTCTTGAGTCCGAGTATTTTGCTCATCCTGACGCCTCCAGTAATTTTGTGGTGGTCTGTTCCGTCTCGGAGATGTCGGAGCTGATTTACAATTTCTTTTATCTTCTCGGAGATTCCTCACGACTTCTATAATCAAAATATGGGTGTGTTCCGTTCTGTTCTCAGTTGTTCTTCCCCTTTGCTTGTTTATATCCATCATATTAATCTGGGGTCCTCCACTCTTTTTTTTTGTTTTACCCGTTATTACTATATCTATGGGACTCTGCCCCATTCTCGCTAAAGTTAGACCTGGTAGTGTTGTATGTTTCACGGTACATTTTGCACCTTGGTTCGATTCTTCTATAGTCCTTCCTCTGTAGGCCGAAAGCCGTCAGCAGTCCGGAAAACGGTTCGATAGAGGTGGACCAAGAAGTTTGCATTTAATTCCGATGGACAGGAAGTAACCCCCATGCTGATTCCATTTCTTGGATCGTACTTTCCATTGGATATGTCTAACCGTATGGAGTTTTGCCTTGCTAGACCCCAATATCGGGATAGGAATAAAATTTTAAATTCCTTGTATGCGGTGCATTCTTATAAAGTAAGCTTATGCCAATTAGCTGCTTACCCCTCCAAATTCCTTCTCAAAAATATAATTTTCATATCATTTGGGACTCCCTTTAATCTAAAATAATCCACCATGTCTAGAATGAACATCGGATTATCGCCTCGTTCCTCATAAAAATCAGGAGGAGACTGTTTATTAATTGGCTAGTCACTATTGATATGACAAATTTGTCATGCATGCACTATTCCCGATTCTATTACATGCGGCATTATCATCATTGCAATTATATTTAGGCATATTCACAATAAGAGCACTCATAGTGTTAGTTGATATGGCTGATGTGTACGACTGAGGTTCGTTGACCTCAGTCGTACGTCTATCACCAGATCGTGGTTCATTTACAGTTTGGTTAGTATCACATTAAGATTACGACAATCTGTGCTGTTGATATTTCTGCCCTCATCTATTTCAGGCACATTTTTTACAGCTCCATTTTGTTATTATCAAATGATGGGACAAATGTTTTAATAGATCTTAATTCCTGGTTCACTTGTTCTTCAAACCCTGCGTAGGTATGATTTACAGCTGTCCGTAAGTCTTGCACTGCTTTCTCAATGGGGGCTATTTTCCCATCTATTCTATCCATGCGTTTCCTAACCTCATCAAAATCTTTTCTTAATTCTTTTATATCACTTTCCCAATTGTTAAGATTTTCTTCTAACTTTTGTAAAATCAGATTAAATTTTCTGAGCTTGTTGGAACTTTTTCTATCCTATCACCTAGCAATCTTTCTACTCTTTCAAGTTCCTCTGTGAACTTTCTATCTGGCTGCTAAGTTGTCCCTGTGCTTTTTCTAGTTGTTCACTTTTAGCATCTAATGATTTTTCTATTTGCTCAAGTTTAATTGCTAACGAGTTGTTCACGCTGATACTTAATTCTACTTATGAATATTCCATATTTTCTGACTATTTCCCAATTCATCTAGCGTTTATAACTTATTTCCCAGTTCATCTATCTTTTCTGATTGCATTTTCATCATCTGACTAAATAGTCTTATCATTTCGTCCTCACTAGTGATTCTGTTAGATTTATTATTCTCTTCTGGTCCTCTATTTTTCTACACTATTGTTTCCCTCTACTTCTAGCCTATTTGTTTCCTCCATAACTACTCCACTCACTACTCTAGTCTGTTCTGCCATATTGGTTCTTTTACTTCTTAATAATATGTAAGCTGTCAACGTTTTTTTTTAATAAAAAGTTAAAATTTTATCTGCATCTTATTCTTTTTTCTTGTTGGTAGTTGCTGTCCGCATTGTGTTGAGTTGCTCCTGTTTTCTATCGTGAGTCGATCAGCTCTGTTTTCGTAGTGATGAATAAGTAAGACACAAGCTCACTACTTGTTCTACTTTGTTGTCGTCTACGTAGTAATGAAAGAGTTTATAACGCTACTGGGTCACCTTTTTCTGTTGACTTCCCTTCTAGGCACGCCGTCGTCCGATCTGTTTCAGCTTTTCCCATTTTATTGTCTGATGTTACTATTGCTTTGTTTTCAACTTCTTATCAGCTATTGAAGAGCCAGCATGTTGGTCGTCATTTGCAAGTATTTGTAAAATGCTTTATGAATGGGTTTGGATTAGTTGAGGATTTAAGAGTTAATTAATTTGGTTAAGGTAATATGACTTAGGTGTTTATACGGATGTGATCGAAGTTCGTAAACCAATGGGTATCTCAGGGACGACTTTTCAAACCTCTGTTCAGCACCACCGTCTTGCAGTGTTTTGTCCTGGCTATAAACTCAATTTTCATGTTGAACGATTTTGTGATGCTCACACTATCACAGGAAAAGGAGATGCCTAACAAGCAATAGTAAAGTAGCACTGGAGGTTCTGGTTTTCATCATTTATTCACACACACACACACACACACACACACACACACACAGTTCCAATCGGGTGTCACGCTACAATCTTGAAAACGTTTCGGCTACAAAAATTGATTCGCTCTAACTGATCGGGCTGTACATCATGTTTCTACACTCGCTTTACTTTTCACTTCAACTGCCTTGAACTAGACTTAAACTCTGCTCTGAATTAACTCAGTGACTATCTGATGAACTAGAAGGAGAATGCTTTAACTTTAAGTGCCTTAACTTCATAACTTCGTAACTTGGTAATCTGTAACTCCTCGTGTAACTCGCATCTTCGCGCACAACGTGTGGTCTCTAGTGCGTTAAAAAGTCTTTCGTAGTCTCTGTATCGTAATCACTGTTTCGTAGTCTCATCTGAATCCACATTTCCATCTCCCCGTCAATTTCCAACTCCATCTCCCTAAATTCTCTCCTACAATTGCTTTTATTAATTCGCCCTTCCGTCAGTCTTATGTGTTATAAACACATTCAGCATAACTTTCTAAATGTCACGTGACTTGCTCCTCCTACATCCATCTTCCTATTGATGGGACGCTATTCTATTTTATTATCGTTTAATTCTCATTGGCTATCTTTTAAGATTTTATTCGAGTCCTCCCACAGCAGAATCTTAGTCTTAGATACTTATCTTTTTGACCTAAATATATTTTAAAGGAAGGCCGTAACAGAAGTTCTATGATTCCATCTGCTTATTTTATGAGCTTTCCCGGGACTGTTAACAAAAGAACACTTGTCCTCTCTGAATTCTTGGGATCGCTTTTTGTTCCCTATTCGGTCACTTTCAAAGTTCTATTTGGCTTGACCGAAGTAAACATTACAAAAGGAAACCCAAAAGACTACAACGCTTTTCCTGGCAACGTTCCCTTTTAAATTCGATGTTTGCCTTGTTTCCTTATTTTCTGTAAACAACATGTGCAATCCATATCTATATGATCTTTTGTGACTATATTTCATATATATATATATATATATATTTCATATATATATATATATATTATTTATAAACGGGCCTGGGATTGATGCTAGATAATAATTGTACATAATAGGCCTCTTTTTATCAAAAATTTGTTCAAGTAGCTCCTACTTTTTTTTTTTTGAGTAGTGTTTAACGCCCGTTTTTACTACTGAGGCACCACAGGCGGTGACACTGTTGATACATGAGATGAAATGATAAATTGGGAAAGGATTTTTTTTTTAAGGAAGGAAGCGTTCCAGACCTAAGTTTAGGTATCTCCCCGGCATTTGTCAGTTATGAAGACTGAGGAAAACCTGGAAAAAACCCCAGTCAGGGAGGACGGTCCTGGCGGGGATTCGAACCGCAGACCTCCCGCTCACGAGTCTGTGCCTTAACGACCTCGGCCACCCGTGGCGGTAGGGGCTAGTTAAATCGAAATTTGCCTCCAATAATTCTAAGGCATGAATTACTTCTACTGCCTTACTCATTAATGCAAACTTCATGTAGTTACATTTCTGTATTTTTGGCAGATTTATATCCTCTTGAATAACTTAATAACTATATCAAAGTAATGGGGTCGTTCGAAAAAACCACCATTAAAGTTTGACAAGACTACCCACGGTACTAACTGCGCGTGACAAACTGAAACAGCGGAATTAACCGCAAACGAATTAATTAAATCATTTATGTCCTTGAAAGTTTATCAATTTGAGTCTTCATACGGCTGCTTTCCTGAAATAAATATACTAAATTTTGTCTATTTTCTTCCTCTTGTAGCTGAAGTGCTTCGTTTTATCGTGTTCTTTAATTTGGTACTGAATTGTATCAAAATCAGTTTATATTTTTCTCCATTTGACCTTTATGATCATTAATTACTCTATTCGTTTTAATTTTCATCTCTTTAGTCTATGAAATTCACAACCCGAGTCAAACTGCTTCTTAAGGGTCTCCTTACCCCTGAAAGTACTTTCATTTGTCTCTCCAATATATTTGTATTGAGCGATATTGACGGCCAACGCATTAGAAGCAGTGATACCTTCTCCAAAGAGACTTCGTCCACCCCACTGAAGATGTCCGCCGCAGTTGAGGACGAAACGCCTGGAACTTCTAACTCCAGCATATCACCGCATAACAGCCCAGAAGATACCTTTAGTGATATCTACGACTCCGGCCGTGAAGCCTACTTTCCCGCATAAATCAGTCGAGCTCACAAAGTCAGTATAGCTGTGTTCCATTAGAAAAAGTTAAGATTTATATGCTTTTCTAAACATATGCCAAATGAAATAACATAATAAAATTCTATATTTAGCTCATTTAATGATGCTGTATCTATATTGCTTACGAAATGTCAAATAACAGAGAAAACGCTATATATCTGCAGGTCTCATTACAGTCCATATGTATATTAGCTATATACATATATTACAATGTTTGTTTATTTGGTTTATTTACGGAAGATGTTTAATATATCATGTCTTCAGCATCCCAGTCAACTCAGAGCGTCAAACGGCCGATACATTTTGTTCAGAAGTCTGCCTCTTCTTTCAAGTTTGAGGTTCTTTTAAGTGCCGTAAATATACGAAACCCACGGCTTTACTTTCCTTCCGAAGAAAACCCTACTTAGGCCCTGACCCTGGCCAAGATTGAACCCACGATCGTGGGACTACGAGGCAAGTATGGTTACCATTAGAAAACCAGGACCGACACAACCGAGCCTGGCGGCTAAGCGGACAACACAAGTTTTCGGTTTTGTCATAAATCTGGAGTTCGCGTCCTCCAGGTCTCACTTAGTTTTTATGTTTAACATATCGGCTCTTTCTTATAAATAGATGCACAACAGTATAACCATTTCCGCTACATATGAGTTGTCTCTCATAACATGCCTTATAGGAGTCCATCACATACAAGCATAATGTTTAATGTTAGTCCCCTTGGATTTGTATGATTTTATTTCGGGTTTATTAAGAGCTGTAAATAGATTAAAATATACTTGTTGCTGAAGCAACCACTAAACAGGTATTTTTCACGAAAGTGAAATTAAAACCATTATACATTTACTACTGAAATAATAGCAGCAAAACATACGTTCAACTACCACTGGCTAGAAATCAGCAATCAGTATGTAGAAGGTTATGATTCGCGCCGTATCAATCGACTTTTTATTTTTCTGTTTTAAGTGCTAAATAAAAAGCTTTAATAAGCGCCTTTTAAGAATAACATATTGCGGACTGAAGCATTTCTAATGCTATTAAAACATGTTTGTTATAATGCAAGGAGTTGAGCTTCAAATACCAGTTACAGGGTTGTGAGATTTAATGCCAGTTTCCTTTATTCTTTGCCCATGGTTTCATATGAACAACAATACTCCACCACTTTATCTAAAAAGATAGACCTATGTCTTCCGAACTAGGCTTCGTCTTGAGCAACTGTTATTACCCAGTTTGCCTTAATGCATTCTTGATTTGCCCCATTCCTGGTGTCGGTCTATTTCTTCACCGTTCACAGATTCTCTGGCGCAAACAAATTCTCTGGTTTTGGTCTTGGTATGCACAACAGCTTCACCCAGCTGAGCTGCTAGCAGTTATTCGAAACTGCGAGAAGGAGAATGGCCTGTGATGGAGTTTAACAAAGAATATTTAAATATTGGTCTATAAGTAATAAAAATAATCATGTTTTGTGCATGCAAAATTAAAAGCAATGAAATTAGTTGAAAACACTTTCACTGCGTGAATGTCCTTTTGTTCGGGAATCAGCAATCTTGAATCCCACCTAACACAAACACGTCACATGTGCAAGTGTGGGTGGCTCCCAGTGAAATTTTCAGAATATCTTAAAGGGCTTTTATGTTATTCCACGATCCTATCACACAATGACAGCAGCGGTGTTAACGTGTACTTCTATTAGAACACAAATTGGAGTGGTGGGTTCACATTCCTTTGAAATTGATTAACTCCTTTCTTTAAATATTTTAAACCTCCTTCGAGCTGTGCTATAAAGAAGTACAAACGCTCCATACGCATTCTGTAACATTGCATAGGCTTCAGCTGAAAATTTGTTGAGACGAAACAGAATTTCAGGACAGAATTTCAGAATATTATTCGCCTTCTGTCACCTCCATTTTACTGTAAGCGAAACTGAACATGTTTCAACTTGCAAATCTCTCACATGCGGAAATTAGAAATGACAACAATGAAACTAGTGCCACTTGTACATTACGCATTTAGCTAACAAAATATTATAAAGTTACATTGATGTGAGAAATTATGCGAGTAAAAAGTATAATTATTCTTTAATGAAATTCCGCAATTTTCTCCTTAATTAGCCTAGTTACACAGACAATTAACTCCATCTTTTTCGAAATTGGAGTTTGGAGTTACTCTTAAATATGGGATCCAAATGTGCTGTTATTGTTTGTCAACAGATGACACAAATATGTTTGGTTTCCCTTTAAAAACAAGAGTTTGTTACAAAAAGGGCCACTCCTAAGGTTTGAGTGATATTAGAGGCTAAACTCCTCAAAGAACTTATAGAACATCCGATCGTGATGGTCCAATAGTAGCCAGACTTGTCTCATAGACCCAAGGTCGCGGGTTCAACCCTGACCAAGTTCGTGGATACTTTAGAGTGCAATAATCCTAAGTATGGCACTACTCGAAAGGCACATACAGCCGTTGGTCCCATGTCGTAGATTTACGGAACGTAAAAGAACCTCAAGCCTCAAAGAAGAAGCCTGAGTGTCTCACCCCCTGAATTGAATAGAATACTAATTACACTGGGCAACAATGAAAATGTTTCGGGCTTAAAAATAGTGAATTTACATGTATTTCCATCTGCTGAATTCAAAAATCACCATAAAAATGATAGATTAGCTCTTGTTTTGAAGATAAAGTGACATTTCATTTTTTAGAGTGAAGATTTTAAAATTGGGGGAATTTTTGGGGGGGAGTTGGCACACCTGTCAAATCACAAAACACAAATGCTCTTCAGCTGTTTGTAAGTCATAAACATAGATACTGTTGCTGTGACTGTGAATTCCATGTAGTTTCTACTCAAATTAATGCAAAATTTCTGATTCGCGAGTGCTTTTTTAGTGTAAAATTTGTAAAAATGCCACGAAAATGTGTAAATATAGTGAATAGCTTTTGTTATATTTGTGGTGAAATAACATTTTCCTCACAGAAACGCAATCTGACGCCTCTTGTAAAGACTGCCTATCAGTATTATTTCGGTATGAAAGTAGGGGACCAGGATAAGTCTTGGGCTCCACATATATGTTGCAACGCATGTTCAGTTACACTGCGAGAATGGCTGAAAAAGAAGAAGCGATGTATGGCTTTCGCTGTGCCTATGATTTGGCGGGAGCCTACAAACCATACAGATGACTGCTATTTCTGCATGACTCCACCTATAAAGGCAGGATTGTCTATGAAGAAAAGAAGAACAGTTCAGTACCCGAATCTTCCATCTATATTCGACCCATTCCACATTCGGATAGTTTACCAGTTCCTACTCCACCCGAAAATTGTGTTTGAAGTAGAAGATGAAGACAGTGTGGAACAAGAAGAACCAAACAAGCCTTCTACATCCCATGACCCTGATTTTGAGGGAAAAGATGATAAACCGCACAGATTGAGTCAAGCGGAATTGAGTGATCTCATTAGAGACCTTGGCCTGTCAAAGAAGGCAGAAATTCTTGGGTCTCGACTATAGCAATGGAATCTTCTCCAAAGTGATGTGAGAATCTCACAGTACAGAAAACTGCTTCCCTTTTTTGAGAAGAAAAATAATCATATTGTTTGCTGCGACATTAATGGCTTGGTGAAGTCTTTGAATGATGATCCAACTGAATGGAGGCCATTCATAGACTCCTCCAAGCTTAGTTTGAAAGCTGTGTTACTTCACAACGGGAACCTTCTTTCATCTATTCCTGTTGGTCATGCTGTTCACATGAAGGAGACATATGCAAATATGAAAGCCCACCTAGACTTTTTCCCTCCTAGTTGTGGAGCTGTTAGTGATGAACATGGGGAGAGATTCCATCAGGACATTTCTGTTATGGAACAAAGATATCAATGAAGTAATGCTTGCGGATTACTGTTGGTCTTTGTATAGGGATTCTGCGGAACTCCATCACAAGAGGCAAGCTAAAAGACGACGAAGTCAATAGGCCACCACATGATTCTCTTCAGACACGGCTATCTACGAAGTATTTTTCCAGCAATTTAGAACTCTTAGCATGTAATTACCAGTTAAAAAAATCAAATGCACTTTCATTGTTGTTAGCATGTATGTAATTAAAATGTATCCTTTTCTCTCAATCCGTTAATATGTAATACTTCCACCTTGTGTATATCATAGAAACTAGAGCTAATAAAAAATTTTCATTTTCATATTTGTTTTTCTCAACCCAAAATTAGTAGAAATTGCCTCATGAAGTGCTCGAAACATTCAAAAATTATTTTTTGTTGCCCAGTGTTATCACAGATGTTAAAGAGCGTCCTTAAATAATAATAATAATAATAATAATAATAATAATAATAATAATAATAATAATAATTCTCACAAAAGAACTCAGAGACTGGAATGAGATCCTGAAGCTGAAGAGTGGTTATGGCAGCTGCATTTTTCTCAGAGCGCATTCAAGTAAGCAATCTTTCACTGAAACATTGTTTTAACATCATCATATATAATCTGAAGTCCAAACTTGTTTGTGATATTTTATTCTTCAATTTAATGCATAGCTATTGACTGGAAAAGTATATAGAAGAATCACCAAAAGAAAAATGTGCGAAAATGATCACCATTTCCCATGAATGGGAAGGTATTGTTGATTTGTTTTATTTACGGACACTCTTTAACACCTCAGGTCACCAGCGTCCCATTCTATTCAGGGCGTGAAACTGCCGACAAATTTTGCTCAGAGGCCTCTTCTTTCAAGCTTGAAGTTCTTTTTCGTGCCGTAAATGTGCGTCACGGGACCCACGACTTTACTTCCCTTCCGAAGGAAGTCATACTTAGGATTTTTATGCCCGAAAAAATGCATCGATCCTGGTTGGATTTGAACCCGTAATCTTGGGTGTAGAAGGCAAGTATGGTTACCACTACACCACCAGGACCGACAAAAAAAATGGGAACGTGCTAAGGAAATGGTAGTGACATTTATATTGTTGTGGTAATATTTATTTTACATTGTTTAAGAATGTTTAGTCGTCTTCAGAGTAATTATTATTAATTATATACAATACTACCAAGCACCATTCATTTAAAAATAAAATGCATTGTTCTGTCTTCTTTTCTTACAGGTTAGGAATGAAGAACTTGCTGTGATCGCAGAGGGAAAGGGAGCAACTAGCTCACTCAAAATGGCTAATGTGAAACATTTTTACGCTGTGAAAAACCTTTATTTTGAAAAATTCACTAACTAGGTATAGGCCTAAAAATGGCCAAGAGCTACTTAAGATTGGAAATAAAAAAACAGACTTGCCAAAGAAATTAGAAATTAAAGAACTTATTTTTGAACGCTTTATTGATAATCTGGCAGGAAACAGAATCAAAGTATGTAGAAAGATTTTTTTTTTTTTTTTTTAGGAATTTTAGATGAAAACTTAATTAAACAGTTCAACGGGATTGAATCACATTATTCTAGGGCTAAATCTACAGAAATCTATCTAGATTCTGACCGACACATTAGGAAAGTATGGAAAATGTACCAAGATTTAATTTATAAACACCTAAAAGTTTATTCAGTAAAATATTTTAACATATTAATTAATATTAGCTTCAAGGCACCTGCAACAAATTATCGCGTGGTATGGAAATGACAGAAAAAATCAAGCAGGAACATGATGAAGAGAAGTTGAAAAAATAGAAGAACATAAGCTTTAGCTCCACAGAGACAGTGAAAATCTGCGGTGTTTTCTTTTTCTTTTTTCTTTAATTAACAATATATCTGGAACTTTAAAAATGCAATTTAATGTGCTTCCAGCAATATATTGTATACTTCTTAAAATATGAATGCTTAAATTTATTCTTCAAAAGTTGAAAATCGTTGAGTCATACTCCCTAGTAGTGATGGCCACGGAAAAGCGGTTATTTTGTGCACTCCGAAAAGATGTCCATAAAAACTTGCAGGCGTTTTGGAGTCATTTCTGGAGATAACCTCGTCAAATGGAGTTGACGTTCAAGTAAACCTGATAAGTACTGTACATTTGTCAGAGTTGAAACACGGTATTCTCATTATTCTAAGCAAAATGATAGCAGATGGATCTCCCATGAGCTGTATTACAACAAATGTTATCCAGAATTCGCACATTTCATTATTTTTGTTTAGGTTATTAAAATATACACAATATATAATTAAAAATAAAACGTTACTGAAAAAAATGTACTTTAAAATGTTAAAAAAAAAAAAAAAAAAAACATAACCAACGCAGTCTCAGAAATAAGTGGCCACATAAGATTTCATTTTTGTTATAATTATTAGAAATATGATCATTAGATCATTTATGCTTTGCTTATTGGTTAACAAGAAATAGATTTTCTGGATTTTAAAAAAATTTAAACCCACCTCAACAGAATGTTATCGACATTTTCTAGTATTTTTTGGAAATTTTTATGCTTAAATATGCTGTTAATTTTCATAAATATTTATTTAAAATTAACTTAAAACTATTTATTTGCTTTCATTGGACCTAAATTGAAATAAGGTTTCTCCCAATTGCAAAGATATACACACACGTACCGAGCCTTTTTCTTTGATAATGTGTCCTCCGTAGTTCGTCGTTAGTTTCGCCACCCTGATGCAATAAACAATTTATTGATATTCACAAAATCAAAATGTACGCATGTGTTCTAAATATCTTTAAACATGACCACACTTAAAGTATAAACTTACCTATCTATGAGTAGCAATAAAACTAAATTCAGTAAGTAGACCGCGGTTTCGAGAAGGTTTCCTTATGTGACACATGATTTTAACTCTAAACTCATAAAATGCAGTCCATGGACTTCCAATTAATTTGAATACATGCAGTTCAATTGAGAGGGTGAAGACAGGCACTACCGTGCACGAAGGCGTCAATCAATAGCAGCGTACCAAGTGGTACGGTGACTTTAATCGATGATGGGGTTGAAGCGTCAAAATTGTTTCGTAGCCTTTAACTTTCCAAGCCTACTAACTTTTATTTGAATAATTATTATGTGGGAAAGTGAGAATAATGTTGCACCTCTGCCACTGCTCATTTAGATAACATCAATAGGAATAAATTGTTGAACAACAAATCTCATTTTCTCTGATGAGATAAAATGTTCCGTGTTTATGATAAAACAAAGTAAATTAAAAATTAAGATATAGATTACTTGAAAAGTCATGCATTGTATTATACCTTGTTCTAATTGAAATTTTTGTATGATAAAATTGAAAGTTTGCCGTAAAATGCATAACATTTTCAAATAATAAAGTAGATGAATTACTTTCAGTTTACTTGTAATACGTGATACTGACTTAGTTGTATCCATAAAATTCTATTGATACTTGTGTTTCTCTTTTTTGATCTTTACGTAAAACTTACATAATGATATATTCCATTTTTTTAACATTTAGCCGTCTGCATATAGCAGAATTACGATAGATGTTCGGTGAAACTTAAGAAAACCTCAAAATTCCACGTATAAGCATTGCATGGGATTCAGATCACCCATGTTGGCTTATTTAATTACTTTACGAAAGTGTTATTACTTTAGATCGGTGTAGTTGGTACAAGAACTAGTTGAAATTTTCGCATGGTATCTTCCAAGGGCACCTTTATACCAACATTTATTTTTGGCCAGGTGGCAGCTGAACGAGAATCAATTGGGACCATGGTCTCTCTCAGCTCAGTGCACGCAATATTAGTTTAAGTTTATAATCAGCCCCAACCTTTGTTATAGGAGTTGTACGCTTAGGTATACATTTCCAGTCATATATTTTAATGAGCATTTATTCCAGTTTCTGCCCTGACATATTTAAGTTCCCCGTATTTCTACTGATACAATAATAATACAATGGTTAATAATAACACTGGCACACCAATAGACCGTTATAATACAAATACATGAGTCATACTGATCTCTTAACCCATACAACTAACTGCAGAAGTAATGCTTACTGTAGTTTCAGCAAACTGTGACTGAGCGGCCTCAGTGCGGAACTGTATGTTATAATGATAGGCAACTGACGTGACCTTGTCTCAGCGCACGCAGCGCTCAGATCAAAAATAACTCACGGCATCTACTAGTGAGCACCGAATTTTGTCTCTGAGGCTGCCTGATTGCAGTTTAGTTCTGAACCTCTCGTCACTAGAGTTTACATAAGTAAGTACTGGATTATATGAATGAAGAATTAGCACGCTTATCAGAACTGCTTGCAATGCAGTATAACACTATTTTAAAGGCAATGTATTCAGTGCTTACCAAAAGTATAAGATGCCTTAAAAAATACTAAACACCTTCAAATCATCGTGTTTAATTCCAAGCACATTGGAATTGGAATAATTGAAATAAACTACTAACGTTCTTGGCAGGTTTAGCAGTCAATTCACCCACTATAGTTCGCTTCAGCATTGAACTGATCAGTTGGCTGTTTCCCTTCAAAAATTAAACATTGGGAACCTCAGTTATTCCTTTTACTTAGGCTTCTGGTTTGAAGGAGTTAGAATGGGTGGCGTAGGTGGTGTTTTAAAATATTTTGAGCATGCCCCATGTTGGTAGGCCAAAGTTTGAAGGAATTATGGGTGGCGGGAGGAATAGTGATGGAAATTTGATTATATGTGATACAGCTCACCATTCAATAACTCTTCTTGTCGATCTACAGGGATGTTGCTGGTTTTTGGGACCTCATAGTACCGGGTTGAGTGAGGGGAAATACAGGTGATGGGTTGATGGGAAAGAATACCTTGTTCTCTGCCAGTTGACGTCATTTATTCAACACAAAGTCATACCAGGGCGTTTCTCTTCGGACCGCAGTAATGAGACTTTGACAGACACGCGGAACTATAATACTTGACTAACAGTAGTTTTCTGATTGCTGATAAGAAGCGCCGAGCAGAAACGAAGCTCGAACATTGATATCCCAGTGCGAATTTCCAAGACTAGATTCTGACTTCTGAATGCTGAATACTGAGTAGCGCCAATAGGGCGATTTCGTGTTCTTAAATACTCAATGAGGCTCGATTGACCACGTGATACAGGAACGCTCTATTTTCCCGCCACTATGGATTTAGACACCCTTATAGGCTATCGGTGACTTCATGCAACTCTCACATTATTGGCTAGTCAGATTATCTGACCATAGTGACTTGGCGATTCGTCCAGCGTTCAATTTCAACTTCTGCTGTACGTTAAGAGTTGAACGTACCTTAACGGTAGCATAGGCATTAACAGCGTGCTTCTTTGCCAACATATCTGCCCGGGGGCAAGCAACCCCATTCCAACGAACAATTTTTGCTCTATTGTCTGCCAAAACGGTCCCTATGCTGTCCGAGCAAGAATTCCTACTTTTCTTGACATTTTTACACACAGAACCCTTCACTTACAGCTAGCTGAAATAAAATGTTACATACATTCTAATTAACTCCTTACAATTGATGGGGTTACCAAGGACGGTATCAGCTTATGCAAATAGTTAACAGTTTTTTTAAGAGCAGAATTGCGGGCCTTGACAGATCATTCGCATTATTTTGAGTAAGCCAGTTTATTGTGTTACAGAATTTGTGAGCCGCCGGGTTGTCTGTTGAAAGATGAAAATTTCTCCAAAACGTTTCAAAATCATTAAGGATCTATTGATCTGTCTATAGATCCATTAATAATATTGCATTTTCCTGGGCTTTCTGATATGATTCATTATTTCATAATAGCATCAGCTCCGCATTGCGCCATAAGAGCTAAGCAAGCAGAAAGGATTCTTCGGTTCTTATGCAACTAATTCTGATTTTGCATCTTGGGCTTTAACGTAAACCGACCTCATTATTGAAGGTAATTTTCTGGCAAACTGACGATCCTATTCAAATTTTTCTTAGCACCATTTAAATACTTATAGAGAAAAATGATTCCATCAGTAATTTTAGATAAAATGGCAGACAAGGCACGAACATAGGAAGCTTCATTTTGGCTTCAGTCAAATTAGTGTCTTGATCCACGCTCGGTTATAGCAATAACTGGAGGCAGGCAGAACTTTCTTGGTAATAAAGGTGAGAGAATGTCGCCTGACAGCATCTTAGGAAATTCTATTAAACTTTACATTTTTGCCTTTTAGTACAATATTTATTCTTTGTAAATAACAGAACACTGCATTTATCATTCCCCCAGAGAAATATTAGACTTGTAAGAAACAGAATGAGAAAACTCAATAGTTCTAAAATTCTCGAACAATCCAGAAAAAAAATTAAGAATAAAACTGGCTGACATTTATCTCCTTCTAGCTGCAATCTGCTCACCTTTCTATATGTGAAAATATATTTAGTCTCAATTGAGGCATACATTTCAACCAGACAGAGAAATACCTAAAACAAAGTTGTGGTGAAATCGAAATGCCGAAGAGGTGATGCACATTATTGTAGAAATATTTTTCTAGAAGGTATATACACATCATAACCAATCTAAATTGTTCTAAATCCAACAGGAAAACAGTTTGCAGAATATTATAGAACATTTAGGAGCAGTGTTAAACTTTCCAGTGCGTCCTAGAACGTTCTGGAACTATCTACGTCCATCTAATGCAGTAAATTCAATTGTCATTGAACCAGCCAAAGAGCGAAGCTCGGTTAAGGGCTTCCTCCACCGAGAGGGTGGCCGAGGTAATTGTTAGCGGAAGATCTGGAGTTCGGTTTTCGCCAAGGCCGTTCTTATTGACTGAGATTTTTTCCGTCAACAAATGCCGGAAAATACCCTGAATGTAGACCCTTTTACTGAGGAAAAACAGGCGATGGTCACTGATAATACATGAGATGAAATGATAAACTGGGAAAGGATTTTTTTAAGAAGCGTTCCAGGCCTAAGTGTAGGATGCCCCACATTTTCCATTTATGGGGATTAAGGAAAATATAGAAAAAACCTCCGTCAGGGAGGATGGTCCTGGTGGGAGTCCAGCCCCAGACTTCCCGCTCACGAGTTCGTACCTTCACGATTTCGGCCATCCGTCGCGGTAAAACAAACTTAGACCTAGGATGTTCCTTCCCCAATCGCTAGTGCTCTCCGCCTGTGATGCCGCAGTAGTGAAAATAGGCGTTAAACACTATGCCAAAAAAGATTTCTTCTAAAAAGTGGTTGTTACAGACTCTTGTAGGAGATCATAATATAGTGCAAGTTCAGTTTGGAAATTCTTTACCAAATAATATTTTTTCCTATATCTGCATGTACCGTTGAACTTTAGCACCCCCTTCCCACGCTGATGACCTGAGCTGTTAAAGAGCGTCCTTAAATAAAAAAAAAAAACCCCTTCCCCCGTGGCAGTAGAGTAGTTGTCTTTTAAGGTCAGGCCGTCCGTAAGGCGCAGGTACGTTGGCACAATCGTGGAAGCTATTTGATATGATATGGTACGCCAGAGGGATTGCTTTTTTTTTTTTTTTTTTTTTTTGTTTTTTATTCATTTTATTTAAGAACCTCTTTAACATCTCAGGTCATCAGCGTCTCATTCATTTCCGGGCGTGAAACGGCTGACAAATTTTGCTCAGAAGCCTCTTCTTTCAAGCTTGAGGTTCTTTTTCGTGCCGTAAAATTACGACACGGGACCCAGGACTTTACTTCCCTTCCGAAGGAAGTCATACTTAGGATTTTTACGCCCGAAAAAATTCATCGATCCTGGCCGGGTTTGAACCCGCGATCTTGGGTTTAGAAGGCAAATATGGTTAACACTACACCACCAGGACCGACTACGCCAGATGGAGGGGCCTTAAAACTATCGAGACCTAACTTAACCAGATCATGGGTGCTATGGGCAGTTTGCTAAGCAAGGTAAAAATTCCATGGCATATCCAGGAAGCGACCCGGGACCCCCTGGATAGTAGACAGAAACGGTGACGAGTAGATTTTGGAGCTGGTATAACAAATTAATTAATAAAAGGCAGTTAAAGTAAATTAGCTATTCTTTTCTTTCAAAGTTAAGTTTTATGAAGTAATGGCTACTAGTACATATTAAATCCTTACCGATAAAGTAACACATATTTGATTTATTGGACTACAATCATGTGAAATTCCTGGAACGAAGGTATTTTCCAAACGGGAGATGATACCTCATTTTTCATTTGATTTGGTGCCACTGGAACTGCCAATCTGTTATTGCTATTTGGGATAAAATACGGATCTCTTCTCTACTTTGAAAACACGTAATTGAAATATCTTCTATAAGTGGTAGAAGCTCAAAAAAAAAAAAAAAAAAAAAGTCAATCGAGAATTTCCTCTGAATCGGAGAATAAAAAGTGCGGAAGTGAATGAAATATGGCTTGAATTGAAACTGCTATGGAACATCTTAGAAGATAGAAGGAACTAAAACCACTAAACCACCAGGACCGACTGGTACTGTGGTATGTAACATAGGAAGTAAAGGTATGTGTTTTGACACCACTGCGTTTAAAATGGTACATATGTTTGGCTTGAATAGAAATTAGACAATATCCTTTGTTGCATTCCATGCAGACATCACAAATTCTTCTTCTTCTATTTTGCCCTGAGTGCATCAGTGGATTCAAAAATATAAGTCTAGGAACGATTTCAAGCACATTGAGTGCCACTTCACTGAACTGCTCGTGATGATGAGTTAACTGTCAATGCTATTGTTGACATTAAACATAAAATGGTCGCTTTTACCACAGACCAACCGAATTAACAGCGCATTTGCAGCGGTAGTACAGAAGTGAAACTCTTCATTAGCTTTGTTGGAATTGAACCTCCTCTTGGAATTATGTTTTATGCTCCTAGCACAATACATAAGGTTCGTTGGATGGTCAAAGCAATTTGAAGGATGGTTTCAAACTGGACTTTCAACTGGTGAGCCTTTAAATACCTTTAATAATCTCACCTTTTTGAAAAACCAACTATACAGTATGAAATTAGTGTTTCATAAATATACAGGATGGTATATAAAGTGCTACAAGCTAATGTCCCTTAAACGGATCAATACTCTCGTATATATATGCTGAATTTTTCTAAATTTGTTTGAGGAAGGGGTCTTCTTAATTGATAGTTTCATGGACAGCGCTTTAGCGGAGCCCCCTTAGGTACTATGCGGGAAGGAGTTAACTTAATAATTTTATATGGAATTGTAGAGATATTCTGATCGCCCTAAGAATTTAAGAAACTTTTGTTTAAAACATTGATCTAAAATGAAATATTGAGAAGATACAAAGGTTTCAAACAGTACTATACAACTTAATTATTTCACTTTATGGCATATATAAGAATTTAAGAAATTTTTGTTTAAAACATTTATCTAAAATGAAATATTGAGAAGATACAAAGGTTTCAAACAGTACTATAGAGCTTAATTACTTCACTTTATGATATATATATATATATATATATATATATATATATATATGAGAGAGAAATATAAAAAAAAATATTTTGGCAACCATAGGTTTCAAAATCACTTAAATATCTTAAAAACAGCTTAGCATTGATGTTCTTGCAGCTGCAGCTGTAAAACCACAGATAAGTCATTGACCAGAGAGAGGGACAAGCGTTGCTTCGGTAAAGCAGCAGAAATACCATGATTATCTATGTGTTTGTCAGGAGCTCGTAATATTTTGTGAATTACTGCATAATGATCAACATTTGAGCAACATATTATTTTCTGATAAGGCAGTTCTTTCGACACTGGACTTGTTTAATAAATATGATACGCATCGTTGGGCATCTGCAAACTCCAAGTGGATCATATTCTGACTTTTCAGCTTCTACAACAAAAGAGAATTTGGAGGAACGAATATTTGAAGCTTGTGACAGTATTACTCTGTGTTTTGACAAGTGTTAGAAAAAGAATTACTAAGTGTTTAGATTTTAAGGTAAGTGATTTGGAGTATTTAATAGAATGATGAAAAGAAATAGCTTGGTTTATTATTATTATTATTATTATTATTATTTAACTATATTTTTCGTTCCAAACATTCCATAACTTCTTAAATTTTCATTCTAGAAAATTGTTTTAAGTCATAGGTGTTTAAAATTTGTTGGCTAAAATCAGAAATATCTAAAAATTGTATCACTATTCATACATTAAATTAAAATTCTTAAAAATCTGGAGTTATCTCCCGAGCATCTCGTGATGAGGTCCGCTGAAGGGTTGCCAATAAGCTATCATTAAGGTCCCTTTCTCTAAAAAGTTTAGAAAAGTTATATTGATCTATTTGCGAGATTTTGGATTGTGTCACTTAATATAAGTCACCTTCTATACAAAAAAACAAAATGATTACACCACGATAGATCTCGATAAACTGGACTATTTTATGTCAGCTAACACTTTAAAGATTTACTACATACTTAGTGTTAGTTTATAATTCAAGGAATTGGGTCTCAAACTTCATTTGGAAACTACTTTGTTACGGATAAGTGCATCAAGTCCATCAAATGCGTAAACGAAATGGCCGAAAGCGGAGATGCCGTGAGCGAGAAATAGAGTTTATCACATACCCAGTACGAAGAGCGAAAGTAGCTTTTTTGCAGACTGCCAGTAACCATCGGAGAATATATCCATCCAATCTTTACATGGAACACTTAAAAATTATATTCCATTTGTCAATATATTCATCATGTAACAATGTAGTGTGAAAAATTCGAACTGTTTTATATTCTTTTTAATGCATTTTGCTTAAAATACAGTAAATTATTTTGCAGACTGTGTTAGCAAGTTTTAAATTTCGTCCAAAAATGGTCATGTTTTGGGAACATCTAATAATGCTTTTGCTCTTTGAAACATGTCCATATATGAATAAGATAGGCTGGTACCCCCTTTCAGAATAAAAGTGTTGCTCTCCCTCCAACATAAGGTTCGTGCTAAATCGGTTTGTTGCATTCTCGCTTTCATAGTGTAAATTAAGCATACATACCTGAAATTCTAGACCGTGTTTTTCACGGCAGTAATCTTTCAGCTTCGGGTAACATTGGGCCATCAGGGTGTTTCTTTCCATCGTAGTATCTGGAACAAGATTCCAAAAGTTTTGTGAAAAAAACAGCGTCAGATACTCAAAGCCGAGCAACACTATTGTTGCACTTTTTAAGGATATAAAAATTAGTTTTGCTAACTATAATGTTTGTGATTTATGCTAGTATGTAAAAGACAAAATATATTAGAATAAGGAACAATTTGATAATTGAGGCTACGATGTGCGACATAAAACAGTATTTCAAAAAAATAAGGAAATAATTCTATAACTCCTTAAAGGAAAACAAAAATATATTTGCATTTAATAAAAATATGGCAATTGTGGTGCTTTTATATACATTAAGTACATTTTCATCGATTCAAAGAAGAAAGACTGGCACAACCAAAGTGCATCTAAATATATATTTGGATAAAAACAACATCCTCCTATTTAACTAAAGTAGCAATAATCCGCCTGTTAATCTCTAAAAAATAGTAATGGCATATCTGAATCATGTAAAATTTGTGTTAAGGATAAAACAGTATCCAGCGTTCTAGAGATTCTCTTGTTTGAATCGTATTTACAGCATACTTTATCCAATTGTACATTTTTTTTTTTTTTTGAATGATGTTTAACGCCCATTTTTACTACCGAGGCACCACAGGCGGTGAACACTGATGATACATGAGATGAAATTATATATTGGGAAAGGGTTTTTTGTTTAAGGAAGGAAACGTTCCAGACCTAAGTTTAGGATACCTTCCCGGCATTTGCCAGTTATGAGGACTGAGTCAGGAAGGACGGTCCTGGCGGGATTCGAACCCCAGACCTCCCGCGCCTTAACGAACTCGGCCACCTGTGGCATTATTGTGCATTGTATTACTGATGTCGCATTGTTCAGTAAAACTATTATATCATTGTTAATCAACCAGACAACAAATGCAGCGAAATTAGTGAGTCACCTCAAAAGAGAATGATTATAGCTTATTTAAATCGCAATTATTCAAGTGCAAGAAAAAGTGCTCAAAATATCCTTAATCACCCGGCAAACATTGTTTCATAAAATTATTCCTTAATAATTAGCCCTCATCTCTAAAACATTCGTTAAATGAGCGAGAAGGCGGATCCCATATCCAGCGAAAATTATATAAATAATTATGCGAGTATTTAAACTTAACATCACCGAAGATTTTATCTAAAAGGCGTGTTAGAACTTGGACACTCACAGTTAAGCCAACAAGGTAAACAATTAAACTCATAAAAATTCCATTTCATAACGAAAACTATATAAATACGAGTATGCATGCAATGAAATTTATTAATAAGCGCTATTCAAATGCAACGTAGTTAAATACTTGACTCGCGCAAACCATAACGCTGATAAACATTAGGCAACGGAACAGAAATCTACAAGCATTTTCTAATTCAATATGCGGTAATCCACCACGGGCCGCACATCACCATTTGCTTTGGGCACCAAGTATAAAACTAGGAGTAATAGAAGTGCATAACGTGATAATTCCCTTTACCAAAATGTCATTAACTTTTTAATTAAATAAGACCATTCTTTGCTGTAGCAAGCAATAAGGTGGAAACCTAACAGGTATTTCATCACGCAAAACAATTCTCTCCTTTTCAGTACAGCCAACTGTGAAAGTAAGTACGTCTGGAAATTCCCATTGCTTTGTAAAATAGAAATCGCTTTGTCCCTTGACAGGTGTTAAAAAGTTTAGGAAAGTTGAATTTCCACTCCTGCTAATAAATCCATAGGCAATTATTTATCCCTAACGCCTAAATCTGTCGGGATAAAATGATAATGATAATGTCACGATATGTTGTCGCTCAAATTGTATTCATATTGTCACGCCTGTAAACGTTACTGAGGACGATAGCAATTTGGGATCGTGATGTAAAGCCCCGCTTGGCTTGTTCACAATAGTTTTTATTATTGAGTGGCCCATTCAAGTATACAATTTGAATATTACTTGCGAAAACTACAGATACCCATAGAGGAGTTAATATACTACCTTAAGTGAAAGATGTCACGTAGAAGATGATGTCATGGTAAAGTCCATAGTACGTCATGGGAAGTGACTGACCTGTGTTCTATTAATAAATGTGTACATCCTGGATTTACAATAAAAAGTAAAAGTTAAGAATATATGATACAACAACAAACTCCTTATAAAATTACCAATACATCGATATATTATTCGCCTCCACAGTATACGTGACAATATATATACGAGTAGTGCATTAAATAGAGAAGCACAATATTTGGTTAGTTAAACGCCCCACATCACCAAATAACGTTTGAAGATTGTGGTTCAGTTACATGAAACTCATTGTTTAGAGATAGTCATATTACCAACTTTTTTCTGCTTCCAATTAAATTGGAAGTAACTGCAGCTCTCTTATTTTAAATCGAATACCCAAATATATTTTACATTTTCGTATAATGCTCATTAAGAAATTTTCAAAAAGTGCCCACATTAAATATATCTGTTCAAATGTACTGTTGGTAAATCAAGAAAACAAAAAAATGTAGCGAATAAATAGTATGCTCCTTCCTTAATAAAAACAAAACAAACGTCTAAATTCTAAGTACAAATGGCTGCTTGACAACGAGCAAGTTGATCATAGTAATCATTTAAGAAATAGCTTAACTAGTCTTTAGGAATGTCTTGTACCGCTTCAATTATTTGATACTTCAGATTTTTTAAGTTGTTGGGTGTTTGTAGATAGACTAGTGACTTCAAATGCCCCCCCCCCTCAAGTTAAAAGGCGACAAATTGGGAATATTACTGGACACTTTATGTGACCTCTCGTGCCAATCTATCTTTGTGGATAAACCTACTCTAAATGCTGACGAACATTCTATCAATAGCAAGCTGGAGCTCCATCTTGTTGTAAATATATAACATCTCTACGTAGCTCATGGTTGACTATGTGTGGAAACAAATTTTAGAAGTTGATACTACGTGATTTCGAAGAAAATCTAAATACCTGTTAGAGTTTAGCACTATTCTGAAGAAGAAAAAACCAATAGTATGATCACCAACAATACCAGAACAAACATTATTTTGTGGATATTGTGTATGGTTCTCCTTCATTTATTGTGGATTTACGTCTGACTTGTATGGACAATTGTATTTTTTGACAAATAATTTCAGTCAGTATGTGGCTTCATCGAGAATACAAAAACTGAATTGTTGTTAATGCGCTACACCACTATTCATAACTACGTTCTTCCATACCTCCAGATCGTCCTCTGAAAGTTCTTGCAAAAGTTCAATTTTATAAGCATGTTGCTTGGCACTTTTAAGGGTTTTCATCACGAAATTTTGACTTATATTTTATTCTAACGACACATTGTTAGCAGATACTTTTGGACGTGGAGGAAAACATCCAATGCAGTATTCTCATTAGTTGCATTTTTGGACGAGCTGCTCTTGGTATATCCTTACGCTTCCATTTTGATAAAATTCTTTACGTTTCTTGTCCCTGTTGCTATAAAATATCACGCACTTCACGGTTTTTAATGTCTTGCAAGATATTTGGATCTAGGAGAATACTTTTAGGATGTTTTGGAATTTTTATAACACAGTCTTGTTCTTTGTTTTTCTTTTCTGTGCCATGAGTGTTGTAAGTTTCAGGAGAGGTGTCATGTCAATTGCTAATCTAGGACGGTTTTTTCTTGATTGTTTTGCCCATATATTGTACACATCAACCAGATATTCCTCCGTGAACTTCGTTTTTGTTTTTCTTGGGCGTGACTGATAAGATGAACTGCTGTTTTCCTTGACATCCGCCATTGGTAACATTGTTTCATTCATCAAGACACTATCGCTTTCTTCCTCGGATGCTTCCTCATCAATTAAAAATATACAAACCTCTTGCAAACAATTTCTTCTTCAAAAAGATGTTTCTTTATTTTTTCGAAAAGATCAATTTTTTCTTCTTGGTCTATCTTCCAAATTCCAAAGCAATTCATCAACAGTTTTACAATTACTGCCTTCTCATCGTGAAACAACGAAATGACCAACTTTATAAAAACACTTCCAGTGTACTAAGGCATATGATCTACTCTAGCACACAACTTATTACTGTGCTGCTTGAAGCCCTCTGTCAATACAGTTGCAGCAGAACAGCTAAATCTTTGTAAGGAGTTTATGTTTTACTATTGCATACCTTCCCTTGTGAGCTTCCAAAGAAATAAGACACTGAGAAGCAAATGCAAAGGAAATAACATTGCGAAATAAATTATTAAGTAATCATACCGATATAATATACAAAAACAGCCCCCAAAATTATTTAATGAGCCAGACCAAGGAAAAAAAATAATTTAAATTTCCAAGAAAATTAAATAGTTTTAATTAACAGATTTAATTGACGTGTACTTCAATTATAGAGTATCATTAATATTAACTAGATGAAACGTAAGGCTAATACAAGTCACATGAGTGAAATGCACAGAAAATTCTTCACTAAACGAGCCAGAATCAAAGACATTTTACTATCCGAATCAATCAATTTGTTCAATAATGCCTTAATAAAAAGCAATACACGCTTGTATGCTATAGGGGCAGACATATCACGACGTAATCACTTACGTCAAGTGAAAAAGAAGACAAAGAAAGAGTAGGTTGCGCGAGTATAGACGCGGCAACTATATCCTTGTTTTTAGCACTAAGAACTCCTAATTTCTTAAAACACTGAGGCACTACATACCTTTTTTTTTCTTACAATTCCAATACACAGATCGAATTTTCTGCTTATCTGCCAGAGCAGGCACCCACCATTACTCGCAGTTACCCCGTTAACACCCGATTGCATTTGCCTTACTTGCGTGCTATCCTTTAATCTTCCAATAGACATTGTTTCAGAAAATTATTCTTTGAAAGTCTCAGATCTCATCCTTTGCAGTAGAATTACTTCGAATTGGCATAACTCTGTCAATATTTCTTATTACCATGCTCCGGTGAATCTCAGTTTTCGCCCAGAGTTTTTAAAATATATGTTCAATAAAATTCGCTACAGGTTTGATTCCGATGTAAGATAACGTTTCTTATAATGATTGATATGCGATAGAGCTTCCTTAGGCTAATGTTTTGAATGGTCTGCAGGGGGGCCATTGCTGATTTGGGGATGTGCGCCCCAACGTGATGTTTACGTAGTTGGACATGTTTGCTCCGAAAAATGGGGGCATATAACTTCAGGCTCCGTCGGCTCTATTTTTAATGTGGCTTCTCCATGTCATTCTGCTGTCTGCGTGTGCTCCCAGGTACTTTGTATGCGGGCGAAACTGTAGCTATCTCCCATATATATAAAATACTGGAGTTTTTCTCTTCCACGAGAAGAGAATTGGGTGCGTTTTTCAGTGTTTGTAGCGATTTTCCATGTGCTCATAGAGCTTAGGAGGGAATTTTGTAGTTTTGTAAAAGTTTAGTCCAAATTTTAAGTTTTTGTGTTGAGCGTACAGTACTGTCGTCGGCATATATGAGTGTCTTGCATTTTGTTGTTGTTGGGAAGTCCTTGGTATGCGTGGCGTAGATATATGGGACCATTATGGCTACTTGTGGTACTCCTGCTTCTTGGTGTCTTTTTGTCGATTTCCTTTGAGAAACCTGGAGGTGGAAGCCTCTGTTTTGTAAATAACTGTTTAGTAATGGGAGGTAGGTATGATACTTGGGGCTGTGTAGTGTAGCTATAAGTGTAGCAGTGTATATGTATAGTGGAGGTACCTGTGGAACTGAGCTCTGGTCGGTTCGCTTGGATAAGGGGGTTGGATCTGAGCTGAGCTTGTGGGTGTTTCTAGCGGGGTGTTGGTTACTGATTGGTTCGCGTATTTTCTTTGTCTTAGTGTTTTTTAAAGTCGAATACCATGCTGAATGAACGAGCGCCACGGGCGATTCCTGCTCATCTAGGCTGATATATTCTCCAGTCTCATAGGCAGCAGTACTGCGAGAAGAAAAAGGCAAAGCAGCAGAAGAAAGAAGAGCGATTATCCTGGAGCAACACTTTTCGGGCGTTTAGGTAGACATCCAAAAAAGAAGTTGAGCGTGCGTTGGGATACAGACGATTGGTACGCCAATCACGGTATATTAAGAGCATTCCTGATTTTGCCATTCCTGGTAGTTGCTCGATATAGTAAGCCAAGAAAAGGAAACTATAAGTTTTCGTAGCAAAATAGGCTGCTCACTGCACGATTCTTATCAGTTGTTCTATGACCCTAACTCCTGAAAAGGCCAAAAGTTCTCCCAAAACCAAAAATTCAAAATCTGGACCAAAACAAAAATCCGAACAAACAACCTCCACAAAGTAGCACTAAAACTTACACATAAACCAAAAACTTTGCACAAACAAGCAAAACAAGTTTCTAGCTCTGATGATAAAACAGATAGAGAGATCATTGACACAAGTTACAGCTCGTTTGATGAGTTGGGGAGCCAAATAAACTGTTTGTTGAAACAGTCAAACGAAGAAAGTAACACAGGAAATAATCACCAAAACACCCATGAAGTGAACAAAACGTACTCATAAAAACAATGAATAAACCCACACTGTTCATTTTAAATTGGGACGAAGAATATCGAAATTCTTTCTACATTACAAAACTACATCAATCACATGAGCTTGATCCAAGCGTAATAACTCTCAAAACGAAAATCATCTAACCACCTGAAATGTTTGCCGTAAGTTTCAGAACTGAAAATGATATCGTTGTTTTTAAACAAGCTTTCTCAGAAAATAAATTTGGAAAACAAGCAAAGACGGTAACTAAAATTCCTGAACAAGTGAAACCACAACAACAAACACAAACCACAACAGCAAATTACGGCAATGTCAAAGGAGTTCCTATTGACGTAACAGATGAAGAAATACTACAAAGTATTACAGTGCAGCATCCAGAAATAATAAAGGCAACCAGAATTAGCAATAACAATCAAGAACTCCTTTAGTAAGATTTTTCAGCACAAAATCAAGTACCATTGAAGATATATTAGAAAATGGAACATGCATAGAATCACAAAGATTCAGAACAGAATCTTCGAGATAAACATAAAGGCATGTTCCATGCCGAACCATCACAATTATGGTGATTTAAAAGAAAATGGTGAAAAGAAACCTAAACGCCACTATTGCGGAGCATTAGAATATAGGTTTGTGTAAACAAACACAAAAAAGTATAGAAGATCTTTATTGCGCAACTTGTGATGAAAATGGACATTATACCGGGCAACCTATGTGCCCTAAATATCCTAAAGAAACAACAGTAAATACATATCAAATACAGTCCATACACATTTTCTCTCATAATAATACTCCAGGCCCAAAAAGCCAACATATGCACAAATAACACCTACAGAAGAAATAATAGAAACCCTAAAATAACTCCTAAAGCACAGGAAGAAACAATTCTCACGCCGGAGGAAACAACAACAGTACTAAAAAAAAAAAAAAAAAAAAAAAAGTATAAAAGCCAGAAAGTACATTCTGAAAAAAAATATAACAACTCATAAATGCAGTACATGACACAATGTCCGTTTTTGGTAAATGAAATGATGAACCATCTAACAGATCATACAGTTAAAAACTCTCATGATATATGAAATAACACCTGCATTAGTAAGGCCTCGAACCATGAGTATCCTACAAGATACAGTAAAGAAAACTCTCAAGAGAAGCGTGCACACAACCAGCGTAAGAAAACAATTAGCAGTGATGGTAAACCTACCCCAGAGTAACACACATACGAGTACACAGAGCGGACAATGCAGCACATTCCAAGTCAGCTTAAATTCCTGCATGTCAATATTAAATGGCATTCGCAGTAAGGTGCTGCAACTACAAGGAACAACAGATAAAGTAACCCACACATAACATTAAATGAAACAAAATTTAAAACGCATAACACATGCAGATTTCCATCTTAAAATGTGCAGAAACACAGACAAATAACTATAGGCGGAGAATACTGTTCGTAAGACCGGAAATTGAAACACTCCCTACCAAATTCCAACAAGAAGAATGTATGTTACTGAAAATGAAAATAAACAAAAAGAGGTTTATGTGGCAGCAACATATGCACCACCCGAAAATCCTAATTTGCCTAATCACTTTCCTATTGAGTTATTCATTTATTTATATAAAAATTTCACCATTAATTATGATAGAGGATCTGAATGCACATTATAAATACTATGCGATAACTACACCAATAATTATGGGCGTAGATTAATCAGCTTCATATATAACACAACCTTGCTCACAATTGCAATTCCGGATTCAACAAGAATAGACATAAGAAATAAAAGCGTAACATCGCCTGATAAAATTTTTGTAACACAAAACTTTTTACACAGATTACAAATACCAATAGATGCACATCCTGATCCAGATCATTTTCCTATCATTAACAATTACAACAACAACATGGAATTTAGAAAATCTGGTAACTTATGAAGTTCTTGATTTTCGGAGAGCGAATTGGGATAAATACAGAACCAATAAATCAGAAATTAACAGCAACACAAAAGGAACACCAACAAGATATGAATGAACAAATAGACGCGGAAACAAACAATATACGGAATATAATAAACTGTGCAGCAGAAGAAGCAATACCGAAAAAAAAAGAAGAAGAAAAAGAAAAAAACCAATCGCTCCCAATCTCTTCCAAAAATCATCATACAATTAATAAAAAAATTTAAAAAAATGCACAGAAAATATATTAAAAACTTCAGTCCAATAGTAAATAGGCTACAACAACAAATAAAACATGCAATAAATGATTTTGAACTAAATAAGTGAAAAGAATACATAGAAACATTTAAAAAAAAGCAGAACTCAGGACTCTCAAAAATTCTGGAGCCTAATTAAAGCAATAAACGGAATAAGGATGCCCATTTATCCAATTAAACAAAACGGCAAGCAAATTTTGGCAACTAAAGATAAACTAAAAATATTCCAAGAATACTACTCTAAAAGTCTTTCAAGTACCGCAGAGTCCAGAGTTCGATAAAATTTATTTTAAAAGAATAAATTATCATTTAGTACATAACACGCAATTATATAAACCAATACAATACACTAATGAACAACTGATCAAAGAAGGAAAATAAACAAACTACAACACAGGATGTTATTGACATAATACAATGCCAAGGAAATAAAGCTCCTGCACCAGATGGAATAACAAACAGAATGTTAAAAGAAATGCCCATAGAAATGACGAGAGTTATGACCAATCTGTTCAATAAAATTCTCATGCATGATTACCATCCAAATCCATGGAAAGTAGCACGTATATTACTTTTTGAAAAAGCAGGAAAGGATAGTACAAATTATACAAATTACAGACCAATTTCGCTTATAGCAACCATGTCAAAACCATTAGAGAGAATAATCGTAAAAAGACTGCAAATTTACCTGAATAAATATAAAATAATACCAGACACGCAAGCGGGTTATATGAAATAAATCACGATACAGGATCAACTGCTCCGTGTAACAACAAGTCTACAAGGTAGCCTAAACAAAACTAAAACAACAAAGCAAATTTAATTGATATACAAGCGGCCTTTGACAACTGCTGGAATATTGGACTGCTATATAAATTGACACAAATGTAAATACCAACAATAATAGTAAGATGAATAGCCAGTTTTCTAAGTGATAGGATATATATATATATATATATATATAATATACAGAAGACACGCCATAACCAATTTACAAATCAATTCAACTAGCGCAATATGCGATACAGCATATTGGTGTACTGAATTCAAGATAAAAACTTCAAAAATTAAATTAGGGAAATGGCTACAAATATCCATACAATGGACCAAAAATGGAGATGATCGTTAAACACAGAAAAAACACAAATTTTAATAATCAGAAACAAAAGTAAATAAAGGCACAGGAATATAAGATAAAAAATAATTATCAAGTCTTAAAACCAAACTCAACGATACAATATCATGACATAACCTATCATAGCAAATTATTCACAAAACCACATTACAGGAAGAAGTATAATAAAACCCATAATAGCACCGCTTTAATACTTAGCAGGATATAGAAGAGAAGGCCTAAATACTAAAGTGCTAGTACATCTATACAAAGTGCATTTAAAGCCAATAATTACTTACGCAGCCACAGTACTATTTCCCATATCAGCTGAAGCAACAATTAATAGAATACAACAATTTGAAAGAGAATGTCTGCACATTGCACTAAAATTGTTCCCAAACCATAAAAATGAAGAAATATACAAATTAGCGGAAATAGAAACTATACAACACCATATAAAAACATTAAGTATGAAGTAAATTACCAAAGTCACGGGCCTATCAGAACTATATCACAGAAGGAAATCAATAAAGGACGCACAAAACTATAAACAGCTATCACAAAAAGAAATCAATAACATTAAAAGACCACCACCGTTACTCAACATATTGAACAACATAAAAGAAAACATTAAAATGAAATACAGTAAATAAAACCCTTTCTACAAAACCTAATACAATAAAATTACCACGAAAAAACCGCAAAGACGCCCCCTCCCAGATGATTCAGCAGGAAAATGCAAAACAAAAGTTAAATAAACATCCCTAATATCACTTTTCCCACCAATACCAAAATATCCCAAATATAATCACAGATTTCGGAGTTTTCTGCTTTGTTAAAAATTATAAGAGAAAAGAAAAATAGAAAATTGGCTGAAAAGGGAATTTACCCTAATCCGCTATGGGGGCAAATTGTCCTCCGAAATTACGTCATTCATTCATGCTGAATGAAAAATTGGGCTGGTCCATCTCAATGCTTCTGTTGCCTGGATTACGGGTATACAGGCTCCAACTGCACAAGCGGCGCTGTGATGTAACCACAAAGCGGCAGCCTGCGACCGAGCTGCAAAACCAAGGTGCCTCCACTGCCGACAGGGGCATTACACTGATTACACCTTTGGCGGCAGATGCCTTTTGAAGACCCCAACAAAGAGCAGGCAAAAGCCGGCCCATTCACAGGACCCCCGAGTCAAGTCGTAGCAATATGGGAAACGGGCTACGGTAGTCTTCAAGCGCCGACTCTCCTCCTTACTTGCCCAACTACCCCTACCACCAGCGAGGAACTCAGGAATATTGAGAGCAGACAGCAGAGAGAGGCTGGGTCCTCGCGTGTTGTCAACACGGCTAAAAGAGTACACTATCCACATGGAATGGTTAACTGGCCTCATAGAGGAATCTCTGCTAATACCGCGGTCTTCGGTAGTATGTAGAGGTCGACATTGATCCAATTCTCAAGTTCCAAGCCTCTCTGAAGGAGTTAGCGCCCTTATCCGTATTTCTGGAAACTAGAGGCACACGACATTCCCAAGTCCTTTCGCATAACTTACTTCAACACAAATGCAGGTATCATAAAGAGAATCCACCGGATTCGTGGCGCAGCATGAACTCGATGCTGTGTTAATCTGTGAGACCCACCTGCAACCGTGGCAGAGCCTTAGGCTTCCCGGTTATATAACACACCGGAAATACCGATTGAGTCGCCGAGGGGGCGGAGTGGCCATCCTAATTCGTGCACACTTCCAACGAGACACTTGGTGGCAGTTGCTGTGCAAACCAGCATCGGCAGCCGGAAGAGGTTCTGATCGCCGGATACCATACCCCGGTGTGTCGTTCATTCCGGCAGAATATCAGACCGTCCTACACGCATTCCCAATATCTCACCTAGATATATGCTAAACACCGACAATAGAACTGCGTGTCAGCTAATGCCCGGGATAGACGGCTGGCCACATTCGTCAACGCAGACGCTTCCCTTAATGTCCAGGGACCGCGTAGCCCTACATACAGGCCCCGGAAGGCAGGCCAAATATAATTGATACTTTTATAACAAGACACATGCCGCACTATCTGGAAATAAATACCACGAGTGATTTACATTTCGACCATGAAGCTGTCATTGGCGAGCTGCTGAGATGCCCACTCGACAACGTCCGCAAAGAATGAATATATGAAGTAGATTGGGAAGCTGCAACAACAGCTCAGGAAGCTACCTTGCGGCCCAATCCAACCATTACAATTACGCCAGAATTCAACAACATAGCATTTGAGTTATCTAACAATGTGTATGAAATGGTCAAGCGGCACACACATAGATTTCTGGCAAATGATACCAACCCGTATTTACTGCCATAAAACATACATGATCTGCGTAAGCGCGCCAGCCCCTCAGGGGCCCAATTTTTTGGGTACGGGGCGTAGCGACCCTGAGGCACCCGAGCTGCTCCCTCAGGTCCGCGCTCAGCGCGTTTGACTCCTTTTTATTTCGCCTCTTTTATTGCTTTATTTGTCCTACTTCCCTGTTCTTTGTCTGATGGGTGCCCCCGTGTTTGACACGGTAAAATGTGACTGGGTAACGGTGTAACTCCCAGCACAGGGTTATCATGTAGGACGGGAGCGTATCCCCTGGTAAAGGCCAGGCCCGGGGAAGGGCCATTGCATGAGCTGTTAAACTTCCTGCAGGCGATTGGGTCCCTTCGTCAATACACAGGAAGGTGTGACCCTAAGGTTACTTCGTTCAGGCCAGGGCCAGTAACCTAAGCCGGGGTGGCGCCCAGGAAGCAGCCTGCCATCGGAGACAGTTGCAATGGTGGAGGAATAAATCGCTATGGTACTGGAAAACAATCCTTTACATTTTAAACGTAAAAGAGTTGACGTAAAAGAAGTATGCGAGAAGTCTTTCCCTCGATACTTGGTTATTAGCCGTACAGAAGACAGCCAGTCGTTTACAACCGTAAATCCATTCAAGGTTCAGAAGGGCATAGATGGCATAGCCGGACCCGTTAAGTCCTGTACCCGTCTACGCAACGGATCACTTTTGGTGGAGACACTTGGCCTGTCTCAAAGCAACTCATTGCTCAAGGCGACGCTACTCCACGGTTATCCCGTCCGTGTTGAGAAACATAAGACTATGAATTCGTCGCGAGGAGTTGTTACCACCAATGTTTTAGACGGAATGTCCGACCCGGAAATCCAGAGCTGTCTGGAAGACCAAGGGGTCACCTCTGTTTATCGTGTACAGGCAAGGAAAGAGGGGGAATTACCGACCTGGACTCTTTTCCTCACCTTTGACAGGGTTGAATTGCCGCAGAGGATAAAGGCGGGCTGCGAGTTGATAGAAGTGCGCCCATATATCCCGAGCCCGTTGCGATGTTTTCAGTGCCAACGTTTTGGACACACTCGCATATCCTGTAAAAGTGCCGTTTCCATCTGTGCAACCTGCGGTCAAGCAAGTCACCAGGGAGCATGTCCATCCGCTCCTGTCTGCGTCAAGTGCCGCGGCGAACATCCAGCCTCGTCCCGCGATTGCCCTCGTTTTCGAGAGGAGCGCTGTATCCAGGAGATCCGGGTGAAGGAAAAACTCTCCTTTACTGAAGCCAGGAAGCGATTCCAATCTCGCCAACCTGTCGTGCCTAAGACCGGCACCTACAGCGCAGCAGCTTCTTTTGCGCCCAAGAAGTGCGATAGCAGTACGCAGACCTACGATCTTGTCTTTACACGGGTCCAAACTACGCCTAGTTCTCCAAAGCGCTCTACCGTGAAGCCCAAAGCGATAGTTTTTAATGCCCCTGAAATTAAGTTCAGGACGAGTTTTACACGAACGGATTTTTTAAAGACGTCAACTGAGGTAGAGAAGAAAAAGAGACCTTCTCCTCCTCGGAGGTCACGCTCCCATGATGGGAGCAAACCCGCTAGGCGGTCGCCGTCGCCGCCTATACCCACATCCAACCGATTCCAGGCGTTGGAATCGGCGGCTGCTTCCCAGCGGGAGAGCCCTCCCTCTGAGGAGGTTATGGAGCAGGATGTGCCTGCTCCAGAAAAACCACCGAGCCCCACGCGAATGAAAAAAGGACGATTGATTCGCCCTGGACCGTCCAAAAAGTAAGGTGGTAACTTTTTAGCTTATTTTATCTAATTTTAACTGTGGCTATCCTTTCGTGGAATGTGCGTGGTCTCCGTAGTCGAAGACCTGACCTGGAGTTAATTTTACGCTCTACTGACCCTCTGGTTGTGTGTCTCCAAGAGACCAAGCTTCGCCCACAAGATTCTTTTATTATACGCGGTTACTCTTTGGTGAGATTTGATCTCCCTCCCGAAGATGGCACTCCCGCTCACGGCGGAGTTTTAATTTTAATTCGCCATGACGTGTACAGTACTTCATTACAGCTCCGGACTCCTTTACAGGCTGCTGCAGCTACAGTTCACTTTTCTGGCCTTTGTATTTCTGTCTGCACAGTTTATTTACCTCCGTCCGGCACCATCACCACAGTTGACCTGGACGATCTTCTGTCTCAGCTACCACCCCCTGTTCTTCTTTTGGGGGATTTCAATGCACACCATCCCCTATTGGGTTCCACCACGGAGTGTGCAAGGGGTAGCCTTTTAGCCGACTTTTTGTTTCGTCACAATCTTATACTTCTCAATACTGGTCCACCTACATTCTCTCTGACAGCACTCATAGCTTTTCACACTTGAACTTATCCATTTGTTCTGCCTCACTTGCTGTACATTTCACCTGGAACATCATCTCCGATTCATATTCCAGTGACTACTTTCCGTGTCAGATCCATGTACTATCTTCAAATGCACATTCACAGCGCGCGCCAAATTGGCTCATTGAAAAGGCGAATTGGCCTCTCTTTCGATCTATGGCCGAATTTTCAGGGTTTGAATTTCCATCTATCGACATCGCGATCGAGCACCTCCGTTCGGTCATAATAACAGCCGCAGGTCAGGCTATTCCCCGGTCGTCTTGTCACCCCAGACGCTTACCGGTTCCCTGGTGGGCCGATGAAGGCCGGGATGCATTGCGTGCACGCCGAGGTGCTCTCCGAGTTTTTCGTCGCCACCCTACTTTAGCAAATATGATTTGCTATAAACAACTTCGCGCCAAATGCCGCCGAGTCATTAAGGATAGCAAAAAGGCTTCTTGAATTTCTTTTACCTCTTCTTTTAACCGCACAACGCCTTCATTCGTAGTTTGGGAAAGGCTACGCCGCGTTGCTGGCAAACCAAGATTTACACCTATACCCGGTCTTAGGATTTTAAATCGAGTGCTCACTACTCCGACTGACGTCGTCAATGTTTTAGGACGAACCTTCGCTGATGTTTCGAGCTCCGCCAATTACCCGGCTTCATTTCGCGCATTAAAGGAGCAGGTTGAGTCGAAAGGTTTCTCATTTGCCTCCGACCATCAAGAGAGCTACAACGTTCCTTTTACCGCCAGGGAACTGGAGCATGCCCTTTCTACCTTTCGACATTGCGCACCGGGACCAGATGACATTCATGTTGCTATGTTGCAGCTTTTATCAGCAGAAGGCAAAGCTTTTTTATTACGAACTTTTAATTTTATTTGGTGTCATGGCACATTTCCTAGCGCTTGGCGATTGGCCACCGTCATTCCTATACCTAAGCCTGGAAAGGACCCACATCTTCCTTCCAGTTACCGTCCGATTTCCCTCACCAGCTGCGTTTGCAAGGGGATGGAACGCATGATTAACGGACGGCTCATGTGGTGGTTAGAATCGAGGCAATTATTAACGAACGCCCAGTGTGGTTTCCGGCGTCATCGTTTCTCAGTCGACCATCTTGTGTCTCTAACTACCCATGTAATGACGGTTTTGTACGCAAGTGCCAAACGGTTGCTGTGTTTTTCGATTTAGAGAAAGCGTACGATACCTGCTGGAGAGCCGCTATCCTCCGAACGCTTCACGATTGGAACATGCGTGGGCGTATATCTGTTTTTATTCAGGAATTTATGAAAAACCGGGTTTTTAATGTTCGCGTGGGATCAGTTTTATCATCTAGTTTTATTCCAGAGAATGGTGTACCTCAGGGCTCAGTACTTAGCGGCACACTGCTATTAACTCTATCACTGAGTGTTTACCGCCAGGAATGCAATCGTCGTTGTTCGTTGACGATTTTGCCATCTTTCTTTCCTCTCGGAGAACCTGTCTCTTGGAACGCCGCTTCCAATGCTGTCTCGACCGCCTTTACGCTTGGAAACCTGTGAATCACAGGTTCCGTTTCTCCGCAGAGAAGACCGTCTGTATGAACTTCTGGCGCCACAAGGAGTATCCTCCATCTTCGCTCTATCTTGGCCCAGACGCACTCTCTTTCGCAGACGAAGTTAGGTTCCTTGGCTTGGTGTTCGATAAGAAAGTGGCACATCTTGGGGAGCTGACCGGACTGTTCTTTTACGTTTTAATCGCTCACTCATCCGCTCGAAACTGGATTATGGCTGTGTGGTTTACGGCTCAGCGCGACGTTCTGTGCTTCGTCGCCTTAACCCGATTCATCACCGGGATATCCGTGTTGGCATTGGAGCATTCCTCACCAGTCCTGTGTTGAGTTTATGTGCGGAGCCTGGAGAACCTCCGTTGTTTTATCGTAGGGATGTTTTACTAGCTGCGTACGGTTGTCGCTTAGCTGCGCAACCTCTTCATCCCACGAATGGGCCGTTTTTTAATGTGTCTTTTGATCGTTTTTATGCTGCTCGGTCTTTTACTCCTAGGCCTGCTGGCTTTCGTTTTCGGGAGCTTTTACGGACGCTGGACTTCGAGTTACCTGCTTTTTTCTTAGCCGGGGAAACTTCTTCTCCCCCCTGGATTTATTAATTTTGGGTTAATTTTGGGCTTACGTCCTGTCCGAAATCTTCGACCGCAACACATATTATTCGTTTTTCTTTTAGCGAGATCAAATCCTCTTTTAATGGCTGGAATTTTATATATACCGACGGCTCAAAATCTGACACAGGTGTAGGACGTGCTTTTGTTTTTAATGGGGCGAGTTTTACGTATGCTCTTAATGTTGCAACATCTATTTTTATGGCGGAGCTTTATGCTATTTATCGGGCGTTTTTATTTATTTCCGATCAGGGGCTGGGGAACAGTGTCATATGTTCCGACTCTTTGAGTGCCATTTTAAGTTTTAAACATCTGTACAATCACCACCCTCTTGTACAGATGGTCCAGAATGCAGTGTTAACCCTTTTCGACGCTGGCGTCAGGGTAAAACTACTATGGGTGCCTGGATACGTCGGACTCCCAGGTAATGAGGTCGCAGATGTTGCAGCAAAATCCGCTCTTTTAGACCCTGCTGAGTACGAGCAGCGTTTTTATTTCGGGGATTTTATACATTATTTACGTAGAGCCATTATTTCGCGCTGGCGCGAGAAGTGGGACTTACTCCCAACTAATAAACTCCGTGAATGTAAACCCACCCCTTTTAACTGATGGACTTCTTCTCGCGCTGTTCGTCGCGAAGAAGTAATTTTAGCTCGTCTTAGATATGGGCATTGCCGTTTTAGTCACTCTCACCTTTTTAATGGTCAACCCGCTCCAGCTTGCCCTCACTGTGACCACCCCTTTACAGTGCGTCACATTTTACTCGAATGCCTTCATTTGGCAGCTTTTAGACTTTCGTTGAGTTTGCCTTCCTGCATTGCGAAAATGCTTGCAGATGACGTGGTTGCTGTTGAGCGAGTGCTCCGTTTTATCCGTGTTAGTGGTTATTGGAGCAAGGTTCACACCTTGCTCCAATTATGTTTTATCTTTTTACGCATGACGGCATTTTTAGACTATTTTAAGACTGTTGTTATTTCTGCTTTTGCTGCTTTTTTTTAGTACAGTCTTTACGTTGTTGTGTTGCATATTGTCGTGTTGTTTGTTTTGGGCTTTTATTGTTACCATTTTAGACCGTTATAAGCAAGTTTGTTGTTAAAGCTCTTGCTTGCGCTTTACCACCAGTCATTACACGTTGTTAACCATATTGCCCTTGTTTTTTGTTTTGGGGTTTTTACTGTCCAACTTTGGGCTATTAGAATTGTTTTGTTTTTCCGCTCTTGCGGCTGAGTTTTAATACCCGCCGTTTGTTTGTTGACTAGTTTACCCTTGTTATTTGTTTTGGGGGGTTTTATGGTTACCTTTTGGCCTATTACAGACTGTGTGTTTTCAGCCCTTGCAGCTGAGTTTTTTTGTAACGGTCTAGTTTGTTGTTATGTTTATTACCCTTGTTATTTGATTTGGGGTTTATATTTTAATACCTACAGTCGTTTTCTACACAGATCCGGTATAGATTACTTCTTTCTTTGATTCTGGTGCATTTTAGTGTGTTTGGGCGCTAATGACCTTAGCTGTTGTGCGCCCCTTAAACCATAATAATAATAATAATAATAATAATAATAATAATAATAATAATAATAATAATAATAATAATAATAATAATAATAATAATAATAAGCGCGCCAGGAGGCTGCGACGGATGGTTCAACGCCACAACAACCATCCGGTCTAGCATAGATTATACCGTGACTTCTATTCCAAGATAAGTTGTCTTATTAGACAACACCGAGCGGAAGCCTGGGAGAACAGGGTTAACAGCTTTGTTTTAAATAATAAACCACCAGGGAGAACCATTCGCAAGTTGAGAGGGAAACGCGAGGCTCATCCGTACCACCCACGGTTGCAGATGTAGATTAATGTACGAGCCCGAATAGAAGGCTACTGCGTTGGCCGACGAGTTCGAGAGGCAATTAAATTCAGTAGATGACCCCTGGGACGACCCCCACGCGCGTAAAATTATTCTGCTGGTCCGCAGCTACCTGGGCGCGAACCCATTAGAAAATGAGGAGTATGACAGACTGCCCGCCATCACTCATAAGCAGGTAGCGGAAAAGCTTCGGCGCTTGGGCCCCTGACCGAGTCAATCCCTCCATGTTATACCACTCCCAAGACCGCCCATACTTCACATCACAAAAAAAAATCGTGCATTAATCTCCGACATTTTCCATGACCGTGGAAGAGTGGGAAAATTATATGTTATCTTGAAAAAAGAGAAGAACTCAGTCCATCCTTCCAGTTACCGGTCAATCAGTTTGCTCCCCGCTATATCCAAGGTGTTTGAACGAACACTATTTGTCCATCTGGAGCACCAGTTTGGCTTCTAACCAAAGCACTCAACAATCCAACAATTGCTGAGAGTGGTGGAGAAGACCGCATTGGGATTCATGCAGCGCATGTACTCAGCCGCATTGCTGCTTGACATAGAGAAAGCTTTTCCCAGCACATGGTACGCGGGGCTTATCTATAAGCTCATGCTAACCGGATTGCCGCGCGTTGTTATCGAACTAATGAATAGTTTCCTATCAAACCACTTATTCTGTGTCAGAGTTGAAGGCCAAAAATTGGACATACGAACGATACAGATGGGAATACCAGAGGACACCCCCTTGTCACCAAAACTATTTTCGGTATACATGTCAGATTTTCCGACAAGACCCAACATGATCATTTTGACGATGTCCTTGTTCTGACGCAAAATAAATTCTCATGCTATGCACTAACTCAACTCCGCCGACACCTTACTCAAGTGGAGGAACGGAGGGAGATCTAGCGCATGCACGTAGTGGAAAGAACAGCAAGGCGATTCTCATCACTAAACGCCGCAGACCAGCCAATCTGGAGGTTCTGAGTCGGCAGGGCCAGGCAACACCCTGGAGGAACCGGGTCAAATTCGGGGTCACCATGAACCCGGGGCTCACATTTCATCTCATGTGAGAGCACGGGGAGAATAGGTCTGTGCGGCCATTTTAAAATTGGCGCCAATTTTTAAACTAAACTCCGTTCCAATTCAAATCAAACTGCGAATCTACAAAGCTATTATATCGGCAATCATATCGTATTCTAGCGAAGTTTGGGGATACACAGCTTCATCCAACGTTCAGTATTTGAAAATGGTGCAAAACATTGCCTTGAGGAGAATTTTGGGCACAGATTGTATGTTCCCCACTGTTTTCCTTCATAAAACCTCTGGCCTTGAGTTTATCATAGGCACTATAAGGAGGCTGGCGCAAAAAGTTTACGCTCGTTAAGTCAGACTCCAAACCGGCTCGTATGCGCCTTGGGCCATTATGACTCAAGGGGCGGCCACGGGTGCAAGACCCACCCTCTTCCAACGGAGGTGCTTGGACCAGGATGACAATAAGCAGCACAAAGAAAGTCGCGGGCTTGGTGCAAAATTTCTGCAATCAGTCTAAACAACCTGAATTCTCGCCCCACTGACACTCCTTCAATTGGCTGACGCACTCCAGCATAGGCAATCCCGCTCAAATCGCCACGGGTGGCCGAGGTCGTTAAGGCGCGGACTCGTGAGCGAGAGATTTGGGGTTCGAATCCCTCCAGGACCGACCTCCCTGACTGAGATATTTTTCCAGGTTTTCTTCAGTCCTCATTATTGGCAAATACCGGGAAGGTACCATAAACTTAGACCTGGAACATTTCCTTCCTTAAAAAATCCTTTCCCAATATTTATTTCTTTCCATGTACCACCAGTCTCCACCGCTTGTGGTGCCTCAGTAGTAAAAACGGGCGTTAAATACTTCAAAAAAATCTTCCCTAGCTGAGGTTTTTTCCAGGTTTTCCTCAGTACTCATAAATGGCAAATACCAGGAAGGTATCCTAAACTTAGGCCTGGAACGTTTCCTTCCTTAAAAAATATTATTTTCCAATACATAATTTCATTTTAGTATCATCAGTGTCCACCGCCTCTGGTGTCTCAATAGTAAAAACGGACGTTAGACACTGTTTAAAAAAATGTCCCCTCGGAACTACGGGCTAAGTTATGCCGCATTGGGCGTGGTCAACACTTGGATGGGAGGCCAAATGCCCTCCCATCGTGAGCAAGCAGACAAGTTGCATTACGCGTGTTGTCCAAGAAAGCAAGTGCAAGGAGGCTGCATTTGTGCCCCAGCTCCGAACCACCAACTATCCGCCACATAACGGAATGTTACTATGCATGAGCGTTAGCAGACAGAAGGAGTGCTGGGAGATATAGTCTCTTAGTGACCCGGCGTTCCCCAGGATCCGACTCCATAGAAGCCAAGGAGTTGGCTCGACGAGGACTTGGACCTGCAATGAGCAACGGGTTTCCTCCCCTCAGAGTTACACCGGGAATACAAGCCCCTCCCAAAAGAAATACTTCGCGCTTGGCTGTAGCCAAACTGTGAGCATAAGCGCTTCCCCAACAAAGAAAAAAGAAGAAAGCAGCATAGGTAGGCATAATCTTTTTACCTATCAGTTACTAGTACTAGTAACATAGCCAAGCTAAGGGAACCTATATAAGATCCCATGGCCCGCAGGGGCCACATTATTGGAACAAAGGCAGCTTCCTGTTAGTAACTGTTCCTCTAAAGCTAAAAATAAGGCAGAATGCCTAAATTCAACCCAAAACCAACTAAAAAATAACCCAGAAATCTCAAAAACCAGAAAACCTACTCCAAAACCCACGCACAAACACAATTCAAAAACAACACACGCGCTAAACTCCGGCGAAGAAACTGAAAGAGAATTAAGCGACACTTGATGAACTAGGCAACAAAGTAAACATCATGCTGAAGAATAAAAATGCAGAAGCATCAACAAAAAACTCACAAACAAGCAGAAGCCATCACGCAGTCTATTATTAAGAGGAATATCGCAACCCATTCATCTCAATACTGTACCAATTACATAAACTCGATTCCAGCTTCATAACTTCCAGCTTCATAAAAGGAAAAATCAACACACCACTAAGAACACATGCACTAACCAAAGAGAAAACAACGCTGCCGTCTTCAAGCAAGCCTTAAGTGGATAGAAATTTGGAAAGCAAGCAGCCATACTAACAAAACTCCCGGGACAAAGCAAAACCTCGCAACCACCTCAAAATCAACAGAGCCCAATCATAGCAATAATAAAAGGAGTCCTAATAGGAATCGATGATGAAGAAATTCTGCATAACATCAAAGAACGCCACCCAGAAATACTAAAGGCCAAAAGAATAATTAGCAAGGACCAACCAACAACACCAGTGAGAATTTTCAGCACAAATCTAAGCACCATTCAAGACATGCTTGAAAATGGCATCTTCCTGGAAGCCCAAAGGTTTAAGACAGAACCATCAAAACAAACAGAGAAGCATATCCCACGCCGTACGTGCCAAATAGGCATACATAATGAAGAAAACTGCACAAACAAACCAAGAAACCATTATTATATCGCAGAAAAACTCACACCAACTATGTCAACATTAAAATAAAAACGAAACATTCCCGTACTGCGCAACATGCAACAACAAAGCTCATTACACCGGCCAAATAAGATATCCAGAATATCCCAGGGAAATCCCCGTCAGTATAAGCCAGATACAACCAATGCATATATTCCCATATAACAGCTCTCCAAGCCCCACTAAACCACTATAAGAGGGAATCGGTCCAATCAAGAAATAAAGAAACATCGAAAATAACACACATACAGAAGAAGAATAAACAACATCCCATCCAGAAAATAACCAAAAAATGCAAGAAATCATAGATACCACGGTAAAACACTTTCAAAGATCACAACAGCTAATGAACACAGTTTACGACAGGATGCTAAATTTGTAAAGGAAATGATGGACCACATAGCAGACCAGATGCTATAAACGCTGATTCTGAGATCCATGAAATCACCTTCACACCAGCAAGGTCAAGAACAATGAAAATTCTGCAAGACACGGGAAAAAAGACTTTGAAGAGAAACATTCATATCACCAACATGGGAAAGCAAGTGCTGTAATAGCAAATAAACAAAATATCATCACCATGCAAAGCACAGAAGGGAAGTATATATGGAACTGATAACTACGAACCACATTAAAATTCTACGCATCAACATAAATGGCAAACGCAGAAAAACACATCAATTAAAAGAAACGCTGGACTGCCACCAGCCTCAGAAATTAATGAAACTAAGTTGAAGCCACACACACATTTACGTTCCCAACATAACAAATCTATAGGAAAGACAGAAAATTCACAACAGGAGGGGAAGTAATGATACTAACAAGCCAGGAGATAAACTCAAATATAAACACTACATGAAGAATTCAAGGAAAACGAATGCATACTGCTGAAGTTTACAATAAAGAAAACTCGCCTGTTCGTAACAGCAATCTACGCCCCTCCTGAAAGCCCACGCAACCATTTTCCAACAGAACTACTCGTATACTTGTACAGGAACTTCTCACCATTTATAATAATAGGAGACTTAAACGCACATCATTTAAACCTATGCGACAATCATACAAGTAGTTGTGGCTGGAAAGTGCAGACACTTGCGAGGAATACAACAATGAATACAATAGCTCTCTACCGGGCCCAACCAGAACAGATGCAGGGGAAAACAGGCCAACATCACCGGACAAAATATTAACCTCACAAAACCAACTCTCCAAAATACTGCAAGTAACGACTGATGCCCCTCCGGACACAGACCATCTGCCAACAATAATAAAATTAGTAACAGCAGAATGGCATATGGGAAAACATCCAGCATATGAAACGTTTAACTTTCAATAAACTAACTGGGAGAAATACAGAAAAGTCATAAAGCACAAACTAAATACCAACCCAAGAAACAAAAATCAAGGAATAACAGAGCAAATAGATGTAAGGGTCGAGAACATAGCAAACGTAATAAGTGAAGCAGCAGAAGAAACAATACCAAAAATCAAGAAGGACCCCAATAACCACAAGAAACACACTACCAAAACATAGTACGAATGATAAAAACAAAAGCAGAGCACACAGGAATATATAAAAACACACGGCCCAATAGAAAAAAATATTAAACAGGCTGCAAAAACAAATCATAGAGGCAATAGAAGATTTTAAATGTAACAATTGGCAGAAGTACATAAATAGACTAATCAACAACAAAACTCAGAATTGCCAAAAATTTCGGAGCCTGATAAAAACAACAAAAGAACGAAGAATGCCCACATACCCCATAAAACAAAATGGTAAACATATTTGGAATACCAAAGACAGACTAAAAGTCTTTCACAAGCATTGCACCAAAGTATTATAGGTCCAGAACAGTCCGGGCTTCGACCCTACGTACCCCAGAAGAATAAATCACTATGTAACATACAATGCACACCTATATACACCAACGCAACAGGCTGATGAACCACAACAAGATGAAGAAGAATGTATAAAACACCTAACAGTACAAGAAACCATCAACATAAAATACCAAGGCTACAAAGCCTCAGGACCAGATGGCGTTACAAATAAAATACTTAAAGGAATGTCCATGGAAATGACAAAACAAATAGTCAATCTTTACAACATACTAGAACATGGACACTACCCAAACCAATGCAAAACAGCACATACTTATATTACTATTCGGAAAACCCGGAAAGAGCAACACAGATGATAAAAATTATAGGCCAATATCTCTGACTGCAACCTTATCAAAAATACTGGAGAGAACAATTGTTTAAAAAATTACGGAACTTCTTAAACAATACTAAAAAAATCCCGGAAACACAAGCAGGGTTTAGAGAAAAAATCACCATTAGGGACCGCTGGTTCCAGGCTACGTCAATATTTCACGATAGCCTAAACAGAAACAAAGCAAGGCCAGCAGCCTTCATAGATTGTCCGCGTTCGCAAATGCTGAGCGAATGGACTACTATATAAGAGGACTAATAGGTCGGCCCTGGTGGTGTAGTGGTTACCATACTAGCCTTCTAACCCCAAGATCGCGGGTTCGATCCCGGCCAGGACCGATGGATTTTTTCGGGCGTAAAAATTCTAAGTATGGCTTCCTTCGGAAGGGAAGTGAAGCCGTAGGTCCCGTGTCGTACATTTACAGCACGAAAACGAACCTCAAGCCTGAAAAAAGAGGCCTCTGAGCATAATTTGTCGGCTATTTCACGCCCTGAATTGAATGGGACGCTGATGACCTGTGATGTTAAAAAGCGTCCATAAATAAACCTAACCCCCCCCCCCCCAAAGATGACTAATATGGAAATACCAAAAGCAATAGTCAAGCTTCCTCAAAGACAACAGCATACATACGAATCCAACGTGAATTATTGCATCCAATAGAACTAAAGGCAGGAACGCTGCAAAGCAATGCAATCTCTGGACTGATATATATCATCTACATAGCAGACACGCCACAACCTTATGACAAATCAATACAACTTTCCCAGTATGCAGAAGATAATGCATAAGTTCAGCACAACAAAGGTGAAGCTGGAACGACAGTTAAAAATGTTCACCTAATGGTCGAAAAAATAGAGACTAGCAATAAACGCAAACGAAACACAATTATTAATAATAAGAAAAGCATAAAGCAGACAAGGAGAACACGACAATGAAATGAACAAACAGCAATACGACCAACAAAAACAGTGAAATACCTAAATATAACCTTCCATAGTAACTTAACGACGAGACCACACTTCATACAGAAGATCAGAACAGTTAAACCAATACTGGCAACACTGTACAAATAATCCCATTTTAGAGGAGCAGGCCTCCACAAAAAAGCACTGCTACACATGTATAAAGCCTTAATGAGACCGATAATAACATATTCGGCAACAACAACAACAGAGAAACTCTAGGAGGAATGGAAAAACTTAGAGAGGAGATGCCTACGCATCGCAATGAAACTACCACCAAACTACAGAAACAGAGTCTTATATGAACTGGCAAGGACAGAAAGCTTACAGGAACACGTGCAGCATCAAAGTCAAAAATACCTCGCCAAAGCAGAAGAATTCCAATACAGCAAACAACCTATTCAAATTGCAAAACAGTATAGAAAGCTGACACAAATCGAGATAAGCAAACTCAAAAGGAAACCTCCATTAGCACTAATCATCGAAAAAATAAAAAAAGAACAAGAGGAAGCGAAACGAGAAGCAATAACATTTTAGACTACTTAATAAAATAAAAAAATACAAAATTTACAAAAAAAAAAAGAGTTAAAAATTAAATTAATAAAGTAGCAGCAAATTAGATATTAGATACCTAAAATATGTAAGAAACAAGACAATCACCCCCAGGGCAGCAACAACCACCAACAAGAAAGAGCGAACCCGGAAACCACCATTCCTTATTAATATCCGTAAAAAAATACTCAAATTAAAATAAAAATACTAACAGTAGCTCAAATGAATCCCTTCTGCAAAAAACAAAACCAAAAAAAGAAAAATCACAAATCGGCTGAAGAGAGAAACTCCCTAAGCATACGCCCCCCAAAATAACGTATTTTAGTCATTCATGCTGAATGTAATTTCAGAGTTCCTCCTGTTAAAACTGTTTTTATGCTTATAAATTTCATTTGCCTCCCGGTTTAAGCGAGGATGATAATGAGATGTTCAGGCTAATATGTCGGTATCTTAAACCAATTTTATGTTCTCCATGAGCTAAGGGCATGCTCAGTGAAGACTGATTTGTCTGTCTGACCTAAGCTTATGTTCTGTAAAGCGCGTATTAATGCTGCGCTGTGGTACTAATATAAACTGCACCATACGAACATGATATTCTGTAGACACTGGCTTGTGTTCTTTGTGCAGTGGAATGAATTTCTTATCTGTTTTGTCAGTTTAATCACCAAGAAGAGTGTCTGGAGCACACCACTGAAGATGCTCAGCGCAGTAGTAGACGAAACGTCTGAGAAGAATCCCATTGAACTGCGAACTTACAGCCCGCAGGATTAAGTTTACATAATTGACACCAGCCGTGAAAGCCTGCGCTCCACAATACGTTTGACAATGTTGCAGAAAGCATAGAGGCAAAAGGCTTACCTTGGGATAGGCTAATATCGGTAGCGACCAATGGTGTAATGTATGGTTGGGGGAAAGATAAGTAGTATAGGGAAACTTAAATAAAAATTCAATGATTTGAATATTCCGCATTTTGTTATTATTCAAAGTTCTTAGTCATGTAGTTTTTTGCGCTAAGTGTTAACTTGAAAAATGTGGTGAAGACTGTCCTAAAAATAACCAAATATATAAGTGTATATGCATTGATTCATGTATCTGTTTAAGGTGTTTTTAGAATCATTTAAAACGGAACACACAGACATTTCTATCACTGCAATATCAGGGGGTTAAGTCGAGGATAAGCGTTAAGTCTTATTTTTGTTGTAGCTAAGAAAAGAAATGGATAATTTCTTGAATTAATAATAATAATAATAATAATAATAATAATAATAATAAACCAGCAAATGAACTGGAGAATCCTAAAGGGATTGTATGTCTTACGTTTTCAATTGATCTAATAGAATATTTGGACGATTTAAATGTTAAATTGAAAGGAAGGAATCATTTAATAACAGAATTGCGGGTGTTCGATTCGCCACTTAGAGATTAAAGTTGAGTATCTGAACCGAACAGTTAGTAGTAGAAAATTTCCTTCCCTTTTCTAGTTTAATCTTGCTTCATGGTATTGAAATACTGAACATTTACAAAATCTGACGCTCGGTTCACTGATTTTATAACGTTTTACTTCATTTCATTCTCCATTCTCATGCAATATAAATAATGTCATGGAAGTGGTAATGCAGTGGAATGACGGAAGTGTTATATGACAACGTTCTTAAGGCGAAATTCGACAGTTCAAACTCAGAATCTCTGGTGTATTCTACTGGAAACTTGATAATGGGAGTTTTCCAAATTTGATTTCCAATGCTGCTAAAACTATGGCATTATTTGGCAGTATGTTTTTGGGTTTCTCCATAATCAAAATTCTGAAAAATCGTCATAACAATTTGCGGTCCAAATCTGCCCTTCAAAGCTCATTAAGCCTACACTGTAACTTGTGCGGCTCTAAAGATATATCAAAGTCTGCTTCTTGCGTAATACCAGTTCGTTCTTTTCACCAGCCTTAAGTCATTCAACATTACAGATTCCGATTTATATTTATATTTCACGCTTAGAACGTTGCCATTTACCATTGCTATTCAGCTCTGTTCATAAACTCATATCTGTATACATAGTTATGAAATAAAACAATTAACATAATATAAAGTTTTATCTTCAGAAGCGATCATTACGCTGATAAACAATCAGGCGATCAATAAAACATTCCAGGCACCTGTATACGATATTACGCCATCTTGTTTTCCATGCCATGGTATTCAATATGATGTCCCATATTGTCTTAACACTGTTTAACCTTATCACCACTGCTCTAGTCGGTCCTGGTGGTGTAGTGGTAACCATACTTGCCTTCTACACCCAAGATCGCGGGTTCAAACCCGTCCAGAATCGATGGATTTTTTCGGGGCGTAAAAATCCTATTTATGGCTTCCTTCGGAAGGGAAGCAAAGCCGTGGGTCCCGTGTGTACATTTACGGCACGGAAAAGAACCTCAAGCCTGAAAAAAGAGGCTTCTGAGCAAAATTTGTCGGCCGTTTCACCCCCTAAATTGAATGGGACGCTGATGACCTGAGATGTTAAAGAGCGCCCGTAAATAAAACAAATCAAAATTACAGCTCTACCGCCACGCGTGGCCGAGGTTGTTAAGGCGCGGACTCGTGAGCGTAAGGTCTGGGGTTCGATGCCCGCCAGGACTGTTCTACCTGAGTGAGGTTTTTTTCTTGTTTTCCTCAGTCTTCATAAATGGCAAATGCCGAGGAGGTACCCTAAATTTAGGCCTGCGACGCTTCCTTCCTTAAAAAAATCCTTTCGCAAGTTTATTATTTCATCGCATGTGTCCTCAGTGCCCACAGCTTGTAGTACCTCAGTAGTTAAAACGGAAGTTAAACACTATTAAAAAAATCTAAAAAAATCTCTGCTCTTAACGGCTACATATTCCGAAATTGCTATCATGAAACAAATGGGATTGCAGCTGTCAAATACAGCACATACCTATGGGTATATCAAATCATACCTCGCCAAATACTGTGAACCTGGTAACTGTACGTTTTTTCTCGTTTTATTATGCACTGAACAGGTAGTTTCAAATTCTTGCACAATATCGCAAATTGCAGCTCTGCAAGGAAGCAACTGATCATGAATAAACATGACGAGCATCTGTTAAAAATAAGTTTACAGACAAAAATGCATTGCTCTAGAGTCAATATATGTACCCGAGACATAAAACACCGCGCCAAAGTGTAATATATTATATGATGTTTATTTAATACATTATAGATACATAAGAATTAAATCTTATTAATGCATTTGACAAACAGTGATTTTGTGCCATGTAAGTTTTAGGTGCACTTATATGAGCGAGATAAGCGCATTACAAATAAAGAATTTATGCAAAATATTATAATGGGCTATTATTATGAGTTTTGGAGCAGCGGGGAAGATGGAAAAGGTTAATTACGCAATAGTTCTACCATTTTCCGTTTCAATGAATCACCGTCAGTTACCAAGAAGCAATTGTGCGCTTTAGTGGTTATGATGAAGAAATTTGTTCCAGCTTAGTCATTCTGATTGCAGTTAACTGTTTTTAATATAGTGTGTGTGTGTGTTGTAGTATTAAATACGGAGTGAAATTTGAACAACCACCAAGTTCTGCATAAAAAGCGAGGGAGATTGTGTACAAACTTAACTATTATTTTATGAATATATGCTGTTAGCAAAATACGAACTCAAGTGCAAAGTTGTCCCACCGCAAGAACAGACTACAGCAGCTTCCGAAAATGCAATTGGTTCTTTGTTTTCTCAGTTGCTAGGTAAAAATATCAATTGTAAGAAGCTTAAGATTAAAATGATGACTTTAACAAAAATGTTTTTCGGCGATTTATTTTGATATGTATGCCAAAAGGAATTTCCAACGGCAACCAAATTAGCCCCTCCCCTAAAAATAAGGAGGTTTATAGCAAATAGTCATTTCTAAGCACATTAAAAAAGATTTGTTCAGATATAGAATGATGGGAGATATTTTTATCAGAACGGATAGACAAAGACCATAAAGTTCCTGCTAGAACTGATTTTCTGATAACCATGCACCTGATTAGGCAAAAACAAATATCTCAATTTTTAGACGAAAATTGAGTTAACCAAAATCATACTAAGAAGGCGTGTGTGATAATACCGGTGGTCTTTCAGTGCCAATGCTTGCATCCGTTCTGTTCAATTAAACAGGAATCAATCCATAAGCATAAGCAAAACAGACATAATCATATGGTAAATTTGCCTTTGCAGAACAGAAAACATTACCGCATTAGTGAAAGTCAATAAATCTAAATAAAAAAAAACTATGAATTAGACACTGTAACAATATCGTGCAGTCATCAGTTAGTTCGTATTCCATCCTATCATTGTCACTATAACCGATCATATTATAATCACAGATTCAGAAGAATCTGACAACGACAAGAAATCCAATAATTCCGAATAGTATTTCAGATATTAATATTTACACAATATGATATGTATTCATGTAAATTACACTAAAGTTTTTGGTTGCATGGTTTGTAGTTAGTGTGGAAGAATAGTTCACTAAGTAACAACGAGACTGCGCTAACCAACCAGACATTCCACATTCCTGGCTGCTTCCCACTCCAGTATTAGATATCATGAAATAACTTTTGCCTTCATAACCCAACAAGAAATACAGTACAATATTATTATTTTGTTATTAAATGTCGCGTTTAAACATATACTGATTATTAAAAGACAGAAGATACTGGTTCACTATGAGATAGTACGAACAGGAAAGAACAGCGCACTTCAAAGAGTTGTACATTGTTTCTAACTTCGCTAGTTTACAGCGATGCCATTCCATTCTTTCAGTGATAATCAATATTAATTCATCTGTGATTAACAGCTTAACTTGGACGACTTTATATGTGTTGTTAGATAAGGGCATATATATTGATACAATATCACAGCGTATTTTAAATATTTATACAGATTGTTAGTGTATAACTATTCTAATTCTAAAAGTTTAAGAAATATTAAGGTGCATTACATACACGCGAGTCAAAGAATTTAAATATTACATTTAAAATAATGGTGAAGTGCATCGATACGAGACACAAACCCATAGGAAAGGCAAATCAGTGTATTTCATTCCTCATATTAATTACTTTGTATACAATAATTTTCATTTTCAAATACCTACATATAAAGCTTAGACGTTACCTAAATTTTTGCCTAGACATAGTTTCGATTCTTAACCGAAACAAGTCACCTAGGCCATATTTTCTTCTGGAAAGGCGAGCGTCCAATAACAGTAAGCTCTACAGCACCCAAGAGTCTTTTGAAAAATCGCTAATTAACTTCATACAACATCCTAAAATTTAACGCGTCCGGCACGGGAAAGTAATTACGAATAAAGATGTTTTATTTGTTTATTTACGGACGCTCTTTAACATCTCAGCGTCCCATTCAATTCAGAGCGTGAAACGGCCGACAAATTTTGCTCAGAGGCCTCTTCTTTCAAGCTTGAGGTTCTTTTTCGTGCCATAAATATACGACATGGGACCCACGGCTTTACTTCCCTTCCGAAGGAAGTCATACTTAGGATTTTTACGCCCGAAAAAATCCATCGATCCTGGCCGGGTTTGAACCCGCGATCTGGGTTTAGAAGGCAAGTATGGTAACCACTACACCACCAGGACTGACTATACGTAAATAAAGAGTATGACGTTACAACAATATAGCAAATTGTTGCTAAATAAGATTTTTTTGAAAACTTATTCTATAAATTGCTAGAAAAATAAAATTTCCTAAAATCATAAGAACTTCATACAGTATTTAACGAGAAATTCCAACCGTGCTATTATAACGTACCTGTTGTCTAAATTCCTTTTCAGTACATCTGAATATGCTATGGCTACAAATTTAATTAATTATTTGTGAACAAGTATGAGTATAATGTAGCTAGTTCAACTTTATCTAATAAATACACAACATACACTTTACTTAGGCATTTGACAACTATTTCGTCTAGAGCTCTAGACAATAGTACGATACCAGAATCTACTTTATGGTTACGGGTTGCATTTGTGTAATATTTTATTTTAATCCCTCATGATAGAGAATAGCATATAACTTATATAAGATTTGCAATTCAAGATATTCAAAAACGAAATGAGGAAATTAAGATAAATATAAACTCATAGGTATGCAGACTGTCTTAAAATGAAATCAAGTTTACACCTTCCATTTGTGTAATATGTTGTTTTAACCTCCTCATGGAGGGAATAACATATAATGTGTATAAAGTCGTTATTTAAAAACGAAATGAGGAAATTAAGCCAAGTATATTGTAAACCTATAGCTATCAAGTTTATATGGCGAAGCATGAAGTCGTATAAACTTAAAGAACTGCAAATGTGGGTAACTTAGTTTATCTACAATAACAGAAAAATAATGGCTAAAGGCCGATCTTTGACAGCTGCATATGGGAGTGTTGCAGATATAAATCTTGCTTAGATCAAAGTGTAGGACTTCTGAACCCCAAGAAAAACCGTTATCTAATTTTAGGCCTGCTCGCCAGCTAATTCACGTGGAAGTCATTCATAACGAGAAGCTATATACAATAAACTTGAATCTTTAATGAAGATAACTACGATGATAAAAGTATTAATGTTGACAACAGGCTAAAAATAAATTATAAATCCTATAGAATAAGAAGTTTAAGGTGAGAAAAAAAAACCTCAATATAATGAATTATTAGAAATGTGAAACCGGAACTCAAAATTGTTGGGTATAGGGTAAATAACCGTATGGTATATGCTTCTGTTTTTTTCACCTTGCTTTCGAAGATTTTGGTGAAGTTATTTACAGACACAGGAAAAATAAAACTGAACACAATATAAGAACTGACCCGTGAAAGTGGAACTGGTGAAGATTCTCACAATCTTGGAGCTAACCGGTGGAAGACTCTCCAAGGATCCCGCGAAGATTAGGTCAATTGTACGGTCATCCATGTTGCCTACCTCTCACAGGGTCGATCAAAAACTGACTGCTAGGTTCGCTAGGCGCATGGCGCGAAGGCTTGCTGTTGGCGCTGCAAATCTCTTTTCGTTCGACTATGTTCTGCTTATTGGCTGTTACCATTGGCTTCTACCTTTCTCTCTCTCTCTCTGTCTGTCTTCTCTCCGCCTTTCTGGAACAGAAATTTGACATATTCTGCTATGACTCAAATAAAACGTATGAAATCACAGTCAGAGAGAAACAAACTCGGTTGCGGCCCGGAATCAAACCAGGCACCATTGATTATCGCGCCGATGCTCTTCCATCCCTGTACAACCACAACTGCGAATCTTCCCTATCTTGAACCAGCGGAAGAAAATCAGCAAAATATTTTTATTCACATGTGCCATTTGACGATAAATTCCTAATAAACTAGGAGCAATTGCTATAATTATATCTAAAATAGATAAACACTAATCTCCTTCATAAAGAAAAAATATTTAAAAATAAATTAAAATCAAGCCAGATGCCCAATGTTTTAGTCCGAGCCATGACCTAAAAATGTTTATATGCTTCCGATTCAAATCTTAGTCTTCACAGTTTGTGCAAATCAAAAAAAAATAAATAAATAAATAAATTAATAAATAAATAAAATAAAATAAAATAAAAAAATAAAAATAAAAATAAAATATTACATTTAGTATTTAAACATAGTTTTCTTTCTTGCTATGTACGCTATTAAGTATGTGTTCCAATGAAAATCAAATTATTGACACCTATTTAACGCTAGCTAGTTAAAAAATGCAGTATCCCTTTCATTCATTTCGTGGAGCCAAATAAGAACACATAAGAGAGCCCTAGCTTCGTGGTCAGGCTATTCTCTAAGCTCACCTGTTATTTTGATTTGATTTATTTATGGACGCTCTTTAACAGCCCAGGTCATCAGCGTCCCATTCAACTCAGGGCGTGAAATGGCCGACAAATTTTGCTCAGAGGCCTCTCTTTCAGGCTTGAGGTTCTTTTTCGTGCCGTAAATGTACGACACGGGACCCACGGCTTTACTTCCCTTCCGAAGGAAGCCATACTTAGGATTTTTACGCCCCGGAAAAATCCATCGGTCCTGGCCGGGTTCGAACCCGCGATCTTGGGTTTAGGAGGCAAGTATGGTAACCACTACACCACCAGGACCGACTCTCACCTGTTATGCTGCCTGAATTTTGAATACCTAGTGTTCAATATTTCAGTTCAATGAATTGAACTATTAAATACAGTAACAGCACATGAGTCAACTTAGGTGGTATTTAGTTCTTTTAATACATTTAGTGTAGTTTAATCCTAACAATTTATTAAATTACTTCAAAATATTAACATAGTTCACAGACAATAATGTGCAATACAAGTGTAGTTTTGCATTATGCCATTGTTTCACATTCTTGAATTGGGCTAATCTCTTATTATTGATAGCACAGATATTTTATTCTTGGGTGCCTTGTTGTTTGGTCTCGTGTAAAATTTAACTGCTTAAAGTAAGGAGCAATTATGGTTTTCATAGCTAGTTACTAATAACTTTGTTTATCACGTGTAAGTGAATCTAACTGAGTCATCATCTGTAAATTTGTATGGACATTTTTGCAAGTGTGATGTTATTATTTAAAATGTCCAAGGTTAAGAGCTTAGCTCCGTGGTACGTCACGAGCAAAACATCGCAACAGGAGAGACAGAAAAGACTGAAGTTCAAAATAAAATGCTATGCTAAAGATCTCTAATAATTTTCTGAACACACTCAACTTATTTTATCTAACTCACTTGAGAGTAATTATGTGCAGGGTTATTAACTGTAAGATATAATTTGATCTAGAACACCAAAGCATGGCTATGGATTGACGCAATTTAATTAGTTATGAAGGCTAGTCAATAAAGACTGCAATTTATATATTTAGTTTTTTATTTACGAGGTATACTAGACAGAGTCAGGGTCGGTATGATTTCAAAGTAGTCCCCATTGAGCTGTATGCACTTGCCCATTGTATCTGCCAGTCTTGGAGGTCGGGCTGGAAATCGCTTTTAAATCATCTGCAAAATCGCCTCGGTATCTTCCCAGTCATTGTAGAATCCTATCGCTGGCCCTGCAGCTCGTTTTTGAAACGAGGGAACAGAAAAAAATCGCACGGAGCTAGGTCGGGACTCTATAGAGGTGGGACAAATATTCCATGTTTCTCTCTCAGTGTGTCTGTCTGTCTCTCTCTGTGCGTAAATGTTGAACAGCAACTTTGCAGAACTTGATGTTACAAGCTGGATCAAGTGTAGAAAAAAATGTCGGTGCTGCTGGAGCTTATCTTGCTCTGAGGGAATAAGGAATCTCTTTCCTAGCGGCTGGCCAGTCCCGTGCGACAGCGGAGAGAGCCGCATTTCTAAATCGAAAGAGAGAACCGGAAGCTTGCTTTCTTTTGAGAAGTAAATAAGAGCAGGAAATGGCTCTTATACCGATTCTCAAGTAATTCATATATATACACACCTAACCAAATCTACTGTAATGACGGCATTATTAGTCGCGTGAAATATTGTAACGGTGGGAAATGCTCTTATTCCAATTTGCAACTAATTCATACACACTAACCTAAGGCTAACCTCGGGCAAGTTCTAGAAACTGGCGGGCCCAATGGTTTAGCGAGTAAATCATTGTAGTTGTGGCAAACTGCTCTAATTCCAATTTGGAACTAATTCAGGAGTAAATCATTTGTAATTGTAGCAAATCTCCTTTAACTCCTGCAGGAAAAAAAAAACCAACAACAACAGTTGGCAGTCTTCAACCCGATATGAAGCTTCACATGTGGAGCACAGTACTTTAACCATCTACGCTACTGTGCCGTTGAAATTAGAGTACTTTTATCTAGTTAATAGCTGTGTTACACTACCTTCGGCTCTCGGCTCTCTCCGCTGTCGCTCGGGACTGGCCAGCCGCTAGGAAAGAGATTCCTTATTCCCTCAGAGCAAGATAATGCTCCAGCAGCAGCAACAGCAGCAGCGACATTGTTTTCTACATTTGATCCAGCTTGTAACGTCAAGGCTTTGGAGATGTAAGAGCGTGCAGTGTCATGTAGCCAACCAGAGATGTAACTCAGGGCGTTTTCGTCGGATGTAATCCAACAGGACGCTCAAAATACGCCTGTAATATTCTCCATTCACCATTGTTGAGAGACGACTTCATGTCGATAAACCATTTCATGGGGGTCAAGAACAAAATCACCATAATCCTCCTACCGACCGAACAATTTGATGATTTCCAGACTTGAGTTCACCTGTTTGCTTTCGGGATCGTAATGTGAAACCGAGTCTCATCACGTAATAATGGAATTCAGGTATTGTTGGGAGCTGGAGAGATGACTGTCAGAGGAATGTGCTGACAACGCAATGAGTCAGAGCAGTGCATTGTGCATGAGTAGCGCGTATATCGTAAACAGAGCCTATGCTTGTGCTAAGGTGCGTTTAGAAAACATTTATCACTAACAACCTGGTGTTAATATGCTTATCATCTCTTTACTTTGGCATTTCTCCGACCAATGGTGTGCATTGTTATTGAATAGCATATATCGCATAAACCGTTCGGCTTAAGTTAATATACTTAATATTTCGTAATTTAATAACGAATTAATAATATATAATTAGGTATTCACTTTGTGAAATTTTCTATTTATTCTCTGTCAGATAGAGCAGCAGCAAGATCAGAGAAGTCTTCATTTTCCTCACTGGAGACACTTGATTCATTTTCTTCCCAAAGAAATGACGATACTGTCAATGACACCTGCAGTAACCCATTATTTTCCCATTTTTTTCTCTACTCACATTACATGATTACATTAACCCAAACCTCTTAAGAAGAATAGATACCGACTCCTAGAAGCCAAAGGTGCATAGGCATTCGCAAAAATTTCGCAGAGGGAGCTGAGTTCCCCCAATATTTCCCAAAGGGTTATGATAATATCAACATATGTTTAACATTTAGTTTGGATGTACTAAATTCTTCCGGAGCTAACCATATTTGTACGATTGGTAACCTGAACAGCTGGGAGATAATTTATTTGGTCTTAGAAGGCTGAAAGGAAATAAACCATCAGAGGGAACTGGAGAGGGGGCTAGTCAGAGGATTGTGCTGATAACGCAATGATGTCAGAGTGCACATTGTTCATCGGCAGAGCAAGTACCATAAACATATATTTAACAGCGTTTGTGCTTAATGCGTTTAAAATATTGACTACTTAAGGCTTAAGTTAATATGCTTAAGATACCCTAACTTAAAAACCAATTAATAAAATATAATTCGGTACTCACATTATGAACTTTCTATCTACTCTGCTTATTTGCTGTCATGTAGAGGAGTAGCAAGATTAGAAAAGTCTTCATTTTATTTACTGGAGTCATTTGAGTCACTCGTTTCACTTGTTTCCCCTCTCAAAGAAACGACGAATCTATCTATGGCGTCCTCCAGTAATCCATTCTTTTCACAAAATTATTTCTCTACTCTTTTCACATGATTGCTATAACCCAGTCAGTCTTCAGGAATGAAGGAAGAAAACACGTAAAGTGTATGTTTCAGTAAAGCTGGCTTATTCATTTCTCCAGTAACATTATTCTCTCTTACCTTGGACCACGTAAGCTCAACGGAGGTCAGTTCACACATATACGAGGGCAACCTTAATGCATTGTGGCCATGCAATTTTAATATTTCGTCAATACGAAACACTTTTACTGGAGGTTACGGTTCTGTACAATCTGTAGAGCTCAGATTTTCTTATGTCTGTTGAACAAGGAATGCTGTAATTTTGCAGCCAAAATGTCTTCTATTGTTTTACGGCGCATTTCTAAGGGGGTTTGTTTTCCTGAACATTATGGTAGGGAGCATTATCCATAACAACAATACTTTTCTCTGGGAGCTGATTGTTAATTCAAAGCTCGTGTTTCGGAAATTCATTTGACTATGATAATCTTCCGAGCTTTCCTGCTTGAAAAATTAATAACGAATTCTTCACAAACACAATTTCGGATCCTGCGACAGTGAGACGGTTACCGGAATTCGGCTTATGAATACACCCTGTTTTGCTTTGCCAGCATTTCCTAATAGTATAATGGGCAAAACGAATAAAACGTAGATGATGCTACGCTACGGTATTTTTAAGTTGTAACTTCCTTTGGTGTGAATAAAAGCAGCAACAATTACCCTCTATAGCTGTAACTTCGTTTTTCCACATCGGTAGTTACAACTTCATTATTTTGGAGTCTAAGGGAGGGCACACTCCACTTCATTTATGTCAGTCATCAGTTGATAACACTCGTCATGGCGAGTTCATGCATGTGAAGATGAGAAAAACATGTGGTGAAAGAAGAGTTATGAGAGGTGTAAGGAGCTGATGCGTTTTGAGACTGAAAGTATTGCTTGTTTAACATCATAATTTCTGCCTATTAGCGATGACACTTGGGAAAAAGCACTAACCCCAAAAAATGGCATGAAAATATTTTTACGGTATTTTGCTGATCCCGGATTTCAGAGTAGAGTGTCATAAGATTTTGGATTGGATCGCTCCATGGTGTGTAAAACTATTAATTACGTTTGAGTCATATTTTCGAAAAATTCATCTGGGTTCATTTCCCTCAGTACAATGCATGAAATGAATAATGCAAAGTTAATGTGGCAAACTCACTTTAATTTACCAACTGTTGTAGGTGCATTAGATTGCACCCAGATAGAAATAAAAAAATCATTTTCCGGGACGAATATATTAATCGTAAGGGTTATGTCAGTATTAATGCTCAGGCGACATGCAATGCTGAAGAAAAGTTTACGAGCTTTAGCGCCGAGTGGCCTGGTTCCGTTCATGATTCAAGAATATGGAGAAGAAGTGCATCTTCTATCTCGATGTGACGGTGCTTCTTCTTTGTTTGGTTACTCCGATTATGGCATATCTCCTGGCTGATCACACCATTCAAGTTTATGCTTATGAGGTCTACATGTATTGTCGACATGGCGGAAGTGCGGAATTGCGCGAAACAATTAGCTATATTTATCTCCTAAGATAACACTTCTTTACAAATGCAAACTTCCGCTCCCATCCCAGCAAGGAACATGGCGGGAGTGCGGAATTGTGCTAAACAGATGGCAATGTAAGGAAGTTACTACTAGACCGTAGTTATATCTCCAGTTTTTCCGGATACCACCTCTCTCGAAGTAGTTATAAGTACCTAGTTTTAGCGTTTGCTTATTATCTTAATTTTGACTTAAGTTATCACTACACCGTAGTCTACTGTGAAATCGCTACGTTTTATTCACTTCACTCATTTATTGTCCACTTAAATTTCATCAATATATGCAATAGAACGACTCTGTTCCCTAAAGCGGCTTAATGCTCTCAGATACTTGCAGCGTCATTCCACTACCTTTTGCTTTTCGATTAATATTTGTTCTTAAATTTTGGCACTTTTACATTTGTAGTCCATTTCTTTAAGAACTCTTCCTAGAGAGTGAACCCCGCAGGGAAATTCAATTCTTTCTCGAATACCATATAACAGTTTTGGACATGTAGGACTTCCTTTCTCACTAAATAAAATTCATCTATAAAGAAGTGTATCACATTCTTGTTAATATTATCCAAATTCACTTTCGTATACTCCGATCTATTTCTATGTTTTCCTGAATAGACAGAGAAGACTTTCGGCTTCTACACCTTCTCTCCTTATTGTGGTAATTATTCTCACTGGAAACGCAAGTTTTACTGTTTAAAATTATGTTCTATTTTACTTGCTTCGACTCCTCATCACATGCAGCGATCACTTTCCTCGCCATTTCTCTTGTTTCACCATGTACAGCTTTTCCTTTCTTTTGTTGTTGTGGTACATTCATTATTTGTATCTATATATGGTTAGTATATCAATATATACGTGAAACCATACAGTAACACCAACTGAACCATGCAATGCAAACGGTCCAACTGTTCACTATTAATATAGTGCACTTGTTAATGCAATGACGCTCAGAAACAGAATGGACCGCCGTAAGTGTTTGAATAGATTATACGTTTGCATGTAAGTTTTGCTTGGGAGATACAAGTACTCCTCTCTCCCCACACACGTCGCTAGCCATCTCTCCAGTCACGCTTCGATACCAGACGCTGAAGCTCCCTCTATACACGTTCACTTGCACCAACTTCTGTTCCGGCCTCAGCAATCTTGGCACCCATCTGGCACAGGCGAGTCTCATGTGTAGGCGATTGTGCAGAATGGTGAACGCTCGACCTTGGGAAATCTGAACACAATCTGCCAGTCTATTTACTGTTATTCATCTGTTTTCCCGAACAATGACGATAGGCTGTGTTAATCATTGTCTCGTTCACTTAGCGGTTGGAGCACCTGAACAGCCTTGCTTTTGTTGTTGAAACACGGCCTTCTTTGAACTCTTTGAACCATCGAAATATAGTTGATTGTAAAAGAACATTTTCGCCATGTGCTTGGTGTAACATCGCGTACTTTCATAACGAATTTCAAAGCAGCGCACTACTCGTTACGCAGTCGACTGGCAAACACTCTCTCTTTACTGGTGTCTTGTATTAAGGCGCATACTAGGAAGCACTTTCAATTGTTCCCACTAATTACATAAGATTCGTTCTTCTCATGAACAATTTTTTCATCAATGTATCTTCATTTTGTGATGAGAAAAAAAATTATATTATGTCTTCTGACTAGTCCTCATAAAAATATTGAAAGTTTAACTGTTCCTCATTGCCTATTGAGGGACGTCTATATTGTATGCCCTCATTATAATTTTCTCAAGGACAACAGATATTCTATTATACTGAACCATAGAGAGCAAAAATTTCCAGGTTTATTCATGTTGTGACGTATGGTGATATTTTGAGAATGATATATTCCGTTCATAGAATCTAAAGTATTAGTGAGCCCAATAGCATGACATTACAAATGTTTTGTCTACCTTTAGGTTTGGGGCGTCGCCAGAATTTTTCTCAAGAGGGGGGAGGCTAAAATCAGCATCATTCCAAACGACGTGATTCTTAGTTCCCCGATTTTTATGATGTGTTTAACTACTACAGTCATATTAGCAGCTTTGACCTTTGAAACTACTGAGACCTTTCCAAGAACTATACATTTACAAAATAAGTAATAATTTCTTTAATTACAAATAACAAATGACAGGGTTTCACAAAAGTATTCCTATAATTGTATAAGTTATTTATGAAATTGCTTATATAGAGCATCAATTGCATTTTGTATTTCATGAATTCCCTGATATTTTTTCTACAATGTAATTTTTAATAGTTGAAGCTATCCGACATTCACCTTTCCAGGGATCCTTTACCCTGACAGCTTGGCCTGACCGTAAATGAAACCTAGGACCTTCGGACTGGTAGTCACAAACGCTAGCACTAAACAACGAAAGTGATCAGCGCAATTTTGTACATTTTAAATTTGTGCTTTCCTGGGAAAAAAAAAAATCTGATGGTGTTCTTTACTTGATCATGTTGTTCAATTAAATGCTAGGATTTATTAGTATAATGTAAGAAAAATCCAAACCCCAGCCGACAATCGAACTCAGAGCATCTGTATTTCTAAGCTAATAGGCTAAACAATAGACCACAGAGGTAGTCTGTTAGTTCCTATTTTATTATAATAATTATTTCATTATAATAATAATATTTAATTATAATAATGAAATAATGAACTCCATGACGAAAAGTGAAATTATGACCAACATTTTAAGAACTGCTGAAAGTTAAATTCTCAGCGTGGATAATTCAAATTAAAGTCATCTGAAAATAATGCTCATTGCTTACCTTTATTTTTTTATTCAGTTTCTTCCTTCAGCTTTGGAACGCCAGCTGAAGTCAATGACGCACAAAGCGAAATAATTGATGATCTTACCAACAAATATTTATTTCTTTGTATTGAACCTGAACGTTCAGAAGACATAGGCAAAATATTCAGACGTTCTTTGCACATTGTTGATCTGTCAAGATTTTACCCGACGAAGGGTGTTGATTGGCCATTCTACAGTATATGTTGTAGCTGGAAATGTTAGTCCAATGAATATGGAAGAATCCACCATGGAATAGAATTGGAAAGAATGGGTGAGTAAATCGATGATATTATTAATGGAGTACAGTTCTTCGATCCATTTCAAATGAGTTAACTAACCATTGAAGGAAAATCTTCTCATCAGTTGAGGATGGAGTACCATAAGAGAAAAGGCGTTATTATTGCATGGGATAAACGGTTTTTTTTTTTTTTGAGGATTTTATTAGGCAGTTCAAACGGGAAAGAAATATAGAGCATCTGAACTGCTCCTCTGTATCCTCTGGATAATCGGTGCATCATAGAAACACTTTTCGTGGCACACTCATTTCTGTATTTATTCGTTCGAAATGTCTTCCACAGATTTAATAAAATTGTCGAAGATTTCGGCCACCTTCTTTCTGTGATCCTCAAACAGAGCTACCAGCTGTAATAAATATCCTTACGCACCGAGGAGATCTATTTGGATTCCTTAAGTTATTCACGGACTCCAACTGGGAAGATTATTTTGAAAAATTACAGAAGTTAAGGCCGAGTAAAGTGGCATATGTGCACGCCGGCGCGTATTATTGTTTCCATTTAACTGACAGTGTCTGGAGAGCTTCAATACTCGAAACAAAATGCTCTGAAAATAATCGAATGGCTTTATATTTTGTAGTTCATTTTAGTTTCACATAGTAAAGGTATATTTGAAATCAATTTTCTTTGAAATGAGCTCTCTGGGGGGGGGAATCAATACAGTTTCTTATTTCTGGAATAAAATTAAGGTCATTGACATCTAAATTAAGATTATATGGACTGCAATGCAAAATTTTCCCCTTCGGATATTGATTTATAATAAGCTATTGCACTCCGTTTTCCTTACCAGCCATCCTGTACCTGGCCAACAAGCTTGTTTATTCAACGCCTGCTTTTAAAAACGAAGAAATGAAGAATAATGCTGGAAGCACTCAGATCATTAAGTGACCAAAACAGAAATTCTTCTCGAAAAATATGAGCAATGCTACTGTTTTCCATAAAGCGCACTCCTATAGACAACTGCTATTTTCCTGCTATATCTACTGACTCGGCAGTTAGCACTGAAAATGCAGTACTTTCACTGATTGGTGAAATCAACGCCTTCAGAAACAATTTCCCCTCAGAGTGTTATAAGTTATTTTTGAATCTAGATAGAAGTATATATAGCATCTTTCCTACAGGTATCACAATAACCTTTAAAGCTGGTGTTCTCTGCATTGACTCCAGCAGATCATGGAAAACGCCGAATGATTAATTTTTACCGCGAACAGGAAAATCATGAGTTCAACATAAAACAATGCCAGAAACAATAGGATATAAATGTTACCTGTTTTCTTAATTTCTGTTTCATAAGCCTAATCAATCTGCCGCGCCACTGACTGATTTGCTTTCTTTCATCACGTTCAAGATGTTGCTCGACTTATTTACAACCTCACGATGCCAAGAGGCTTCATAGTCTCACGCGCTGACTCATGGAAATTCTCATATTTAGGAAAAGCACACAGCATAATGAATATCTCGATGCACTTTCGGTTGAAAAAACACAAAGCAATTTTCTGTTTAGCGGAGTACACTACCCAATATGAGTAATCAGTAAGCTATTGACCGAGGTCCTGCCGCTATGTCTGATTTTCTCCTGAGTTCGAAGTTCAGCTGGTACCTCCTCTGCTGCCTTTCTGTCAATTTCCTCCAGTTCAGTTCTACATCTTACGCGACCATTAATAGTTAGTGTATTGAATCTAATTGCCGCATGACAGCCCTGTTTTCTCGCGCTGTCCATATGGCGATGCAGGAACTCACACTCTCGACGAACTCTCTCTCTCTTATGTTATGAAGATGCCAGTTGCCCGTAGGTGCTTACATGCTCGGAGAATCTCTTCTTTCCATTTGTAAGCCAAGATCTCACACACTACCGGTCGCCTAGTGCCGACCCTGTGAACACGCTCAAAGTCTTCTGGCCTAAGATCGACTCCGATCCGAGTTACCACGTGCAACACTCTGTCAGACAAATTTCGTGCTAATCCTCCGGTCCCCCGTATAACACAATGTCACTTCTTCTAGTTTCATTTTCGATGCAGTCTAGATTATTCTCTAGCTGTACACAACGTGCCTCGAACTCCTTCACTGGCGCCTCTGCGTGTTTAATAGAGATCATCGCAACAGCTCGGCTTGTCTCGATCTATTATCCGCAAATTCGCTACTAGCTGCACTCCTTAACCCCTCCAATAACTTCCTTTACATTCACCATCCTACTACTTCGGAGAAAGCCTACAAAAGACGACCGCACTGTATCATTGGCAGGTAGCAATTCCTACCAATTATGCCGCAAGCCGGTGATGCAGGGCTCTGCTGTAGACCAAGACATATATTGGGACTTTTTTTTTTAACATTCTAAGTAATTCTGTGGTAGACCAACATGGACGACCCGTGGGAAGCCGATCTAAAAGTAATGAACAACGTTA